>CM019224.1:18036878-18052532 GCA_009741485.1 Malurus cyaneus samueli
GGGCTCGATAATTTTTTGACAAGTTTTAACCGAGCACGGTGACAGCGAGCTCTGCGAGAGAAATTCTAGAAGCCCAGGAACCAAAGCATAATAAGCTGTCAGGGAAAAGATCAAGTAGCATTCCCCAATCCATCTACCCAACATCAACGTCCCGGCTAACAGTAGACAGTGTTAGCCAGATTCTTGCCCTTTTTTATCTACGAAAAGCTGCATTTATCAAAATAAGCAAAAAAATGTGAGGTATGGAATGCAGTTCATCAAGGGCAGGGCTTTATTGGTCGATTGGTAAATTGAACATGGAAAAGTGCTACATGGAGGAACACACTGCCGACTGTATTACTCCTTTTTTATTGGTTAATCCCTAATAAGAACCAGCTGGTAATAAAGGACTGAGTTCATGGGAACCCACCCTTTGTTGGGAGCGGGGTTGGTGTCGATACCAGAAACACATGAGCACAAAGAAAACAGATGTAATTGGCTTCTGGAGGTCAGGTTATGTAAAGAGCCCGGCCAGCAAGGTGAGGTTTGGCTGCAGACAGTGACAGGATAAAATGGGCATTATTTCAGAGTCTGGCAGTCACAGGGACATGGCTTGGGTGGGAATTGGATCAGCAGAAAAGGAGGGGTTCACCTGAAATAGGGACTTAAAAATCAGGGAATCCTTTAGGGAACGAAATCTCCAGCATTGCCTTCAATCATAGCAGAAATTAAGAGAATTAGTGAACTTTCGGAAGGAAAATCATAGAATCATGGAATGGTTTGGGATGGAAAGAACATTAAAGCTCATCTTTCCACCCCCTGCCATGGGCAGGGGACACCTTCCACTATCCCACGGTGTTCCAGCCCTTTCCAGCCTCACTTTGAATATTTAAAAATTATATCAATTATATGATTTGTTCACCCACAGCTATTCAAGATGTCCTGGAGCCCTGGAGGGAACAGACTCCAGCTTCTCACAGTTTTCAAGTTAAACAGATGCTTGGATAGTTTCTGGCACAATAAAAGCATCTACTTCATCCATCAGAACATAAAATCATCTTTAAACTATTATTAAAAGAGTACAAGGAGCAATTTTCTTTCTTTTTTTTTTCTGCGAGGCCAGCAGTATATTTTGCATTAAAAAGAAATAACATAGGCTGGAAAATTAAAGAATCAAAATGAAAATATCGGGTGTTATCAACACAGATTTTATGGGACATTGAATCCAACTCAAAATCCCTTGTGTAGGAGGGATCCCTTAGGAAGAACCTCAAGGGTCGGTCTGCTCCTTCATTGAATTTCTCCATCTCTGTAACAAATGCAAAAGATTTGCCTGAGTGATGTGGGCAACGAGTGAATTTTCAGATAAACCCTTTTTTCAGGATTATTAGCAAAACACCTCGGCCTGAGGATTTCCTGGGAGGAGTTTGAGCAGTGACAGCTCAGAATCCAAGTGCTGTAGGTGACATTTGAGCTGTCGTGTGGTGGCAGCTCTGCCCCGTGGTTTGGCTCTGTGGAATCCCAAACAGGATTCTGTGTGAATATTTGTGGTTTGGAGTTCAAATTTCATTTTCTTCAAATGTTCTCAGAGCCAAAGACACTTTGCTGCCTGCAGGATTCCTTGCAGGACAATTCAGGAGATACCCAAATGCAACCGGGTGAAATCCAGCATCTAATCGCAATCCTGGACCTCCATTTACACCGAAAAGCTGACAACAATGCTCTAATTTTTGTTTAATTCTCACGGCACTAGCAGCACAGTCTAAAAAACCCAGCTTTCTCCAAACAGCCTTCTAGGAGCAAAGAACATGGAAGGAAAAAAAATCTGTTCCAGCCTTCCTGGATGTTCCCATCCTGAAGAGGAAACAAGAGCTGGGCTGCTCCAGCATTCCAAGATAAGGAATATCCAAAGGGCACCAAGCAGGAAAGGGATGGAGAAGGACCTGGGCAAAGCATGGCAAAGATGAAAGGAGTTTTGTGAATTATTTGCTCCAGGACTCTCTGCTGCCATATTTTTGCCAAACACCTGGAATGAGGGGCAGATAGTCCATAAACAGGATTTGAAGGGGTTTTCATTCCTACAGCAAAGACATAAAGGGAGATGGATATTTTTTCTTTCTTTTTTCTTCTTTTTTTTTTTAGAAAACTATTGCTGCCTTTATTTTTTACAGTCAGCTTAAGCCTTAATCCGCCTTTCAAGAAGCAGCGTTCCCAAGAAAACATTAAAAGGGGCTGGGAAAGAATTATTAACACAAAATTCAATAACATCCCCCCGGTTTCTCTGAGGTATTGGCCTGAGTGACACTCGCAGCATTTACAAAAGGGTTTCTAATCTGAAATGAATTTGCAGCTAATTCAACCTGTAGGCTAGTGACTCTGGGATTTCCTAGATAATACAATCCAGACAGTAATGTTGATGGATGTTAAAGACTTGCCTGTGTAACTGTTGTAAAGCTCTGTCATAAGAACAAATGAGGCATTATTGCTTTAACAAAAGTAATCCCACAGCTCCAGTAAATTCTGCTCTCCCTCATACCCCGTTATTAGTTACAGTGACTTTGTGATGTATCTTCCTTCAAAGGCACAACAAACACTTTGCTACGGGATTTTCCGTGTTAAAAATTGCTGAAAGTGACTCTTTTTAAATTTTATTTTTTTATATTTTATTATACTTTTTTATTTTATTTATTTTATTTTATTTTTGAGGAGAGAAAACGGCTTCGGTGTATAGGCCTGTTCTTATCTAGATGGACAAGCTGGGAGAAATGTGGCCAAGTGAGGAACAACTGGCACTGGGGTCAGGGGGGTGACAAAAGCAGATGGTGATTTCTCATTACTCCAAATTTTGCTCCTGACTCAGCCCTGTGAGGCAGGTCAGGAGGGCTGGGAGGGAAAAACCAGCCTTGAACAGCCAAAGGAATATTTTGTGTTTGGAGGAGGCTGAGTAAAGATGGTTTTGTGGTTGCATATTTTCCTAAAGACTCCTGTTGGAGCCGCAGATATTTGGCTAACCTGGAGCAGGGTCTTCACTACTTTCACCCCAGAACTAATGTGTTTTATGGGTTTGGATTCCTGGACCAAGCCTCACTTCCAACATCCAGGTTTCCATCCTTTTGACTAAAATGGTCAGCCTGTCTTTTTCTCTCTGAGGCAGCCCTGCTCTCAGGCATTACCAGGTATTTTATTTCACTCCTTGCCTAGAATCTATTTTTTTATCCAGTGCTTTAGTCATCCTCTCACATATTTTATCATTTACTCATCTTTTGCAGAGAGGAGTCCTTCAGGAAAAAGTTGGTGCCAAGCCAAAATAACTCTTGACTTTGGTGGCAGGGAAATATTGACCGAGGGTGGGGGAAAAAAAAAATAGGTTAAATTTGCACACATTTCACCTGTCAAACCCTGCTGTGGTGTTTCTGTTAAAACACTGCTTGTAAACTTTGAGAACCTCTTCTGCTGATAACTTCAGCATTAAAAACACCATTTTTCATGTCTGGTGGTCTTTCTGCTCCTAACGCTTTCCAGGTTTCTTTCTTTCCTTCCTAGCAAATTGCTGATGGACTCGAGCTTTCCAAACAGCTACTCCTTAAACCTCAGAGGCCTTTTGTTCACTTCTGGAAAACCCAACGTGGCCACTTTATTTACAGCCCTACTCAAACAGCATTAAAAATTCATTATCTAAACCCATTTTTCCAGGGGAGAATTCTCCTGGTGTCAGCCACTTCCCAAAATGTTGGAATTGCTTTCCAGCTTTAATCCAGGTTTGGTTTGTGATGGTAGCAACCATCCTGATGTTCTGCTGGGCCTCAGCACATCCAGCTGTGAGCACAGCTGGATCTGGAGCAGTTCTGCACGTGGTGGGACCAGCTCCCCTCCCTTATCAGAGATAAGGAACAAGGGGAACATGGCCTGCACCCAGAAATTAATGATAATAATAATAATGATAGTAATTATAATGATAATAACAACACTGATCTAATAATGGTAATATTATAATAATGATAATAACAATGATGATGATGATAATAATAAAAACAATGTTGGATTAACTAGGAAAAAAAAATCACACTTATTAGGAGTCTGTCTCCAACCTGCCTCAGTGCCAGAGGTTAATGAGGAGAAAACAGGGAGGGGACGGGCACCTGATCTTCCCTGATTAATTTGACAAATGTCTTTCTGGCTGCTGCCCAGGTCCTTGCAGGGATATGGCTCTTGGATGCAGTCACTGTGACCTACTTTTCTCTGCTGGCCAGCATTTTGCTGCTTCGCTGTTTTTGTTGGACTTTGCTGCTGCTTTTGATAGCGCTGCACATGAGCTGAGTGGCCCCGTTGTGCTCGAGTACAGGACTGCTCCAAACACTCTCGTGCTGACAGTGACAATAAAGCTTTGCATCTTGGAGGATCTGTCCTCTGAAGCTCTCAAAATGGTTTAAAAACTCTGGGGTTTATTATTTTCCCCAGTGCAGAGCTCGCAGGATTTTATCTTTCGCCTCTTTGCTCCCAGGGCAGAACGGGGTCGGTTTGATGTTCTTCATCATCAGATTGAGGCAGAAAGTGAGGGATGATTAAAACCCCAAAGAACCTGCCTGGCACAATGAATGACTGACACTGCCCACAAGTTTGGCATCCTCTTTTTCCCCATCCCTGGAAGTGTCCAAGGCCAGGTTGGATGGGGCTTGGAGCAGCCTGGGATAGTAGAAGACATCACTTCCAATTTTTTAAGTCCTGGGGTTTGATGTGTGCTGAAAGTAGGTCCAAGATTTGCCTACAAGACTTTCCATCTTCTAAACGTGACCACAAACGCTCATAAAATAGAGAATGAGATAACCTGGAGAGTTAGCAAGGAGCAGAGAGCTCATTTAAAATGTCACAGACAAATCTGTTTAAGCCAGAAAAAGCTTCAGGTAACAAGAGAAGTAAAGGAACACGGAGAAATTGCAAAATGTCCCCCAGAACTGATAAATAAATCGGCAGTTGAATATATTAATGCTGATTTTCCCACTGGATGTGTCAATTCTGATTTATTAGGGAAATAGATCATCATTTCTCTCCTGCTAAATGCAAACATGAAGGAAAGGCAAAGGTCTGTGGCAGTCTCTTTATTAGCCCAGCAATGCTGATGGCTATTTAGTCATGTTTGAAACTAAAATAATATTTTCTTCGAATGCTGCCTTTGCCAAATGCAAAGTGAGCTGACATCTGCTTGGCTGGAGCTGGGGTTGCATATGAAGCGGTGCCTAAACTGAACAAATATTTCCAATATAAAATATATTAAAAAAAAAGAAAAGAAACGAAAATCATTAACCTTTTGTCATTAGCATGAGCTGTTCTTTGAGCTGCTCAGCAGTTTGAATTAGTGCACCTGCCAAAATAAGCACCAAGTGTTGTTACCCTCTCAGGGACAGCCCTGTTCCATAAATCACAGCCTTTCAATGACAGCTAAATGTGGTTTATATCATATAGAGAGCCTGTGTTTATGAATGTGAGATAAAAGGGGTTTAACCAGTGCAAACACTGAGACTACTGTGTGCAGCCTGTCTCTCTTTCACAATTCTTCCCCTTTTCCTTGCGTGGGATTTCTCCTGCCCATGCGCGCCGCTGTCTCCGAGTTTTCCGCCAGTTTTGTCCACGGTTGATTTTCCTTCCAGTTCTTCCTGTCCTGATGTGCACAACTGACCACAAAATCCCAGTGAGTATCCAGCTGGAAGGAGATTTTGAGAAATTGTGTGTGGTTTCTGTCCAGCTAAAGAGATAAAGATATGGCCTAATCCGTTTAAAAACATGTCTTTTGCAGAGTTAATCCCTGTACTACTCACGACTTGCAGAAGTCCAGCATCGGGATAAATTCCCTCATTTTCAGTGCTTGAGTTCTTAATTCTTCACTGTTTTTCCACAGGCAGCATTTCCATGGTGCTTCAGCATCACAAAGGAAATGGCAAAAGGGAGATGTGCTTCTGTGTGATGGCTTTTGTTGCAAGAAAACAAATTTAAATATTGTTACCAAGTTTCCCAGTTGCATCAAAATCTGTCACCTCCCAGGGGTCATGAAATGCAGATTCCTGATGTTCTGAAAGTGTCCAAAGACCCTGGGATGTCTCAGGTGCCTGCCGGGTTTTCCTCCAGCTATTCCAAAACATTTTATGGATGGCACATGTTATAAAAAGCATATAACCTGAAAAACATACATAACCTGCAAAGTTTAGAGGGTTTAGATGGATATGGGAAGAAGTTCTCCCTGTGGGTATGAGGCCTGCACAGGGTCCATGACTGAAAATATGATAAACCATTCCAGCAGTTCACCTAAGTGCAACAACAAATCCTAAATAAAACACAAAGGTTGTGGGTTATCCAGGCAATCCTGGTGCGAGCAACCACTGACTCATTATGTCGAGTCTCCAATGTAATGTGAGAACACAATGATTTTCACTCGTATTCCAATGCTGTATTCTAAGGGCTGTAATTTATCCTGACTGATTTTAAATCCCTTGGAAAAGCATCACGAGAGCTTGCACAGAGAAACCACTTGCTGGCCATGGCAGGAAATAATCTTCATGGATGTCTCCTTGAATTCATTCCAGGACAATATTTGGAGCTGAAATGATGGAATGATTCATTTTCACTGTAGTAAAGGTGGATGGAGAAAGAAAAACCCCTCAGATATGAGTCAGTGATTAAGCTAACATAAGAGACCAGAAGAACGAATGGAATAAAATACAGAAGACCTGTGTTTCTTTGTAAGAGGTTTGAGTGTGAATCTGGTTAAATCCCAGGCCAGGAAACCCCATCCTCGTGGAATTTTGCCACTGAAATCAGGGAAGTTTGGCTCCATCTCTCATTAGCATAACCCCTGCTTTGGAGATGGTTTGGTGGTGAGGATTCCAGAGGGTTCCACGCTTAGGAGGGACATCATCCTCCAGCAGAGCAGGAACACGGCCAGCAGGACTGAAACTGCCACAATTTAAATTTGCTCATTTTAGATGGAGTAAAATCAATTTTGGCAAGGTTGGGGTCAGCCTTCTCTCCCAGGAAATTTGCTTTAGGACAAGGGGAAATGGTCTCAAAATGCACCAGGGGAAGTTCAGGTTGGATATTGGGAAAAAAATCTCTACTAAAAGCTTGGTTAAGCACTGGAAAAGAATGTCCAGGGGAGTGGTGGAGTCACCATCCCTGGAAGGGTTCAAAAAACAAGAATTTGTGGCACTTCATGATATAATTGTCTGGGCATGATGGTATTTGTTCAAAGGTCTGACTCGTCAGTCTTGGAGATCTTTTCCAAAGTTACTTTTGATGACCTTGGAGGCCTTTTCCAATCTCAATTATTCAATGATCCTGTGAGCTGGTGTGAAAATTCACAGGGATGCCACAGGGATGGCAGATTTCCCCTGTCACTGCTGGGTGCCATCCTTGTTCTGGGAAATGTGCCAGGAGCATGACAGGAAAACGGACCCAAATGCCAAATCCTACCAGAAATTTGCCCCTGAACTGAGCTGCCTCCACAGCAGTGGCATTCCTACACCCCGTGGCTGTCCCTAATTTCACCTCATGATCTCAGTCGTTTCCCTGTGGTTGGGAAAGCTGCGATCCCTTTCCCCAAAGCAGTCCCGCCACAGGAGTTCTGCTTCCCATGGGGAAACCTGAGCCATGCCCAGCCCTCCCTGGGGAATCCTTCACCACCTTGGCTGGTAATTCCTAGAAACTCTATTGCAGGACAGTCCTGAGAGCTCTGTGGATCTTGGAGAGGCTCAGGGCTGTTTTTTGGAGCAGTCCCTTGGAGCAGATCCGCGTTCCTGCAATCTCCATCACCGCACAATAACAGGAAACGTTTCAGCGGCCTCCGCCGTCCTTGGCGGATAATTTCACTGCAACGCTCGTATTGTTAGAGCATTAATAAAACTGGAAACTGTGGTATAATTAAATCCATTCTTCCCTCAGAGCAGTCTGAGATAGTGGCAGGAGCAGCAGACTCACGAGTCGACTGGAGGGGAGGAAGCGTTCCCTCACCAAGGCACAGCGGACACGTGCTCGGGTTTATGTCCCCCTGCAGAAAGAGAGCTCCAGTCGAGAGCTGGAGATCTCCGGTACCTCTGGATCCAGAACTGCAAAAGACTTTATTGCTTAAGCTCTGAGATTATCCCGTTAGAGCCAAGGATAAACCGTTCTCGCTTGGCGCAACCTGAGCCCCTCGCGGGATGAGAGAACGAATATCTGATAGTGCCGCTGCTCGTTTGAGTGGCTGAGCTGAAATCCCAAATGTGGATTTCTGCTGGAGGGGCAGGATTGGGAAGATGGCAGCCTGGAATTCTCCGAGCAGCACTGAGTTTGGGATTCTGTGGTTTGGTGCCTCCACCTGCACCAGAGATGTTCTCGTGATGCCTCAGGATAGGATCTCATTGTCTCATTTCCTATGTCTCTGTAACCCCTGTGTATTACTGCTCCGAGGGAAGAATGGATTTAATTAACCACAGTTTCCAGTTTTATTAATGCTCTAACAATACGAGCGTTGCAGTGAAATTACCGCCAAGGACGGCGGAGGCCGCTGAAACGTTTCCTGTTATTGTGCGGTGATGGAGATTGCAGGAACGCGGATCTGCTCCAAGGGACTGCTCCAAAAACAGCTCTGAGCCTCTCCAAGATCCACAGAGCTCTCAGGACTGTCCTACAATAGAGTTTCTAGGAATTACCAGCCAAGGTGGTGAAGGATTCCCCAGGGAGGGCTGGGCATGGCTCAGGTTTCCCCATGGGAAGCAGAACTCCTGTGGCGGGACTGCTTTGGGGAAAGGGATCGCAGCTTTCCCAACCACAGGGAAACGACTGAGATAATAAGGTGAAATTAGGGACAGCCACAGGGTGTAGGAATGCCACTGCTGTTGAGGCAGATCAGTTGGGGGCAAATTTCTGATAGGAATTGGCATTTGGGCCCGTTTTCCTGTCATGCTCCTGACACATTTCCCCGGGAGAAGGATGGCACCCAGCAGTGACAGGGGAAATCTGCCATCCCTGTGACATTCCTGTGAATTTTCGCACCGGCTCATAGGATCATTGAATAATTGAGATGGAAAAGGCCTCCAAGGTCATCAAGAGCAACTTTGGAAAAGATCTCCAAGACTGACGAGTCAGACCTTTGAACAAATACCATCATGCCCAGACAATTATATCATGAAGTGCCACAAATTCTTGTTTTTTGAACCTTTCCAGGGATGGTGACTCCACCACTCCCCTGGAGATTCTTTTCCAGTGCTTAACCAAGCTTTTAGTAGAGATTTTTTTTCCCAATATCCAACTAACCTCCCTGTGCATTTTTGGACCATTTCCCCTTGTCCTAAAGCAAAATCCTGGGAGAGAAGGCTGACCCCAACCTTGCCAAATTAATTTTACTCCATCTAAATTGAGCAAATTTAAATTGTGGCAGTTTCATCCTGCTGGCCGTGATTCCTGCTCTGCTGGAGGATGATGTCCCTCCTAAGCGTGGAATCCCTCTGGAATCCTCACACCAAACCATCTCCAAAGCAGGGGTTTGCTAATGAGAGATGAGCCAAACTTCCCTGATTTCAGTGGCAAAATTCACGAGGATGGGGTTTCCTGGCCTGGGATTTAACCAGATTCACACTCAAACCTCTTACAAAGAAACACAGGTCTTCTGTATTTTATTCCCTTCTTCTTGTCTCTTATGTTACTTAATCACTGACTCATATCTGAGGGGTTTTTTTCTCCACCACCTTTACTACAGTGAAAATGAATCATCCATCATTTCAGCTCCAATATTGTCCTGGAATGGAATTCAGGGAACACCCTGAAGATTATTCCTGCCACGGCCAGCGAGTGGTTTCTCTGTGCAAGTCTCGTGATGCTTTTCCAAGGGATTTAAAATCAGTCAGGATAAATTACAGCCTTAAATACAGCATTGGAATACGAGTGAAAATCATTGTGTTCTCATCTATTTACATGGAGACTCTCGACAAATAATGAGTCAGTGGTTGCTCTGCACCAGGAATTGCCTGGATAACCCACAAACCCTTTGTGTTTTCTAGGATTTGTTGATGTTACCTTAGGTGAGAGTGCCTGGGAATGGTTTAAATCATAATTTTACAGAATCATGGGCACCCTGTGCCAGGCCCTTCATACCCTCACAGGGAAAAATTTCTTCCCAATATTCCATCTAAATCCCCCTTCCTTCAACTTTGCAGGTTGTATGTTTTTCAGGTTATATGCTTTTTATAACATGTGCCATCCATAAAATGTTTTGGAATAGCTGGAGGAAAACCCGGCAGGCACCTGAGACATCCCAGGGTCTTTGGACACTTTCAGAACATCAGGAATCTGCATTTCATCACCCCTGGGAGTGACAGATTTTTATGCAATTGGGAATCTTGGTAACAATATTTAAATTTGTTTTCTTGCAACAAAAGCCATCACACAGAAGCACATCTCCCTTTTGCCATTTCCTTTGTGATGCTGAAGCACCATGGAAATGCTGCCTGTGGAAAAACAGTGAAGAATTAAGAACTCAAGCACTGAAAATGAGGGAATTTATCCCGATGCTGGACTTCTGCAAGTCGTGAGTAGTACAGAATTAACTCTGCAAAAGACATGTTTTTTAAACGGATTAGGGCCATATCTTTATCTCTTAGTGACTGACTAAACCACACGACAGAAACCACACACAATTTCTCAAAATCTCCTTCCAGCTGGATACTCACTGGGATTTTGTGGTCAGTTGTGCACATCAGGACAGGAAGAACTGGAAGGAAAATCAACCGTGGACAAAACTGGCGGAAAACTCGGAGGCAGCGGCGCGCATGGGCAGGAGAAATCCCACGCAAGGAAAAGGGGAAGAATTGTGAAAGAGAGACAGGCTGCACACAGTAGTCTCAGTGTTTGCACTGGTTAAACCCCTTTTATCTCACATTCATAAACACAGGCTCTCTATATGATATAAACCACATTTAGCTGTCATTGAAAGGCTGTGATTTATGGAACAGGGCTGTCCCTGAGAGGGTAACAACACTTGGTGCTTATTTTGGCAGGTGCACTAATTCAAACTGCTGAGCAGCTCAAAGAACAGCTTCATGCTAATGACAAAAGGTTAATGATTTTCGTTTCTTTTCTTTTTTTTTTAATATATTTTTATAATTATAAATATTCGTTCAGTTTAGGCACCGCTTCATATGCAACCCCAGCTCCAGCCAAGCAGATGTCAGCTCACTTTGCATTTGGCAAAGGCAGCATTCGAAGAAAATATTATTTTAGTTTCAAACATGACTAAATAGCCATCAGCATTGCTGGGCTAATAAAGAGACTGCCACAGACCTTTGCCTTTCCTTCATGTTTGCATTTAGCAGGAGAGAAATGATGATCTATTTCCCTAATAAATCAGAATTGACACATCCAGTGGGAAAATCAGCATTAATATATTCAACTGCCGATTTATTTATCAGTTCTGGGGGACATTTTGCAATTCTCCGTTTCCTTTATTCTCTTGTTACCTGAAGCTTTTTCTGGCTTAAACAGATTTGTCTGTGACATTTTAAATGAGCTCTCTGCTCCTTGCTAACTCTCCAGGTTATTCATTCTCTATTTTATGAGCGTTTGTGGTCACTTTAGAAGATGAAAGTCTTGTAGGCAAATCTTGGACCTACTTTCAGCACACATCAAACCCCAGACTTAAAATTGAGATGTCTTCTACTACCCAGCTGCTCCAAGCCCCATACCAACCTGCCTTGGACACTTCCAGGGATGGGGAAAAAAAATGCCAAACTTGTGGGCAGTGTCAGTCATTCATTGTGCCAGGCAGGTTCTTTGGGGTTTTAATCATCCCTCACTTTCTGCCTCAATCTGATGATGAAGAACATCAAACCGACCCCGTTCTGCCCTGGGAGCAAAGAGGCGAAAGATAAAATCCTGCGAGCTCTGCACTGGGGAAAATAATAAACCCCAGAGTTTTTAAACCATTTTGAGAGCTTCAGAGGACAGATCCTCCAAGATGCAAAGCTTTATTGTCACTGTCAGCACGAGAGTGTTTGGAGCAGTCCTGTACTCGAGCACAACGGGGCCACTCAGCTCATGTGCAGCGCTATCAAAAGCAGCAGCAAAGTCCAACAAAAACAGCGAAGCAGCAAAATGCTGGCCAGCAGAGAAAAGTAGGTCACAGTGACTGCATCCAAGAGCCATATCCCTGCAAGGACCTGGGCAGCAGCCAGAAAGACATTTGTCAAATTAATCAGGGAAGATCAGGTGCCCGTCCCCTCCCTGTTTTCTCCTCATTAACCTCTGGCACTGAGGCAGGTTGGAGACAGACTCCTAATAAGTGTGATTTTTTTTCCTAGTTAATCCAATTGTTTTTTATTATATCATCATCATCATTGTTATTATCATTATCACTATATTATATATTACCATTATTATCATTATTATCATTATATTACTATCATTTTATTATTATCATTAATTTCTGGGTGCAGCCATGTTCCCCTTGTTCCTTATCTCTGATAAGGGAGGGAGCTGGTCCCACCCGTGCAGAACTGCTCCAGATCCAGCTGTGCTCACAGCTGGATGTGCTGAGGCCCAGCAGAACATCAGGATGGTTGCTACCATCACAAACCAAACCTGGATTAAAGCTGGAAAGCAATTCCAACATTTTGGGAAGTGGCTGACACCAGGAGAATTCTCCCCTGGAAAAATGGGTTTAGATAATGAATTTTTAATGCTGTTTGAGTAGGGCTGTAAATAAAGTGGCCACGTTGGGTTTTCCAGAAGTGAACAAAAGGCCTCTGAGGTTTAAGGAGTAGCTGTTTGGAAAGTCGAGTCCATCAGCAATTTGCTAGGAAGGAAAGAAAGAAACCTGGAAAGCGTTAAGGAGCAGAAAGACCACCAGACATGAAAAATGGTGTTTTTAATGCTGAAGTTATCAGCAGAAGAGGTTCTCAAAGTTTACAAGCAGTGTTTTAACAGAAACACCACAGCAGGGTTTGACAGGTGAAATGTGTGCAAATTTAACCTATTTTTTTTTCCCCACCCTCGGTCAATATTTCCCTGCCACCAAAGTCAAGAGTTATTTTGGCTTGGCACCAACTTTTTCCTGAAGGACTCCTCTCTGCAAAAGATGAGTAAATGATAAAATATGTGAGACGATGACTAAAGCACTGGATAAAAAAATAGATTCTAGGCAAGGAGTGAAATAAAATACCTGGTAATGCCTGAGAGCAGGGCTGCCTCAGAGAGAAAAAGACAGGCTGACCATTTTAGTCAAAAGGATGGAAACCTGGATGTTGGAAGTGAGGCTTGGTCCAGGAATCCAAACCCATAAAACACATTAGTTCTGGGGTGAAAGTAGTGAAGACCCTGCTCCAGGTTAGCCAAATATCTGTGGCTCCAATAGGAGCCTTTAGGAAAATATGCAACCACAAAACCATCTTTACTCAGCCTCCTCCAAACACAAAATATTCCTTTGGCTGTTCAAGGCTGGTTTTTCCCTCCCAGCCCTCCTGACCTGCCTCACAGGGCTGAGTCAGGAGCAAAATTTGGAGTAATGAGAAATCACCATCTGCTTTTGTCACCCCCCTGACCCCAGTGCCAGTTGTTCCTCACTTGGCCACATTTCTCCCAGCTTGTCCATCTAGATAAGAAACCTATACACCAATTTTTTGCAAAATAAAATAAAATAAAAATAAAATAAAAGTATAATAAAATATAATAAAATAAAATTTAAAAGAGTCACTTTCAGCAATTTTTAACACGGAAAATCCCATAGCAAAGTGTTTGTTGTGCCTTGAAGGAAGATACATCACAAAGTCACTGTAACTAATAACGGGGGTATTGAGGGAGAGCAGAATTTACTGGAGCTGTGGGATTACTTTTGTTAAAGCAATATGCCTCATTTGTTCTTATGACAGAGCTTTACAACAGTTACACAGGCAAGTCTTTAACATCCATCAACATTACTGTCTGGATTGTATTATCTAGGAAATCCCAGAGTCACTAGCCTACAGGTTGAATTAGCTGCAAATTCATTTCAGATTAGAAACCCTTTTGTAAATGCTGCAGTCACTCAGGCAATACCTCAGAGAAACCGGGGGGATGTTATTGAATTTTGTGTTAATAATTCTTTCCCACTTTTTTTTTTTCGGGAACCGCTGCTTCTTGAAAGGCATTAAGGCATTAAGCTGACTTTAAAATAACAGCAGCAAATTTTTCTAAAAAAAAAAAAGAAGAAAAAGAAAAAGAAAAAATATCCATCTCTTTATGTCTTTGCTGTAGAAATGAAAACCCTTCAAATCCTGTTTATGGACTATCTGCCCCTCATTCCAGGTGTTTCAAAAATATGGCAGCAGAGAGTCCTGGAGCAAATAATTCACAAACTCCATTTCTTTGGCCATGCTTTGCCCAAGTGCCTTCTCCATCCCTTTCCTGCTTGGTGCTCTTTGGATATTCCTTATCTTGGAATGCTGGAGCAGCCCAGCTCTTGTTTCCTCTTCAGGATGGGAACATCCCAGGAGGCTGGAACAGATTTTTCCCTTCTCACATGGTTCTTTGCTCCTAGAAAGGCTGGTTTTGGAGAAGCTGGGTTTTTTTAGACTGTGCTGCAGTGCCTGTGAGAATTAAACAAAAAATTAGAGCATTGTTGCAGCTTTTCTGGTGTAAATGGAGGTCAGGATTGCTGATTAGAGCTGGATTTCACCCGGGTTGCATTTGGGTATCTCCTGAATTGTCCTGCAAGGAATCCTGCAGGCAGCAAAGAGTGCCTTTGGCTCGAGAACATTTGAAGAAAATGAAATTTGAACTCCAAACCACAAATATTCACACAGAATCCTGGTTTGGGGATTCCACAGAGCCAACCACGGGGCAGAGCTGCCACCACACGACTGCTCAAATGTCACCTACAGCACTTGGATTCTGAGCTGTCACTGCTCAACTCCTCCCAGGAAATCCTCAGGCCGAGGTGTTTTTGGCTAATAATCCTGAAAAAAGGGTTTATCTGAAAATTCACTCGTTGCCCACATCACTCAGGCAAATCTTTTGCATTTTGTTACAGGAAGAATGGAGAAATTCAAGTGAAGGAGCAGATCCTGACCCTTGAGGTTCTTCCTAAGGGATCCCTCCTACACAAGGGATTTTGAGTTTGGATTCAATGTCCCATAAAAATCTGTGTTGATAACACCCAGAATATTTTCATTTTGATTCTTTAATTTTCACACCTATGTTATTTCTTTTTAATGCAAAATATACTGCTGCCCTCACAAAAAAAAAAAAACAGAAAAATTGCTCCTGTGTACTCTTTTAATAATTAGTTTAAAGATGATTTTATGTTCTGATGGATGAAGTAGATGCTATTTATTGTGCCAGAAACTATCCAAGCATCTGTTTAACTTGAAAACTGTGAGAAGCTGGAGTCTGTTCCCTCCAGGGCTCCAGGACATCTTGAATAGCTGTGGGTGAACAAATCATATATTGATATAATTTTTAAATATTCAAAGTGAGGCTGGAAGGGGCTGGAACACCTGATATAGTGGAAGTGTTCCCTGCCCATGGCAGGGGTGGAAAGATGAGCTTTAATGTTCTTTCCATCCCAAACCATTCCATGATTCTATGATTTTCCTTCCGAAAGTTCACTAATTCTCTTAATTTCTGCTATGATTGAAGGCAATGCTGGAGATTTCGTTCCCTAAAGGATTCCCTGATTTT
>CM019224.1:18052557-18085701 GCA_009741485.1 Malurus cyaneus samueli
ATTCTGAGATAGTGGCAGGAGCAGCAGACTCACGAGTCGACTGGAGGGGAGGAAGCGTTCCCTCACCAAGGCACAGCGGACACGTGCTCGGTTTATGTCCCCCTGCAGAAAGAGAGCTCCAGTCGAGAGCTGGAGATCTCCGGTACCTCTGGATCCAGAACTGCAAAAGACTTTATTGCTTAAGCTCTGAGATTATCCCGTTAGAGCCGAGGATAAACCGTTCTCGCTTGGCGCAACCGAGCCCCTCGCGGGATGAGAGAATGATATCTGATAGTGCCGCTGCTCGTTTGAGTGGCTGAGCTGAAATCCCAAATGTGGATTTCTGCTGGAGGCGCAGGATTGGGAAGATGGCAGCCTGGAATTCTCCGAGCAGCACTGAGTTTGGGATTCTGTGGTTTGGTGCCTCCACCTGCACCAGAGATGTTCTCGTGATGCCTCAGGATCTCAGTTTCTCCATTTCCATGTCTCTGTACCCCTGTGATTCTTCAGTGTTTAACTCCAGACTCCACAGACAGTGCTGAGCTCCTGCTCTCCCATTTTTACACAAAACAATTCCTCTGCAGCCCCAAACTCAAGGACACCTCCCTGTGCCAGGGCCCAAGAGATGGAAACAACAGAGAATTGGGGGAGCCAACTTGGAGTGAATGACTGCATTGGCTGCAGCTGCAATTGGAGGATTCAGCCCCGATTGCAAATGGACAAAAGTGAGAAAGGGTGAAAAACCCATGAGCCATTGTCCATTGTGGGTGTGGGACTGCCCTGAATGGCCCTGAAGGCCCTGCAATAAATATAAATTACTATAATTTAATATAATTAAATAAATTGCTTTTTATTTTCTGAATTTTGTCTAGCCTCTGTTTCAGATAAACCCAGATAAAGCATCACTCACATTAACATTAAATTTTCAGATTTATTCCCACTCCATAGTCTCTGTTACCTCATCATAGAGCTTTAAACACTGAAATAATTTTCCTGTAACCATAAATTTAAAGTTTTCAGGAGTGCAATTTTCCTCTTTCTATGCTATCAGTTCGAAAAATTAATCTATATAGTTCCCTTCCCAATTTTATTGCTCTCATGGAAGGACAAGAAAAGAGATGTTGTAACAGTCATTAAAATAACTCTTCTACTCATGGAATTTAGCAACAACAAAAATAAGTGAACATTGGTTTGTGTATGCTGTACATATTTCTCTCCAGCTGCAGATTTTTTAGTTCAGGTCCAAAATGTCCTCTTTTCCTGGAAAATTTCAGAGCTTGTGGGAGGAGAGCTGGGAAGAGGATGCACAGCTGACAGTGCTGTCCAGGGCAGTTTGAAAGCCAAGTGTTTGTTAGATAAGTTTTTAGTTCACATTCCTTGTTCCCCTGTTTCTCCTTCCAGATCCATTGGCAGGATAGGAATGAATTCAGGGCTCCAGAAAAAGGGAGTAATTTGGGGGAAAGTGGGAGACAACTGCCCTGGGCTGCTCCTTCTGGAAATCTCCTTCCTGAATCATCCCACTGAGGGGTTTGGGGCTTTTCCTGCCTTCCCACAGCTATTGCAGGGAGCAGGGGTGGCTCTGACCCTTTTTCTCCACTCTTACACACAGAGAAAATGGAAACTCTGGATCCAGAATTAGCTCAAATCAATTTACACCAAGAGATGTCGCACTGATCACAACCTTCTCCACTGGCTTTTGGTGGATTTGGGGTTTTGTGCTGAAATTCTGGTCAAAAAATGACCCTGATTAATTTGAGTTCATCACTGATTTCTGCTCCCTGGGCTTTCAGGATGCAGCCGTTTCAAAGGAAATAATCCCAAACCTTTCCTAAAGTGCCAACAGCTGCCTAAGTTGGATATTGATCCAATCAGGGGTTAAATTAATTTCTGAGCCTGGCTTAAGGAGGGCAGATATTTTAGACCATTGCATCATCATCGTGGCAGAGGAGTTGAAAGAACTTTGGTGGCAGCCAGTCAGAAACCTGTAAAACAGCACAGAGTCTGTTTTCAAAAAGTCTGAGAGATCAAAAAAAAACCAAATTTTCCCTGTTCTTGCTGGGGATTCCAAGAGGAATCCAATCGCTCCTCCTGCCTTCGCTGTGAACCGCGTGCAGCG
Source organism: Malurus cyaneus samueli (assembly GCA_009741485.1). Classification (NCBI taxonomy): domain Eukaryota; kingdom Metazoa; phylum Chordata; class Aves; order Passeriformes; family Maluridae; genus Malurus; species Malurus cyaneus. The sequence goes on from CM019224.1 coordinate 18,054,653, forward strand.
CGAGGTCACGGAATTGGAAGTGGGGGGGAAGATCAGAGGTTAAGGAGCTCAGATTTCTCCACAACACGACCTTACCTCGGTGGCAGCCCCGTTCTCAGGGCATGTTCCCACCAAGAGAAGGCTCCCCCAGACACGGGAGGGTTCGGGCAGCACAAACCCCGCTCTGCGCTCGCGGCGGCGCCTTCAGAAACCTCCCCAGCCTGGCAAACGCAAGGTACTGTACTTAAAATGTCAAATCAAGCAATCTGTTCTGAAAGGAAAATTACTGCAGCAATCACAGCCCTCGATTTCCTCAGCGCTCGTGGGGCACCGGCGAAATGACGAAAATGGTTTGGCCACCCAGAGCCTCAGCGCTGGAGTGCCAGGTCAAGGAAAGCTCCAGCAATTAGCCTGCTGTGCTAATGACCTGCCTGTTTGATATAGGAGCTGCACTGCACCCCTGATTGCCTGTAATGTGATATATGGCACATTTCGGTTTGCTTAAAAAAAATTAAAAAAAAAAAAAAAATTGATGCCTTGGAAAAATAGAATCGCATTTCTCCGGCATTTCTGAAAGAGCTCTGTTTGCTGGAAAGCCAAGGGCAGGTTTCAGCTCCTCGGGTTTCCACAAATGTGTTATTAGATTCACTCCCTGACCTACCTTTAATGAGGAGAAGATGGCATTGTTGAGAAGGATATTAAAATACAGTAGCACGAAAAGCTTGTGCCATCACAAAGCTGTGATAATTCAAGGGGTCTGTTTCTCTTCTTGTCTCATTGAAAAGAAAAAAATAAAGGAGGTTAAAGAAGATTGGATGTCCTTAGCAATCCAGTTACTGAATTCACAAGTTAAGTTCTGGTAATCAGAAAAATCTCTTTCCTTTCCTTTTTTTTTTTTTTTTTTTTTTTTTTTTAAAAAAAAAAAAAAGTAAATTTTGAACTGATCTGGCATTTCTGAAAAGGTCAAACACTTTTCATTTCATTTTGTCTTTCTTCTGGTTGGGAAAAACGGGTGGCATTGATAGGGCAGGAGCAGGATTAGACTGAAATTGTCAGGAAATTCTGCATTTTAAGGAGCATCTCTGCAGGGCCACCAATCTGCCACGCTGGAGAACGGGATTTACCACCAAAGGAAAAAAAATAAACAGGGAAAAAACATTTATTCCATGGAGACACAGCCAAAACACAGCAAGGGGAAAAACTTTTATTGGGAGGATGTGTCCAAAAGGCACCTAAACATTCGTGGTCAGAAGTTTGTTTGTTGGTGATAAATTTAATTAATGTTGCAGGTAAAGCAGCCCAAAAATCTGAGCACAAACAAAATATTGAGCACTTCTGTGGGACACTGTGATGAAGAAATCAGTGACACAGCAAAGGCTGGAGCAGCACATATGTGAGGTGAAAAAGTGGGTGGAAAAGAAATATTTGAGTTTGGAGGTGATCTAGCTCTTTTTAATGAAAAGGGGTGTTCCAGGCTGTGGGAGCATCACTGTCCATGAGGCAGAGTTTGGAGAATTTGGGATGAACCCACAGCGTGACCTGCACTCTGGAGCCACCTCAGCACCCTCCAGCTTGGGCCATTCCAGCTTTTTTTTTCCCTGTCATTCTGTCGCTGACAGTCTAATCTCAGGCAGGACTATTTATTGACATTAAAATAAAAAGCAAATCCCCTCTTTGGAGAGAGGAAAGGGAGCTCTGGAGGTGATGGAGGCCGTGGGTCCCCGGGACAATGGCTCTTGTGTCTCACAGATGCTCCAGCGGGGTTTCAAAAGGTGTTTTTTGGATTCCCAAGAAGAGGAATGGGAGCTTGGGAAAGCTCCTGGCTGTCTTCATCCATATTCAGGATTTCTCTTTGTTTTCTGATGAAGGGATAGGCTCTGTCCTTTGACTTGTGAATGCTCCCTTGACACCAGCCCTGGAGATTTTTTTTTAATTAAACAAGGCTGGAGTGACTCAAATTTGGACCCAGCACTGGCATTTAACCTAAAAGGAAGTGGAAATCTTATATAAATTTGCTTCTGCCCCTTGAAAGTTTTTTTCATCCAAAAACCTTTCTTCCCTTCCTTTTCTTCCTTCATTTCTTCACACTTGCATCAGTTCTCTGTTCTCTCCCCTGGAATGAACTTTAAATATTTACTGAATTTAACTTTTACAATTTTAATATTGCTCTTTCCCTAATTTATTCACACAAACATATAAATATATCTATTACAAATAAATAAATACATATGTATATATTTATGTATAATTATATTATATATTATATTTATATTAATATATATAAATATATATGATTTTATTGTTCCAGTTTCCCTCCTTTAAACCTGCAGTCCATCATTAGTGAGTTACAGAAGGATAAATTGAAATTCAGCCCGGCGAAATTGAACTGAAAACTCTCAGCTACAATTTGTCTAAAGCAACATGTTTTATAATTATTTTGTCCTTCCCTACTAATGACTTTCTGACTCTTTCCATCCCCTGGGTACCCAAGGGATATTCAGCATTATCTGGGCACATCAATAATTTTTATGGGACATGTGTTTTCACTTTGTAGCAGACTTTTTTCATTGCTTAAAAGTAGCAAATAAAGCTCTAATAAAAATTGATGCTTGTGTCCCTTCAACACCAGGTATAGGTTTTCCAGCCAGCAAGAGGATTTCATGTTGCAATCCAGATTTGCTGCTGTTCCTGCTTCTCCACACAGCCAGGAAAATAAAATCAGGCTGTTGAGGCTTTGGAAGGGAAAAGCAAATCAACCAACAAATATTTGGAGAAGAGTAATTTGGGGGAATATTAGATGAACTTTCTTTCCCTACTTCAGTACAGGAAAATTATCTCTACTTCCAGTTTTTTTTAATATCCCTAATATTATTTCTGCATCTTCTGGCTCTCTGGTTTTTGCTGACTCATCTGCCATTTGAGACTTTTCCTATGCCTCGCTCTCATACATCCTTTACTCTTTATTTTTCCTATTCCTCTCACTCATACATCTTTTATTCTCCTGGAATCTGTTTTGGAGCCCTCAGCTCGCCCTGTGGGATTCATTTAGATTTATTTTTTTTTAAGAACACTCGAGTTCACATGAAACCTCTTAGTCAATATTTAATTTAGGCTCTCTGATGCAAAGACCCTCCAACCATCCTGATTTCCAAAGGAAGGGGGAATTACTGAGAGAAGCAAGGAGCCTCTGCCTTGCAGGAAAAGGTGCAGGGCAACACATCTCAGAATTCCTCCAGCTTTCACTGTCACCCTTCCCCATCCCAAAATCTATAAAATCTGCCAGTTCCTCCCTTCCTGCACAAACAAAGCTGGAACACCTCACCCATCCCTCTAGATTGCCCTAAAGGATGCAATCTGTGAGTTGTCCCTCTGCTTTCTTCTTTCCAAAGCCATAAATCCCCAAAAGTCCCCAAATTCAGTGCTGTTTCTCTATTAGAGCAAAAATTTAAATCAATGCCATACTGGGACCGAATCAATCCCATAGTGGGGTTTAAATCCCAGCCTGTGCTGGGATTGATTTGCAGAATGAAGGGTTTTGAGTGGCACAACCACTGCAGTTTCTGTGAGGTGCCCAGAGGAGGGGAGCTGGACTGGGAGATCCCTGTGATGTCCAGGGAATATCAGTTCCCCTCCCTGGGCCAAAACCTCCCACCTCTTGCACTGTCAGGAATCTTTGAGGTCTCCTAAAGGGATTTGCACCACTCCCACCCCAAAGGAACGAGTTCCTCCTGCACTTGGATGCTGTCTCCTCCTTTTCCTCGTAGGTATTTGGGTTTGGGGATGGTTTTTGGGATGCTCTGCAGCTGCTGATCACTGTGGGTTTTGTCAGGTGTCTGACAACTTTTGGCTTTGTTGAAGCTGTTCAGTTTGAGGTTATTTAGGCTCATCTCTCTTCTTTTCCTCTTCGTGCCTGTTTAATGTGAGGGACACACCTACAGCTCTCCTCAGTGCCCAGCAGACCCTCCCCAGGGAGCTTTGATCCACAACACTCTCTGTCCCTCCAGTTCTCTCACCTTTTAATCCTATTCATCCCCATAAAACCACCAGCCCGAGCTGCTGCTGCAGCCAGGGGCCCTTTCCAGGCTCTGACAGAGCTGGAAGTTGTAATGGAGACACAGATCAACACCTTGACTCACTCCTGATCTGCTCTCTGTCTGCTCCAGGGTGTCTGGATGTGTGGGGAATGTCCACCAGGGACAGGAATGACAGCAATACCTGTCTGTCCTTCTGGCACAGCACAGTCCTCACCCTGCAGGAGCCCAGAGCTCGCCCTAAAAGGCTGGACCAAACCCATCCCCACCCCTCGGTCACAACTTAACAGCTTTTTATGGATTTGTGTTGGACCCGAGTTCAAGTGCTCCAAAAGCAGTGATGTCCTGCCAGTGATTGAGCTGGAACCTCAGACAAAAATGTTCCCTTTGCTCTCAGCTCCAGCCTGCGGACCTGGGATGTGTTTCTTTTGAACATAAACACCTCTTTTCGCCCCAAAATCCCCGGAGGGAAAGCAGACAAACCTGCTGGAGGCACTTTGCCTTTAAAGCTCCGTGGTTTTTGTAAAGCTGGGACAGCGGGATGGGCAGGATTCACTCTGAGCAGGGCCTGGCACTTCAGGAAATTTGGCAGCTCTTTAAAACAGGATGAGAAATTCACACCAAAGGCTGCACTTACTGGAAATCTGTCCCTGAGGGGCAAAATCCTGGTGCTCCTGCCGTGTTTTTACAAGCCAGGTGTGCTGGCAAGGAACCTGCAGTGGTCCTGGGAGGCAGGTAGCCTGACAGCTTCTCTCCATCACATCTTTGCAGGTTCGTGGAGCCTCTCCAGACCCGAGGAATTTTGCTCCAGGCATCCTGGTGCTCTCTGGTGGGTTCAGAATTTGAGTGGGGTGTAGGGCATGGAGCATCCTGTCCCTTATTTCCTGCCTCTCTGAACTGGGACAGCACAAAAATGATCGGGAGCAGGGGTCAGAAGGGGGATTTGGGTGGTCAGAGCAGAGCCAGGGACAGGTTTTTGAGTGATTAAAAGGGATATAATTTATTGGGAAATAGCAATAAAATAAAAGAGTGCAAAGAGGCGAACGCCAAAGCAAAAGCAGGAGCAGAAATCTGTGATGGGGAGGAAGAGCTGGAGGCAGCAGGGAGCAGGAGGGACCCCCACACCTCTGTCCTGACCACACAGCCCCATCCTGGCCCATCAGACCCCTCATGTCCTGCTGTGGGAGGTGCTGACCCCTTGCCCCATCACATCAGGACACCCAACAGTAACTCAGCCTTGCACTCAGCACCATAAAACATACCCAGTTTTTTTTTTTTCCTATTGCTTAAGCAAAAAAAAAAACCCTTAAAAATATTTTTTTAAAACCCCAACATTTGAGGTTTATGCTCTTTCCACTCTCTCCTAACAAAGAACTGTTTCTTTCCCTTTTTTCACGGGGAATTCAGGAAACTTTTGGAGTTTGCAGGTCTGAGCAAAGGCGAGCACCTCGTCTTTTCCTGCCGGCGACAAGGGCAGCAGTGATCTAACGGAGTGTGTGTGCTCTAAGTGGGGCTTCTTCACTTGGAAACACTTGCCAGAGCTCCATAAATGGGCCTCCTTCTTCGCTGACCCTTTGCCCTACTTCAAATGAGCTTTTAAACCCTTTGGAAAACATGCGGTTTTGCTTTCAACTGCATTAACGCTCATAAATGTGTTTTTTTGGCTCTCCTCGGATATTCAGGTTGAAGGCCCAGATTTCAGAGATTTCTGCCGCTAAGGTTGACAAGCCAGCCTCGCTCAGGGCCCACCAGGCACCCAAGCCAGCTCCTTTTCAAAGCTCTGTTAGCTCAGCTGTATTTTCCTTCGTACACCCAAACCCTTGTGGAGGCTCCGCGCTCCGAACGGCTCGCGCATAAAGCCCCGAGTGTCCACACGGATGGTGTCAAGGCTCACCTGGGCTTTACAAGGCACTAAAGAAAACACTGGTGGCACTTTGCCATCTCTGGCAGCCCTCCAGAATGGCCCAGCTCGCTCCCCAGTGCCAGCAGGGACAAAGGCGGTGTGTGCCGGAGCTCGGCGGCGCTGCCCACCTTCCCCACCCCCGGTATTTATTCAGCTTTGCGCCACCAGGATTTGAATTTTAAAAGAGGGGGGTCTTGCAGCTGGAGGGAGCCCCGGGCTGGGAATTGGAGGGGAGGGGGTGAAAGGGCAGGAAATTTCTGCGCCGTGCAGGGGCGTTGGGATGGTTTCCTCCTGCGGTTCCCCCCCGTTTGCAGATATCCTGTGAATATGGAGATTTTCTGCTCCTCTTTCGTGGCTGCCTCAGCCTGGGCTTTCCTGCTGGATTTCAAATCTGCAGACACGGATTCACACAATCATTTAGGTTGGAAAAGTGAGTCCAACCATGAACTCGACACTTCTGAGTCCGCCACTAACCCATGTCCACAACAAAATTAAAAAAAAAACACAAAACCCCCATCTAAACTATCACCAACTGCAGCCAAAATGATATTTTTTTTATTCTTTCTCAATATTTAGCACCAGTTGGTTTTGAGCATCTGCTTCCTGAACATGTGCAGAAACATTTAGGAATAAACCAGTACCGATGAATTAAAAGTTATATAATGTCATTTAACCACATAATTTCATGTTTTGCTCATAATAATTCCATTTATAATAACCTATAATCACTGATTTGTGCAGTTAGGTTGTTTTACTGTAAAACACCTGAAAATCACTACGTAGTAAATAGATTTTGACCTGATATATGTAAATAATGTTTTAGAGAGGGAGTTTTGAGTCTTTTCACCCCACACTGTAAAAAACAAACCCAGCTCCAGTGGTGAAATTCCTTCCTCCTCTCCTCTTCTTCCTGCTACAAAAAGCAGAGGCAATTTGGTTCCTCCAAGAGCAGCTCTGAGCAGCCCAGCTCTCACCTGAGATCTGGATTTGGGGCATTTTTGTTGAATTATTTTATATTATTATATTATGTTACGTTACGTTACATTATGTTACGTTACGTTATAATGAATTATTAAATGATATTTTATCATAATTATTTATGAATTATTTTAATTTTGTTGAATTATTTTAGCCCTGGTGAGGGGATCTCCCATTTCTCTTTCCCACCTCCACTCCCATTAAAGGGGTGAATCCAAATTCCCAGCACTCCTTCCTCAGGGCATCCCAGAGAATCCGCAAAGCATCAAAAATTGAAAGAAATGCAGCAAAGGACAAGGTGATATCGAGTATCTTTATGTGACAACTTAAATCCAGGTTTAGGGGATGGTCTGGCACATAAAGAAGTCATTTCTCTCAAAAATACCAATATTTTATCCTTAAAAAAATGGAAAAGAGGGAGAAAAACCTTGCCAGAGCCCATTTATGGAGAAGCACCCCAGCATATAAATGTTTTGGGGTCCGTGACCAGCTCTTTAAAAAGTTACAGCGGATTTTTCTTCAGAAAAAAAAATTTCATTAAAGTCACATTTATTTCTTTGGGCTTAAGCAATAACGTAAAGCACTCCTGCTTCTTCTAACACACTATTAACAGCACAATTAATTCTCAGCAACAGGAAACAGAAACTTTTCTTCTTCACTTCATCATCTCGGAGTCAGACCTTCAGTCTTCTTCCAGGATCCCTATCAAACAGATGGCTTTTATACTCATAAACATGTTGAGCTCAATTTTCCTCCTGCTGAGTGAAAGATTCAAACAAACCAAACTTCCCTACTACTGCTAGGAAATTCCAAACATCCAGAAATACTTTTACAGATGTTCCTTGGCAAGTGGCTCTTCGAAATGTGTGTGGTTCGAAAAAGCCAAGCCCAAAGCAATGAATTTCACTGATGAAAATTGCTGATTAAAATAAAAATTGGGGGTGGGGAGGGAATGATAGAAAATTAGAAAAGAAACAGACTTGGATAACCAAGTTTGGGAGGCCTGGGACGAAGCATTTTTTAATTTATATTCGTTTGTAAGATGGAACCCTTCAAGCTAAACTGGGTTGACTTTTTAATGAATGGTGTCCAAATTTCGAGACAGCCTTGGCCAATTTCTCCATTCAGGGATGGAAGCCGGTGGTTCAACCACACTTGGAGCCCGGGCCAGGCCAATTTTTGGTGGTTAAAACTAATTTTAGAGGGCGAAATTTCAGGGATGCAAATCCATGCAAGATGGAACCCTCGCAGATACAAACAGCCCTGGTTATGTGCTGCTTTTTCGCCGAGCTCTTGATTTAGGGTCTCGTTTTTGTCAAGCTGTTCTCATTCCCATTTACGAGACATTTATCCCGTTAAATCCTAATCCCTGAGTACAGCAAATGCTGACCCATGAGTGGATAACTCTGCTGAGTGCTGGGACAATAACCCAGAGATTTCACCTAGTAAAGACATGAGATATTTCGCTGTCTGCCAAGCGTTGCCTTGGCCAGCAGAACTTTTATTCTCTCACCGACAAACACAGAGGAATTTCCAGTGGGATTTAGCAATGGAGGGAATGGATGAAAAGAGGGGAAAATTGAAGAATGTCAGGCTCAGAACCACAGTTCTGCACTGGCTGAGAGCTCAGCAAACAGTGCAGGGTGTGTTTTTAAAGGTGTTTTCTGAAGGTGAAGTGGCATCCACAGACACAACTCACAACCCTCAGCTATTGGCTCCATGGGTAAAATTTATTTAATGAGGTCTGGAAATCTGGGATGCCACCACTTCTCCCCTCTCTTTTCCCAAGCATTAACCCTCCCCACAGTTTTTTTCTCATAATGGCTCTCTGGTTTGGTGGGTTTTGCAGCATTCTGCATTTTTCCTCTCCCTGAGTTCGTGTTCGTTACATACAAAACCATCTCCAGGCCCCTGGGAAAAACCTCATAAAAATTCAGGAATTATATCATCTCCATGCTGTTTTTAAGGCAAAAACAATCTGTTTTTTTGGAAAGGCTCTAGTGAGCCTTAGCAGCACTCTCTCCACGCTCTGTGTGTGTCTGGTTACCTCTCCCTGAGCCAAACAGCTTCATTAAATCTCGTTCAAGCCCTGGCTGCCGTCAACTCTTGCGACTCCAGCCCAAGCTGGAGCACAAAATCCACAACCTCCACGCACAAAGCTCATCTGGTCGGGCCAATATTATTTTCATCTTCCTGAACATCATTGTCTGCCCTGTACAACCAATTAGAGCCCCTGTTAGTCTTGGACCCGGCTCAAAAAATTGTGCGCGGATCAGACAAACGCGGGACTTCAAATAGTCGGGCGTATTTTTTGGTGAGCACCGGCTGATAAGGCAGCATTATCTGCCCTTTTTCCCTGAGCTGGCTCTCACCCCACTGAAATGATCCTATTTTACAAGCTGGATGTCAACAGTACTGTTTATGGAAGGTGACACCGTGTCCCCCCCTCCGCTGGTGTTATCGAGGAGGAAGCACTAAGTGGGCGTGTGAGTATTTTTTAAAGGACGCTGCCAAAATAAAATAACAAGGGAGCCCCTGATTTATCCCTCTGTGAGCAAAATAACGAGCCTGGCACCTACAAATGTGCTGTTCTGTGCAGCGTTCCCAGCCTTTCTGGACTCACTTTTAGGAGAAATCCTTGTTTTTTCTTAGAGGAGAAAATTTTGAGCATATCTAGAAATCAAGCAATTTATTTTCCTGGTGTTTGCTGGCTGAATTTCAACNTGTTATGACAAGTGCTGCTGGTCCTACCTTTTGGAGTGGGAAAAATAAATTGTCATTTTCATCTAATTGTGCTCTCCCAAACCCATTCACTGGATATCAGAACCAGCAAGAAATCAAGAACTTCATGAAAGCATCCTCACAAGAACCATCATTTCCACATTAAACCATAATTTCCATATTAAATCCATAATTTCCATATTAAAAATTCCATATTAAAACCCTTAATTGAGTGTTTTTTACTACAATCTCATGCACACACATAGGACTGAGTAGAGGCAGGAATTAATCAATCCCAGTTTTTTAAGGGCCCTGTTTCAGGGCTGATAATCAACATTTCACAGCACCTTTCAAAGCAAATTTTAGAGCTGCATAAACAATTTCTGACCCTGCCTAAAGCCAAAGAAAACCCCAGGGGTGGATGTGTGGAAGTGCCCACCAGATGCTCCCAGGTGCCACATGTGGCACATCTGGTATCAGCATCCCTGCTTCAGGTCCCCAAAACCCTTACAGAGAAATTTCTCTCTCTTTTATTCATTCCTGCCTGTGCTAACAGCTCCAGACAATTCCCAAAAGGGCGTAGCTGCACTTGGAAAATCCAGGTTTTTCCATTTTCCTGTGGTGTGTGCAGCGGGTGGGGGTTATTTGTGATTGGGGCACTCTCAGAGCGTTGCTGATCCTGCAGGCAATGAGAAAACACAGGCAGAGAAAACACCAAATTTGCATTTTGGGGGCAAAACCTCAGGATGAAAAGGTGAGGATATCATTAAAGCAATTGAAGGGTTTTTCTCACTCACATTCAGTAATTGTCTAAACCTCCATGAAAAATTAATTAATTACTACTGGGAAATTACAGTCTTAAAGGAAAGAACAAAACTGCTCCAGCAATCAATTCCAAACTTGCTCAAACCCAGGCTCAAGAAACCAGAAGCCCCTGGATGTGTCAGCAATGAGTTAATCCCAGCACCAAAGAATAAAATCAACTTGACCACACTTTCACCAAAAAAAAAATTAATTTCTTTGTATTTATTTGCTCCATGAAAGACTGAGATGCCAAATGATTTTTATTCAGGTTAAGCGAGGGACTAACAGCATGTAAGCATTTTTCTCATTTTATAACCCAAATTGTCACTGTTATTGCATCTGTAGAACCACATTTTCACCCCGAAGTGTGCTGAATCCCTAAAGAACACTCACAGGGACCAAGCTTTCCTTGTGTCCTCTGGGAAAACAAATCCATTCCATCAGGGATTTCTGCTCCTTTCACTACCAGAGCATCCAAATGTGTTTTTCTCAAGAAAACAACGTGCCTGTGAGGTTTGCTGTGGTCAAACAGCAGCAGCCTCTTGTTCTGGGTTTAATGAGCTCATAAAGATGAGAAATGAGGAGACCTGGTACCAGACACAGCCCAGCTGTCCCGAAATTATCCCTCCTCCAGCTCCCTTGCACCACAAGGCTGGGTTATAACCCACTCACCCCGGTCCAGATGAGGTTTTCCACGGACCACAGTGGGATTTGGGTCAGGCTCACAGTAGCTAAAATTCTCAATTACATTTTGAGGGAAGAAAGGAAGGAAAAACAACTCAACAGGCTGAGCTGGGCCAAATTCTGGAGATGCACCAGGGAAAAATCATCCCATTTTTGCTTTTCTAAGGAAATGATCATCCAGCACAGAGACACTGAACTCATTTCAGATTTAAAATCAGCGTTCTGAGGGGGTGTGCACACGTGGAAAAGCAGGTTTGAGACATAAATACATTCCTTTTGTTGACAGTGGAAGAAACTCTGTTTCCTTTGGTCCCGGAGAGGAGGAAACAGTTGCTCTGATAGTCTTGGCAAACGAAAAACTTTATTTTTATCAGACAGAGGAGGAAACCCTGGGCAGCCATTGCCAACGAGTTACACACGGTGTGACATGTCCCAGCGTGGAATTGTCACCTCTGCGTCACTGAGGGGTCCCCTGTCACTCCCCTCCCCTTCTGGGTGGGAATTTCCTTGGAAGGAGGAAAGAAAAGTGAAGATATTTTTAAGCAGTCACCAAGATGAGGGTGAGCACACTGTCAACTGTTTCCTGTGTTGCTCTGAAGAATTATTTGAGGTGTCCCTTGCAGGTGTCTGCAGAGGGTGAGGATGGACAGGCAGCCAGGAGCCTGCTCTTCATTTCTCTCTGGAAGGAACGGGTGCCCATCTCCTGACTCATTTGGACCAGAATGAGGCCTCTGGAAAAGACAAACATAGAAAGGCAGCGTTTCCAAAGTGGAAATGCTCCCAGTTGTGAGGCTCCCAGCACCGCAGTTAACCCTCCCCTTGTGCTGAGCCCAGACAGGCTCCTCTCTCCAGAGATAAACCCTCTACGTGTGCAGGACTGAGCTGGAATCAGCTAAATAATCCCAGCTGGGCTCGAAATTGGGTTGGAAGGACTGAAAAGAGCTGTCCACCAAGAGAGTAAGAAACCTCCACCCCACACTTGGTGGAACAGCGGGGATTGGCTCCATCACAAATACGGGATCACTGTTGCAGTTACAAGGCTCTAATCTTCCCTGATTGTCCAGAAAAAGAATTTTTGCCTTCCTGCTTCATTCTACACTTCCTTAATTTAACATTGATCCAGGGACCAGTGTTTTAACCCACCTGCATCCCCTGTTTTGCAATGAAACCTAAGGATAGCAGCAGTTCTCCACTACAGAATTTCGGAACATCTGGGCTTTTTGAGCTCTTTCTTGCTTTTTTTTTTCCCTCCCCAACAGCTGGCTCTTAGCAGGCAGACTGGTGCTTAAAGCGTCTGATATGATGTGAGAAAGCAAAATAATCACCTGCCAAGGATTTCATCTTCATAAAAGGCAAGGTGTAAGATCGAGTTTCAAAACGCGGAGGAGTTCGGCGCGCGCCGTGACACCGCCGTGAACTCCAAGGAACCAACTTCTGTTAACTTTAAAAACACAACATTCATCTCCCTGCCCCACTGGACCCTGCTTTTGGCAACTCCAGGCCCTTCTGCGAGGATAACTCGAGGGAAAATGGAGAGGAGAAGGGAGAAAAGGAGGGAGAAAGGGAGGTTCAGTTTGGTACAATGCACCAAATGTCTCCACCAGAGGTGTGTGCTCCTCTTCCATAAAAATATTTGGGATCGCTTCTCCTTCACAGCTCAACCAAAAGTGTTGCCTTCACACTCGGTTGCCCAGGGAGAATTTGCACATGCACACGGATGATGGAAAATTGAGAATAAGGGCTTTCTTCTCAGCACACACTCAAAGAGAGTGGGGTTTTTCCTGGGGAAAAAAAAATAAATATTTGGAGGCAGTTTAAACCTTTATAAAAAGCTGGCAGGGCAGCTGTCATGATAAAACTCTCCTGTTAATTAAGATGGACTTGTGTTACCTTTGCAGCTTCCAAGAACTGAAGTTGTTGGTTTACTTTTTATCTTTAATTAGGTTTTTTGCCTCATTTGGCTCGGAAAGACAAAGAAGATTTGAGGATCTCAACTGTTAAGAGAGAGATTTTCCTGGCTGAATAAATATTTACATTGTTGCATATTATTTTTACTGGTTCACTGATGGATGGATGGATGGATGGATGGATGGATGGATGGATGGATGGATGGATGGAAATAACATTTATGTTTTTAGAGCAAAGCTGAATCTCTCCCTTCACTAATTCTCATTTCCACCTCTGCAAAATAAAAGCCAAAACAGGTGGCAAAGGGTGTAACTCTGATTTAGTGTCCACCAAAGCTAATTTTTCACCCCTGGACCCTAAAGCATTTTCCAAAGGAGAAATCCACGCCCTTTGCAGATGGGGAAACACATTCCTGATATTTAGAAAGCCATAACATGGGAATTGCCATGGGCCAGTTGGGTGTGAGGAAGGAGTTTTGGCCCATGGGGTTTGTCTGCCTTGGGCCAGGGCCCATCAGTGATTCCAGCCTTTCCCCCAAAACTGCACAAGGATTAATTGTCCTCCCCTAAAGGAAAATTGTCCAAAACCAAATTAAAACTCAGCTCTGAATGCTCTTTAAATGTACTTGATCAAGTACATCAGTGCAGGATTTTCCCCCTTCTGCTCCAAATTTCGGCCATGGTTTCCAAAAAAATTTCTCATCTATATTAATGTATGTATTTCTGAAGGTTTTTTTTTCTCATGAAGGTGCAGTCCTGACTTCACTCTGGGACTTTATTCCTGTGAATATCATAGCAACATGCTCCTGGTGGATTTTGCTGTAGCTGTGATGGGCTTGGTTAAAAGCCAAGAAATTTGTTGCTGATATTTCAGATTTTTGTGCCTGGGAGATTGTCTGATTTTAGCTTTATTGCATTCATTCAATCTATTTTAGATCAAATATTTGGACTAATAACAGATATTCAGGAATTATCTCTTCCTATAGAATTTACATGTCCCTTTACACAACAGATACAAACATTACAGTGCACAAAACTGATCTTACTAATTAGTGAGTAATTACCTCTATTATGTTTCCATGCATTAAATCTATAAAAAGTCGGATTTTGGGGAAATTTTGGCAGAATCCTTGCAGGGTGTGAGTGAGAATAAATCCACAGGGAGGCAGGAGCAGCTAATTAGGCTTCTCCCCCTCCCCTCGGTTTTCTGGTCTTGCCTCCTGTTTTGTGTTTCCAAACGAGTACATGGTAATTACTTCATTAGGAAACTATTAGAGGGGAACAAGAGAAGATGAGTCACTCGCTTTTTGTCCCTGCTTTTATCTGATCTCGAGAAGCAAAGGAATTTTAAAAATCTTTTCTAGGTCACCGATCCTTCCAAGTGCTCGTGCCCATCTTCCCTGCTCCCTTCCCCCTCCCCGACTCCAAGTGATTTTGCAGAGCCTGGTGTGGATGCAGGAATCTACCCACAAAGACCTTTTCCTACAAGAAAAGCATTTTTTTTCCCCTTATTTTGTTCTCTCTTGATAAGGAAAACCAGCTCATCGGTATTTTTTTCTCTTACAATAATAATAATAATAACAATAATAATAATAATAATAATAATATAATAATAATAATAATATAATAATAATAATATAATATAATAATTTATTGTGAATTTTACCATTTTATGGATCTCAGGCTTTGGGTCAGTTCGGTTTGAAAGAACTGGATGGAAATATTTAAAGACAAGGAGGAGCAATTCAAATTGAATAAAAAGCTTTTTAAAACCAGTGTGTTGCAAAATAGTCCTCAACCCACACTTAAGTCCTAACTGATAATATATTAAAAAAAAATGCTGAATGTATTTAGGTTGCTTTCTTTTCCCTTGGGATGTCTTCATTCCTTCACTTCAACCACCATGTCAAGAATATGACACAGAGGAGCCTCCAAATCCATATTTAAGCAGTAAAATAAATGATCTGGTTTCCAGAAGAGCTGAGCACTCGGCATTCATGAGAGGGGATGAGGATTCCAGTCTGCTTTAAAATGGAAGCCTTAATATTTATTGCATCAGAAATGCATTTATCATCTTCTGGAAAGGAGATCTGGCACGTTTTGGAGAAAGTTCCCTCAAAGAATGGGAACTGAGTCCCTTGGTGGCTGTTTAATCACAGTATCAGCTTGCCCTGCTGTTTTCCAAGTCATTTTACCATAGACTTGCCAAAACATGTGAGGTCTCCTTGCCCCAACTGCCACTCGGATTAAAAGTGATTGACAAGGGACACAATTAAGGTCTGATTCACAATTCACCAGGCTTAAATTCCTCTGGTAAGAAAATACTTGGATTCCACACCAAAGGAAAGCTAAAAATACTCATTGGGATAACCCCCGGGAGTTAATATTTGAATATTCAAGTGGTATTGCAGGTATTCCAAAATCAAATGAAAAGTAACTCCGAGCAGTGGCTGGTTCCAGTTGCTTGAAACAACAACAACAAAAACATGAGGCTTTGAGATCAGAATCTCAGTGTGATTTACATATTGATACGGAGCAGATGTTTCAGAAACAAATGCTGCTGCATCCACTGATGGATCAGCTTCAGCTGCCTGTGAGGGGTTCAGGGGGATCAGCGTCACATTTGTCATTCCCATTGACTTCATAGGTCCTGAATAATTTTTTTCAGGACCTGAATAATTTTTTTTCCCCTGTAGGGGCACACGTGGGGATAGAGATATTGTTCCCAGGTGACAGGAGAGGTTGGCTGAGGCTGCAGAGATGAGTTTTGCTGTTTGTTTTTTACAGTGTTTTGCTTAGCTTTTTTTTTCCTGTCATGGATTAAAACCAGAAAATTAAAAGAAGGGCTCAAAATACTGGTCCTCTCATTAAACAGTTGTAGTTGTTTTATTTTCCTGTCAGATTATCCTGATGTGGTCACTCCCAGCATTTCTGGAGGAGATGTGTGAACATCTTTATAAACTTTGATATTTCAGTGCTGGATATCAAACCCTGAGCCTCCCCCAGAGTAAAACCCAGGCAGTGAAATTCAAACAGTGATGGGCTTGAAGGAGAAGAAAAAGCCAAGGCCGTCGATGTGGAGTGGCTGAAGTTCCTTCTAAATAACAACAAACAAAGTGAAGTGTCCCAAAGAGCTGAGGTCGTGTGGACACCATGTGTTCACAGCTCCTCCAGTGCAGTTCAAACAAAAGGCCTGGGGAGCTGTGCACAAAATAAAGGGTGGAAATTCAGGGGCAAAAACCTTCCATCTCTGCCCCTTAAGAAGAAAGAATTTCCTTCGAGGTGCAGCGCCATAAATGCACTGTGCAAACAACACCCAGAATCCCGCATTAGAGAAAACCAAATAATAGGTGCCTAAGGAAATGGCTGGGATTTAGGGGGCTTAGACCCAGGCCCTGCTGCCATACAATAGCCTTATTAAGCACGATATTTTATATAGGGCCCCGAGAGTTTGAAGGGTTTGCGCCGTGTTTGGGTAAGGATCAGGGGGATTTCGGGAGCTGTGACCTCATCCCTCGTTTGATGCTATCGGAGCTCAGGTTTGGCCTCGGGAAGGCAGAGCCCAGAGCAGCTCTGCAGCCCCAGTGTTTACCAGCCTGGAGCCTGTAATTGGGGTTTTTTTTTTGGTGTGGGGAGAAGTTCAAGGCCACCCAAAGAGCGTTTCACAGTGCTCACCAAACCAATAAATGCTGGAGTTGGGAAAGGCCACAAATCGGAGCTGCTGGCCAAAGCTTGGCTCCCTCGGACTTTAAAGCAAATTGTGTGGCTAAAACCCTCTGCACCTCTTGGAAAGCTCTGGGCTTCACCCACTCCCCAAAGCCAAAGCATCTGGAAGAGAGGAAAAGGTCCCCCGTGAGCAGGAATGGCAATTTTCCTCAAAATTATTAGGTCTTTGCTCTGAACGCTCATGCATGATTGTAGGATCACATGATGGTGGAATGGTTTGGGTTGGAGGGGAATTTAAAGTCCAGCCAGTGCCATGGACGGGGATACCTTCCACCAGAGCAGGTTGCTCAAACCCTTTGGATTCCTGGTGTTTACTCTTTGGGAAGGGATGGCTGGAGCAGGGAGGACATCAGGACAGTCCCACTGCATGTCTGCCTCGACTGTTTTCATCCAACTCCACCCACTTGAGTCCCAAATGCATGACAAAAAGTGGAAAAGAGATATGGAAGCAC
This sequence comes from Malurus cyaneus samueli, assembly GCA_009741485.1. Classification (NCBI taxonomy): domain Eukaryota; kingdom Metazoa; phylum Chordata; class Aves; order Passeriformes; family Maluridae; genus Malurus; species Malurus cyaneus. The sequence goes on from CM019224.1 coordinate 18,071,838, forward strand.
TTCTGGCTGTGAATGACCAATGGGGATTTTCATAAAGTTTAATTTCACGTTAGAGCAAAAGGAAGAAGCCCCAAAGCTTGGGAAGCACCACAAAATGGGCAGCCTTCAAATATCTGCCTTTGGGCCCCAGTAAAACCAGTTGGCAAAGGATGTTTTCCATGTCAGTTTGGGATTTTCAGCCAAAGTGAGGTTCCGTGTGGTGAATTGTGTTTGAGTTGATTCTTCCTCACAATTTGCATTTTGGGGTCCGGCACTGCTTGGTTTGGGCTTCCAAAGTCTATTTCACCATCATATAAACAGGCTCTCTAGATTAAATCAGACTTACCTAGAGACTTAAACCAGAATAAATTTCCCAGTCTTGTGACACTGGGACAGGACTCTTGGGCCAAGGGTAGAGATTCTTTGGGGATTTCTTATTTTATTCCGTGTAAGAGCTTCCTATCCCAATACATTCTGCACAACTCTGTTATCAAACAGATTAAGTGAGGCTTTGGAGAGGAAAAAATAGACTTTTCAGAGTGTGAGGTACACCTGATCTCTGGACACAACTTTGCGGGTGTTATCTCTGAATCCTGTCTTTATCTGGATATACTCAAAAAAGCCAATACACCTATTTAAATCAGTAAGTTACCAACAAATTTACCTGTTTGGGAAGTCAAGGTGTTAAAATAAAGTCCTAAACTTCATTAAAGAATTTAAATACAACGAGGTTTGCTGAGGACAATCAATGACTTTGATGTCCACTGGCTCAGGCTGCAACAGCACAGATAATCAGAGTGCCATTAATAAAATGTTCTTTCTGCCTGAAAATTCAATTAGCTGAGTCTGATACATTTTATATCCCTTGATGACCCAGAGAGGGAATATAAAAGCCATCTGACGTACTTTGTCTTCTGCTGTTTTGGGAAACTTCTCAGCTGACAGGGGAAGCAAATGTTCTGCAGTCTCATGGGGTCTTTCTTGGGGCTGACTGGTTTATAGCTGGGCAGAAAAAAAAAAAAAAAAAAAAAAAAAACCAAAAAAAACCCTGGGTAAACTCAGAGGGGTGAGGCAGCTCTGAAACCCCCGGTGCTGCTCCGTGTGGCTCCCCAGTGATATGTGATACCAAATTTTTGAGTGTCATGGTTATCAAGTGCTGGGATTAGGAGAGCTGACGTCAGAAAGCGTCCAGCAGCCGCTCCCTCCTGCTCCTCCTGTCATTCTGAGCTCATAAGAAAAGCATCGGGGGTGTTTACACATGGCAAAGTTATTAAGGGCCCTGGCAGAGGGTTTGAAAGGCTGCAGCCTCACCTGGAAGGTGGCTGCCTTGATCTCAGCCCTTTCCTTCTGGCTGGAATACCTTCCTCATAAAAACCCAAATGGGCCCCAGAGAACGTTTATGTTCCCCAGCCTCATCCCTGCCTCTGATTTAAACCAGCTCCCTGGAAGAGATCTGAGACCACCCTGAACAGAGCTGCTTGTCAGGCTGCTCATTTGGGGTCAGAAAGCAGCAAAGCATTCCAGCATGTGCCCAGAGTTTGGGCACCTGCTCAGTCCTGTTTTCTACTGACTCTGAGGCGCTCCTGTCCGACAAAATTAAAGCAATTCTCTAAGATTGACATTTAAACATGTGTTTTTAGCAAAATCAGTCTAAATATGGATTCCTGGAGTAACTGAACTTCAGATGGTCATTCATGAGATTCTTAGCTATAGATTTTTGGGAAGAAATAAAAGCAGAAGAAAAAAAAAAGCAGTAGAAAAAAAAAATCTTGCTTGAAAATTAGTGAAGAGAAATAATTTATTGAAGGATAACACCCAGTGGTGCCCACTGGACCCACGTCATCCCTGCTAAGAGATATCCAAAATATTGATTCCTGGTCCCAAGGGGAGCTCTCAAAATGTCTGTAAAATACCTGCTTGCTGTGGTTGTATTTTCTCCTGTGATACTGGAGATCTCCTCCTTCAAGATGTGTTTTAGAGGCCTTGCCTTTCCTGACAAGCACCCCAAAAAGTGAGAATTCAACAAATGGAAATGACAAATGCTGCTCTTTCCAAAATAATCTGTTTGACCAGAAATAATATTTTCCATTTGTGTCAGGATTTCTCCAAAACTGCACTTTCTGGGGATCAATTTATTTACCAGTAAAACATTGCCTTGCTCTGCTCATTTGCAAATCATGGTTGAAATTGGGGATGAATATATGTTAATGTTTTATACATGAGCCTAACTTGACTTCTTTTCAAGGAGAAGCCTCTAAATCTTGGAAAATATCATCAAGCTGTCAGCATTTAGTGGTGGACAAGTTAATAAAGGCTTGGATAAATCATGCTGAGCTTCTCTACCTTTGTGATGAGTGGTGAAATGCAGATTTTCAGAGGGAACAAAACATGCATTCATAGTGCAATTCCATTATTTTAGTGTGGCATTGACTCTTTCCCATATTGTCACACATTTGGCATCTTCATTTTTCCTTCAAGAATGTGGGTTTGATGTGTGTGAGGCCCAAGAGTGGATGATGGGTGATCACAGCAAACCCTGGTGTTGGTTTGGTTTTATTCCTTCCCTCCTTCTCCTCTCAAGGTGAGGCACCAAGTTCTTTATCTCCGTGTTATGTGTACTATCAAAATAAAAATCTACCCATCCATGAATTTATTTAAAATCATCCCAGGTTTATCCCAATCTTTCCCAAAACATCCAAGAGCAGGAAAATCAGCCCATCCAGAATCAGGAGATTCAGCCTCAAGCTGTGACTCTGTCACAGATTCCCCCAGCAAACGCTGAGTTTATTTTCCCCTTGTCCTGGCTGCGGTAAAAAGAGGTTTGTTTTCTTGCTTGTGGGTCTATTTAAGGAACACACGTTGCCAGAGCTCCTTCTCAAAGGGAATTTTGCTATTTTGAGTCCCAGGGTTGTGTTCCAAAGCCGTGATGTCTCCCTGCAAACCCCGCCTGTCACAGCCGAAGCTGCTTTATCAGAACGTGATCAATGGTCTCACCACAGCCTGAAGGAAGGAGCAGTTTCTCCTACAAAGTTTGAGTTTTCCTCTGCTACTGCCTCATGAATAAGCCATTAAAGTGAAAGGAGCAGCCCCACGATCTCCATCAGAAAATTATTCCCATCCATTATTCCAAATTCTTCACATTTGGAAGACCCTATCCCAGAATTTCTCCAGAGTTTTCCTGAGTGTTTGGAAGATCTTTACCCTGTGGTGAATGAGAATGAAGCGACCTGGTGTCTGGAGAGACAAAAGGAGAGGTTAGACAGCAGCAACACATCTTGGAAATCATCCAGTGTGCTCATTATTGGGAATTTTTTCCAGTGAGGAGGGGTAGAAATAAGAAAGGTCAGTTTTTCAGTGGAGGAGGCAGCTTCCCTGTGACAATATAAAAATGAAGTGTGGCAGCGTGACCTTTCCAGAATGCATTTAAACTTCCTCAGACCCCGCTGAGCTATCCCATATCTGCAGGGTTCACATTACCCTGCTCCCAGAAACATTCCAAACAGGAGGGCGTTGTTGACCCTCCTCTCCTCGGGGTGACTCCTTCCAGAGATCCAGCCAAACCCCTTTTCAGTTCTACCACCATCTCCCCTCGCCCAACTGTTTGAAATATTCTGTTTTCCTTCTCCAGGTTGTATATTTAAATTTCTCACGCCTGTTAGAGCTTGGGAAGGTCCCGTTACAAAGTCAATACCCGGGAATGGAAAACATCTTCCAACGTTTTGAGCAAATTCTGGCCATATTTAGCAGGCGGCGCTTGACTTCGCTCCCCATCCACAAACTCCAGAAACAGAAAGGGGTTGCTACGTCTGGACCCTGCCCAGGCTGCGATTGTAGATAAGTTTTGAGCGGGAGAAGGGCTGGAGATTGGTTTGGGGTTGCACATTTTCCCCTCTCACCTCTGACACGGCCAACACACGATAACGAGAGGAGGGAGCTCCCCGAGGGACGGCGCTCGGGGTCGCCGCGGATTAAACGCTCTGGGGCATCCAAAGGCAGGAGAAGGAAAGGGCTCAAAGAGCCAGAGCTTGCTGATTAAAGGCCCTGAAGGATTTTCCAATCCCATCTCGTGGAGCTGCTTGCTGCAAACCACCCAAATTGTGCTTTGACAGAGGCTCAAGTTTGCTATTTAAAGCTCAGCGACAGCGGAGAAAGGCTGAGAGATGTTTGTTTCACTTTGTTCCTCTCACTCAAGCGGATTTTTTTTTTTTTTTTTGCTAATGTTTTAGGAATGTTTCCTTATCAGGATTATAAAAAATAAATACAGCCAGCACTTGGGCTGTCAAAAAGAACAATATAGATTAGAAAATGATTTAATGCCCTTATTTCACTAACTAACCCAGATTGCCCCATCTCAGGAGCAATTACCCATGTGAGTAATTCTCCTGTGTGAAGATCTTTGTTGAAATCAATGGAAATGTTTGTGCAAGCAGCGTTACATGGCTGTAGATTCAGGCCTCGATTTCCTCCTGTTGAATTTAAGAACAGATTGTTTCCTTTATAACTTCTTTTTTCAGAGGAAAACTGTTCTCTTCAGAGGATGAAGTTAAAGTGAAATTCTGCATTTTGATGAAAATTGTCTGTATCCCTTAACTAAATGTTAATATGAGAATTTTTTTACATGTAGTTCCTTGTGATTATAAGCAATTCTCAGTGGATTTATGACTCTTATATGTGGCTCTTCTTGACCATTTTAATGAGCTTTGAGAACTTCTTAGTTCTACCAAACCCAAAAGTTTTTCACCGGCTCTCACCAGACATTTATGGAGTGACACCACCAAAGGTTGGTAGCCTAAAACATGCAGGAAAGCAAGAAAAAATTTGCAAAACAAACTTGAAATACTTGAATATACAAAGATAATAATGAACAGAAGAAAGCTGCATAATTAACAGATCAATTAAACAAATCATCAAAAGCACAATATTTGCTTCTTAAATAAAGGAAATTTTTGCAAAAACCAGCAGAGACATCATTATAGGTCCTGATTTAATTCATTTTGGGATACAAGAGTGATAAACAGGTACACAAGCCCTGGGTTTGAAGATTTGAATTCTGGTGTTTTCCCTCACTACATTTGTGAACAAGGCTCCAGTAGCTGCTCCAAAATGTGCCCTCTGACACTGGAATTTGCTTTAAACTCCAATTCAGGGTGCCACAGCATGAGCTTCGTGTTTCAGAAAGGTTTCCACAAACCTGGGCTCGTTATTCCATGACAATTAATTAACACTTCCAGGCACGAGTGCTTCAGGCAAAGCAGAACAAGAAGCGTGACCCTGCTCACTAAAAACATCCACATTTGGACTCCAAACTGGCGATTTCAGGGCAGCCCTTCCATGCAGAATTCTGGGAGACTTCGGCTTCAAGAAAGAAAAACAAGTTTAAAAAGTCACCTCACAATGAAAGGAGGTTAGGCAGGATTATTGTAAGGTCCCACCTGACTTGGAAATGTATCAATGTGTGTCTGTGCTTGGATAATTTTAGAATTTTTGTGAAGTCTGAAGGCACTTTTTCAGATAAGTGCTAGGAACACTTGGCAAGCCTGTGTGAAACATGCTGTAAGATTCTTGGACACAATGTGTATTTATAAACCACAAAAAATACATTCTAGCCCTTGTTTTGTCTCAGCATTAATGGTCAGCTACATGGAGAATGTTCAGAAGAAACTCCAACCGCATTTTGGGGGATAAATCCGGGAGCTGCACGATCACCTCACGGTGGCACAACTTTTTTCTCCGGTTACTTTGAATTTGCTCTGGTTGAGAGCCACAAGAATCACCTGAGAGGTGACAGCAGCTCCTATTTAAACAGCAAAACTCCATTTCAAAACCTTCTCTGTCCCAGCATGGCAGGGTAATACAGATGCCTTTGGGGCTCTCCAGCATTTTCACAGAGAGCCCATTAACTGGGATCCAAATCTGCACTTGGCCAGACATTTCGAGTCCGCAGAGAAAAGATCTGAAAAGCTTTATCTGAGCCCGATAACCATCACAGCTAAAGCATGGCTTGGCTCCTGATTTACATCATTGCAGAGGAAAGGAGACCCGGTCCCCTTGTGCTGATAAAGTTCTAGCAAAGTGAACCCAAATAAATCCTGGAGATGCCATCAGCTTGTTTGTTTGCGTGCTCGGTGTCCGATGACATCAGCCCAGTGCCCGGTTTATCTTTATTTTAACTTGAATTGGATCCTTGTCAGGCTTTGCCCGAGCTGTGCCAAAGGCATGGAGCAAAACCACATAAAATTCAGCCAGTTTGATGTTTTCTTTGCAAATGCTCTAAAACGGGCTTGACTCTGTCCCAGAGGATCATTAAAGTTCCTGAACTTTCCGGGGCAAGCGCGACCGAGTTCAAAGCAAATCTGGGCTTGATTTACGGTTCTGATTGGAGACCAAGGAAAAGTCAAATTTACAGTCTGAGTTTTCTGTTGAGTTTCTTGTGCACTTTCAGTCTGAAACTTGAAGAAGCAAACCTCAGGGGGTTGGAAGGGCAGGAACACTGAACCCATTGCTGGTCCAACGCTCAGCTGGCGAGAGCTGGCACAGCCCGTGGAGCTCCTTGGCAGCTCACGCAGCCTAAGGACTCTTCTCGGGTGCCAAATGAAGCAGTTTGTTGTTAGGAGCATTTAAAAGATGAATCAAGTGACGCTGGGACGTGGCTAAATAGTTTATTTCGAGATGAGCTGAGGTGTTTTGTAGGAGTTGGGCTGGTAGAGCACAAGCTCCCACCACCCCAAGCGTTTTGAAGTGTTCTGGGGTGAAGCAAGGAGCATTAATTATCATCAGAACCAGAGGAATGAGAAAGCTTTGCCCGGTAAAAAAGGGCAGCAACAATTCTGCAAAATTTGGGAGTGTTTTGGGTACCAAAAGAGTCGGAATGAGGGGAAGTAGGTGTTGTGCCGCTGTCACTTGTTATGGATGGCAGTCCTGGAGAACAATGCTCCAGCAGGAGCTGCTGGGATGGGATCCAAGTGGAAATATCCCATCAGAGCCAGCGTGAGGCTGCAGCCCCAGCGCCCTGCCATGACTTCACTGACACAAAGTGCCTGGAACAAAAGAACAATGCACTCAGGCTTGGAAGGGTTCTCCTTGTTTGAATGCATAATAGCGCTTGTTGGACAATGAGCTCCTTGTAAGATCATGGAAAAACCATTGTGGAAGGTCTGGAATACCTTTTTGCTGCCAGCCCTGGCCCAGATTGTTGCAGATTTTATTTCAAAGTGTTTCGCAGGGTTTGAATGTTCGGTTTGTTTCCGCAGGAATCACCCCCGTGTCAATGATTTTCTGTTAATCCCGACCCTTGCTTTGCTCCACACATCCTGATACGAGTTAATTCCAAGACGATGAGCTCGAATCAGTGTTTTTCTTGGAAAAAAAAATAAAAATTCTTCTGAGTCACCAGCATTCCCCTTGCCACGAGTGCAGTTGTGGAGCACAATGAGGAAGTCTGTTTGAAGGATCCGTCTGCTCATCCAGAATTGTCCCAAGGGAAAGACAACGCTGTGACCTCACCCTCAGGAGCCCAGGATTGCTCAGCATCCCCTCATGGCAATGGCTTGACACAGCCCACAAAGAGTCATTGTATGAAACACCCAAGCCATCCCGGGTCGGGATAAATCGGGTGAATAAAGGACCTGTGGCACACCAGGCTTTGAGCTCAGTCCTCACTTTGAGAGACCTGAGAGCTCTTGGATCTGTTTGGGCAGCACCCCAAAATACAAGAAGGTTTTCAATGTCGTGATTTAATGGAGAGCTCAGTCAAGAGTGGGGTTTTATCCTTTTTATTCTTTCTCTTCCTTAAAAAAAATTCCTGACAAGTGCGACATAAAATATGAAAAAGTTGGTGACTTGTCAAAAATCCTGTTCACCAGTAGGAAAGGACAACCAGGAACATCCACTTTTCCTGGAAATTCACACTCAGATGCCCCCATAGCCCACATCAGCATTTCCCTAGTGTTGTTACAGCAGGAGAGGTGAACTTGACCCATACATGGGAGCAAAAAGGAAACAATTCCCTTTGGGTTTATTGTCCCCAGGAAATCCATTCACTGATGTGGGATTTAAGGTGTGCACATCCTTCTGCATCATTTCCATCATCTCCCAGCACTTAAATGGAGCTGCCAAAAATCCTGTCATCCCCCCAGAGCTCTGCCACCCACCAAAATCAGTGTGTGGAAGAAGGAGCAGGAGCAAAGGGAGGCACTCCCCAAAGCCTTGCCTGTGCCAGATGTGGATCAGTGGCCAGCTGTTGTTATCAGAACAGAGATTGTGCCTGCTGACAGCAAACCTGCAAGGGTTGGCCTTTTCGACACTTCCAGGGAAGTTTGGATGCTGAGGGGGAAGGAATTGCAGAAATCCAGACAGACAAATTCAGGACTTTTGCTATCAGACATGATGCAAGGGGAGAACCTTCTGCCTGCGCTGAGCAGGGAAGGAAAATGAAATATTGGACGTGAAAGCAATGTGTCATTGGAGTTCTGTTAAATGAGCTGGACTGCGAGCACACCAAATAAAAAATCTGTCAGTGCTTTTTGACTCGAGCAAATCCCGGCTTTTTCTTTAACACTTTGGTGATTTTAATCGTCTTTCCTGTTTCCTGAGGGAGCTGGACTCACCTTTGAGGGCTGGACATCACCGTGGTGTTGCTGTGTCAGCTCAGCACAGCAGGACCCTCATAAAGCCCTGCCAGTCCCAGGTGCAGGAGAAACAGATCCAGCCCAGGTGACAGCAGGGACAGGTTTGCCCAGAGCCAGCTGTGTAAACAGAGGGATTGTTCTGGATCCAGCTGTGTCTTTTCCAGATGTGGCTGTGACCTTCTGCTCCTCACCACCCACCACGTGGAGGCTGCTGTCCATTTCCTAACCAATGTCCAGCCAGAGTTCTCCGAGCCATCTATTTCTAAATAATCTTTCCTACCTGACCTGGGTTTAGGAGAGCCCACATGTCCATTTCCACCTGGAGAAAAATCTGGGAAAAGAGGAAAATTGGAAAAAACCCTCAGTATTTTCAGAATGAGAGCGAGGCACCAGCTGCAGTCAGCTATTCTCACACAGCTCCACCTTGAACCTCACACATGACCCCAGAAAAATCAGCAAAATTGATCTTTTGTGGAATTAAACATCATTCCTAAACGTGAAACCTTCCTTTTGCGTTGAGCTGAATGGCTGGTAAATTCTCAGCCTCCAAATATTGTACAAATCACCCGAGCCATTTGGCATGATTCGTGGCTTGATTAATATTTTTGGCATTTTTAGTGGGGCTCTTAAATAATAGAAGTGGCATCTGAATGGAAATTGGAACAGGCCAGGGAGAGGAACAGTGCTTTTAAGGCTTCAGAGAATTAGCAAAAGCCTCCAAAATGTCAGAAGACGTTAAAAACTTGAAACCAGTTGAGGTCTTATTTTTAAAACTCTGTCAGAATTGATTTGTCCTTCATTTTTGTTTTTTTTTTTCCTCTCCAGCGCTGCCATTCTGAGTTAAGGAGGCAGTAAAATTCCAAGTGATCCCACAAACCCTCAGCTCCTGCCTCCATTTCCACACAGCTCGGGCAGGGCAGGTATGTCCTCCCAGGCTGTTTATGATGCTTGACATTGTTACATCACCATTAAAAATCTCTTTGCTGATGTGAAAAACACATTTTGGAGCTTTCTAGGCCATTTATTTTGTCGGCTCTGCGGGTATTACGGCGGAGTGTCCTCCCTCCCAGGCAACCTGGTGTAACTGGATCCAAAGAAAATTCTTCAAACTTTATTGGCCACGGAAAACTAAAGTCAATTGGTTAAAAGAAGAGTGTTTATTATGTTTACTCTGGCATCCTAACCATGCAGAATTATTAATCATTAAGATCCAGATACGTGGAATTTACTCTTTTTTCACCCCCTAAGCAGAGCTTTGCCAATTCCTTAAACATCATTAAGTTGAAATAACCTCAGCAAGAATGTTTTAACCTCGTCTTTTAAAATTATTTTCTGTTATCACGCTGCACTTGCTGAGCTCTTTCAAAACACTCACCACTTTATTCCTGAGGGCTGAAACACTTCTTGTCCTGTGTAATTTGTAGAGGGTTATTAATGACCAGGTTTTCCTCCATCAGATATCATCCTCTGACAATCCCTCAAAGGATCCCATTGAAACAGGGAATTGCAGGCCCTGTATAAACTGAATTAATAATGATCAGGTTTTTGCTCCATCAGGGAGGATGATCCCATTGGAACAGCCCTGTATCAACTGAATTAATGATGATCAGGTTTTTCCTCATTAGACATCATCCTCCAATGACCCTCAAAGAGATCCCATTGCAATTCCCGGGGAATTGCAGGGCCCTGTATAAACTGAATTAATAATGACCAGATTTTTCCTCCATCAGGGATCATCTTCTGACAATCCCCCAAAGAGATCCCATTGGGACAGAGGAATTGCAGGACCCTTTATAAAATTAATTAATAATGGCCTGATCCACGTGTGAACTCTGTCCCTGGTGATGGGTTCACTTTGCTGTGGGATAGGGAGGTGCTCCAGAGGGCCCTAAATGACCTCTCTCAGGTGATGGAAGCAATTCACTGAAAAGACTGATCCTGCCTAAAGATTGCCCATATTTGGCTTTGGATTCCCTTCCTTGATATTCAAGGCACGTCAGGAAATTTGAATTTCGCAGTGAAATTCGAACATTTTGGGTAACTTTGGCTTCAGATGAAGATTGATCCAGTGCAAGGTACAAAAAAGAGCGAGGTTTCCTCTCCTCTCCTCATCAAACGCAAATGTTAAAGATCCATCTTCCCAAAGATGCGTCCCCCGGAGTGGTGGCCAACAATTGCACCTCCACGTTGACATAACCGGTCCTGACAGCGCCCAGTAAGGACCTAATTCAGTGCAATATTGGATAACCCGCAAAAAATACTTAAACCATGACCTTTCCTTCCTCCCTCCCCTCCTTTCTGCCCGAGGGGGAGGCTCTGGGGCTGTATCTGGGAATTAGAAAGCAACATGGGTGGTGACCCCCCGGTGCCGAGACTGTCGTGAAGAATAATCCATATGTTGTGTCTGCGCATGTTGGGAGGTCCCAACCCCGAACACCACAACTGTTTTCCAGCCTGCACAGCTCAGCAAGCCCAGGAGAACCATTCAGGAAGGAAGGAATGCCTGGGAAGCACAGCCAAAAGGAGCTGCCCTGTTGGTTTGTTTTTAAATGTGAAGGCAGCCAGGTCATCGAGCTGTGGCACCAAGGGCAGCTTTGTCACCTTCTGAAAAGTCATCACAAACGCCCTCAGCAGCTGGGCTGTGACAAAATTCAGAGTCTAGCAGCTGGGAGCCACCAACAAAGCCCTCGTGCTCTGTCACCAACTGGAAAATCCCTTTCCCGGATAATTTGAGGGCCAAGAGAAAAGCGAGGGCCGTGGCTAAGCTTGGATCAATTTTGTGGGCAGAAGGATGGGGATTTGGAGCCATCCACTCCCAACACCAGTGAATGGGCTCCCACTGTCCTGGGCAGGAGCTGGGCTCCCCCATGGACCAGGCAGCTGTTTGGAATCTCACAGAGCAGACATGAGCAGGTATCTCCCCCCACTTTCCACCATCCATCACCGAGCTTCACTGGCTCCTCGCATTTTTGTTCTCTAATTAAAGCTTCTGTCAGGTGCTTTTAAATTATAGCCCCGATTAGGGACTTGAGATCCAAATTCAGCAGGCTTTGGAACCTGCCATTTTATTTAATTACTTGCAGTAAATTATTTTGACACCCTCAATTAACAATGTCCATCACCTCAGCCCGGCGACGATGAGTGTGAGGAATTTGCCATTTGATCTGTTTTGTCTGCTGGAACGGTGCAAAGTAGACAAAAAATTCCACCTCTGCGCAAACCCAGTGAGAATTTTAGCAAGTTCCACCACACAGATTAGGAAATAATTATTATTATATTTTTAGAGTATGAATATTTGGTTGCTAACTATAGGGTGTGTTTTGAATTGAAAAAAACATTGTTGCACAGCAAGACGTGGATCAGGTCAGTGGTGCAAGGGCAGGATGATCCTTCCTGGGTGTGATGATTAAACCACTCATCAGAAAGAATATTGTACCCTGGGAGCTCATTTAGGTGTTAAATATTTCTCCAACTACAGCAGTGCTTGGCCAAACACCCAGAGCACCCACTCCCAGCCCTGGATGGCGCCTGCAATTCCCAGTTTGGGGAGGAGTCGCTCCCTGAGCATCCCAAAGGATGTGGATCATCCTGTGAACCCCGTGCTTTGCTGTTTCACTGGGCAGAGCAATATTAAACTCCAGCATCCTCCCTCTAACAACCTTGGGGGTGTTGATGATGGAGCTAATTAGCCATGTTCTCTAATTTATTAAAATCATAAATATTTCACTTCAAGGGGTTCTGCGGGGGAGGGAGAAGAAGGGGGTGGGAAGGTTAAAGGGAGACAACTGCATGGAATTCTTTGGCTGATTAAACGTTCCCTCAGATGCAGCAATATTTCACCTCCTTTAAGTGATTCGGTGGCACATCAGACTTGGCACCTCATTCTTCGCCCTGTTTGCTTTTAATTACGGTTTTATTTTATTTACCACAGATAACATTAGGACCTGGCATGGCTGGCTGGAAAAGCCAAAGAGCACCAAATCATTTTGGTGTCAGAAATAAAGAGCAAAGCAGCAGCAAAGACATAAAAAGGTGGAGTTAGGAAGATGTAATCTATTGCTCTGCTGTGTAAGATCTAGAATTTTTAGTATGTACAGAGAATTAGAGTTTTTTTAGGAAGTAACCTGATAGCCAAAGCTTACTTCTAACAAACAAATCTGCATATCAGTATTTGCTGCCTCACTCTTAAAAAAAAGTATAGTCACAAAAAAACCTTCTTATTTCTCACACAAAATTCATGCTGTGGCCATTGCAGATTTCACCAAGTGTGGGGCAGTGAAGAGGCCCAACTCTGATATGGAACAAAAATGGATTTCCATCCCTTGCCACAAGTGCTTAAAGAGATTAATTTAAACTGTGATGCAATCCTTGTCTTCCTGTGGATGTTCCTTGTCCCGTGTTCATTCGGAAATTGCAGATTCTCCACAGAAAACCATAAATGTGGTGCCCGTGGCCTGTGAGCAGCTGGCCGGGTGATTTGAAGCTGTCAGGAACAGCAGAGTGTGCCTCAGTTTCCCTGCGCACTGTGGTGGAGTCGGATCCTTATCTTCTGGCTTGGGGTAGGAGAAAAGGGAGCATTTGTGAAAGATTTCGGGGCTCAGGTATTGTAGGCCTTTTATCAGCAGCAGGAGCCTGCAGCCATTGTAAATCATAAAGGAGCAGGATGAGAGGAGGACCGATCCTGGAATGCGAGAGGTGAGATAAAATAAAACGGAAAACACCGCTGCTAAAACCATTCCACCTGAAGCCGGGGGTGATGCCATTCCCCTCAATAGAGCAGATAAAGAGAGACAAAACATGCTGAAATACCTGGGATTACCTATTCCTTCCTAAGCATCCCCCGGCGCGGGGCAGATGCAATCTGTTCCTCATTGTCCCTAAATCGCGCGATTATCCGCGGCTCCGAGCGCTGCTGCCCGACGAGCCGTGAAATTGCCGCTGCTCCTCCGAGCCATCCATCAGCCGCCCTCGGGGCTCGGGAGGAGGCGTGGGGCAGCTTTTCACCCAGAGCAGGGATGCTGGAATGCGCCCGGGATGCTCCCGAGCTGAACTTTTCAAGGAATAGGTGAACCCTGGCAAGGCGATGCTCGGGAAGATCTCCTGAGATGAGCGCCTGTAGAGCTTGAGGAACGCGTTAAAAACGCGGCTGGAGGACACGGCTGAGGAGTTTGGGCTTTTCCTTTTTATTTTATTTTTGCTTCCTCCTCAGCAGAGAGGAAATTTGGGTGAAGCATTAAGTTTTCATTTCTTTTATTTTG
>CM019224.1:18092155-18174985 GCA_009741485.1 Malurus cyaneus samueli
AGATAAAAGAAGGGGAAGGGAAAGGGAAAGGAAGAAAGGGAAAGGGAAGGGAAAGGGAAAGGGAAAGGGAAAGGGAAAGGGAAAGGGAAAGGGAAAGGGAAAGGGAAAGGGAAAAGGGGATTTTAGCAATCCTCTGTAGGAACTCCTGGCAGCAGCACTGCCCCTCCTGGGATCTCAGCTCAGTTCCCATCAGCAGTTCTGCCCCATTCCCAAGGAGTGTCTGTGGATCCCAAATGACTCCATCAGCCCCAGAAATGGCTGGGAATCCAATGCAGGGCGCAGACAACATCCACATTCCTGTCCACGGCATCCCTGACAGCTCAGCACCAGGGAATCTCCTGAAATTCTCATTTCTTTCTTGCCTCCATGCAGATTGAGAGAAATCCTTTCCCTCTCCTCAACAGCAGCATAAAGAAAATGCAAATAAAAATAATTTGTGCTTATTCCTCGGAGCCCAGCCAGCCGCAGCTCCTTCGGCACCACGGAATCCCACGGGAGAGCACAGTCTGTGAATCATGGGCAGGAATCTGAAGGAACTGTGTCATGGGATAGACCAAAATGTGAGGCAGCTCCGTCGATTTCCACAGATATTTCTGCCCCAAATTACAGCGGGAGTGAGAGTCCCCTGGGAATTGATCCCAATGTTGCTTTCAGTGGTGCTCCCTCAGTCTGGGAACTGCACTTGCAGGGGGGGATTTCTCACTGCAACTCAAAACCGTCCCAGAAGTGCTGGGATAAACCTCGGGAATCATTCCCTGATTTATTTTTCTTTTTTTTTATTTCACGACAACAGGTCACCCCACAGTGCCGGCTGGAAGTTGCAAAATTCCCATAAATCGCACAAACATTTTGCTTCTTCTCTCTCTTTCTCCCCGTCCTTTTTCTCTGCATTCCTCTACAACAAACACAGCCAAATGGATTTTTTTTTCTCTTAATCTGCAGGGAAAAATGACCAATTTCGCTTGCAGGCTGAGAACTCTCGCCAGCTTTCAGCTGGAATGGATTTCCACCACTTTTCTTAACCCCCAAACAAGAACTCTTCCCTTTCCTCAGTGACTGTCTATGAATAATAATAAAAAATCAGCATGCCAACAGGCATTTAAAATATTTGCTTAATATATTTTTTAAAAAATCAATCTTTGCTAAAATAAAGATTCTTTTCCACAGCAAAAAATAGAGATTGCAGAGCTGATAGGATGCAAACACTGAAAGAATCATCCCAGAGCTCCACGGATTTAAAATCCAGTATTTATTCCCGCTGCTGTCCTAGACACTCTTGCAAAAAGCTGCAATTCGAGTCAAATATTTCCATACATTACAGCAGGTCTCCTGTGACCCTCGGGCCTGGGACCAGTTGGATTTTCATTCAGACTGGGGAGTTGAGAGCTCGCTGGATGTTTCTGAATGCACAAGCAGGGAATCGCTGCCAAACTCGCTGCACTCCAAGGGGCTCCTGGGTTATCGTTCTGATGGAGGTGGGAGTCAGGAAAAAACACTTTTTGACTTCCCCCAGCCTGGAGGCCAGGCAAGGGGAGAGCTTTTATTTTTGTTCCTCCTCAGCAGAGAGGAAATTTGGGTGAAGCCATTAAGTTTTCATTCCGCTGGGCTCGGGCGGTGTATTTTGTGTCAAATTCACGGTTAAAATGTGACAGAGATGCTCCTCGAGCTGCACGAGGAATCTGGACACAGACGGGCCTCCCTGGGGTGGATTCCTCTTTTAATGACCCTGGCCCCAAGCTTAGGAACTAATTTATAAGCTAAATCTAATTCCTTCGTGGAAACTGCTGCCCAAATCTCCTTCTGCCAGGAGCTCCAGGGTGGGATCCTTCCCCACTCGTCAAGCTGTGATGACTGAGCCACCCCACTGGGTCAAGTATTCACCCCAAAATCCTAAAACTCATCTAAAATTTTTGCTGTCACCATCAGATGATGAAGCGCAGCTCAGTTTCACTCTGCAGGAGCAGTTCCAACATGGGCATGGACTTTATTTACCAATAAGCAAACCTCTTTGCACCTCAAAAAATGAGAATGTTGATTTCAGTTAATTTTGCTTAAATTCATCCCATCAAACAGAGTTTCCCAAAGGCTGGTGTTTTGCCTGGTGCTTGCCAGATGAGCCTGCCCAGCAGGAGCTTGGTGAGCTGGAAATTGGGAGAGATGAAATCTGGTGGGGCAAAAGATTCTGCAAATAAATAAGGGAGAGCGGGTTTGTGAGCTCCTCCTTCCAGCTCCAATGCAGGAGTTTCGAAACTTGATACAGGGAATCCTACGGGCCTTAGAGGAAAGGAATTTACTCCCACCCATCCTGGGTTCAGCCTAACTCCCATTTTTTGTTATTTGAGCCCAGGGCCTGGAAAAGTGTCGGCAGATTCTGCCCAGAGACTCATCCCACCCTAACCCTGTGCTCCTCTGTCCCTCGTGGCACAGGGCTCCCACAGCTCCCACCCCAAAGCACCCCTGTGCTGCCCCACACGGGGGCAAAAAATCTGAATTTCCTCCTGGATTTAGAAATACCACAGATGCAGGGATCCTGTGCAAAGGCCTTTTCTGGGAAATCATCAAAAATTCCCAGGAATTCTGTTCATAAGTTTCCTCCCCACCAGGTATTTGCTGAAATGAAGCCCCCAGAGCTGGAGATGGCTTTTCCTTAATGGGGAATTGGAAAAGAGTTGGGACACTGCTTTGAATCTTGATCTTTATCCAAAGAACTGGGGGTGTTGTCCATTAAACGAGTGGTCACTGCCAGATCTCAGCTGGATCCTAACAGTCCTTCTGATGAGTGTTTATTAACTGGAGAAATGATGAGTTTATGGGATTCCCATCTTGCGATGTTGTTTGAATAAATCCGATTTTACAAGGCTTGGCACCCATTTATCCAATTTCCATCATCCAGATGGTCGTGGGGTGGATTTTACCCAGGAGAAGTGTAGATAAATGCTTTAATTTCTCTTTAACTTTTCAGTGCTTGGTGTTACATTCGTGCTGGAGCCCGCTGCTGTGTGATGAGGAAGTGGTGTGGCCTCTGAATATAAGAATACTGTCCTCTGTTGATCAGAAAGGAAACAACTGCTGCAGAAAACACCGGCCAAAAAAAAAAAAAAAAAAAAAAAAAAAAAAAAAAAAAAAATCCCACCGAGAAATCAACCTGGTTCTGGTAATTCCCTTTCATGCTATTCACAGCCTGAGATACCTTTGGAAATCTGTGCACCCTGGGATTTGGGGCTCTTAGAACGCTCATAACACATATCACACCTATTGTGTGTTTTGGCAAAAAAAGGGATACAGGGATTGATCCAGAGCTCTGCTGTTATTAATATCCAGACTTTAGCGGGCAGAAAAGAAATGTCCTGCTCCCTAAAAATGGTGCTGGAAAGAGAAGCGAAAAAAAAAAAAAGAGGTGAAACGAGTCAAAATTAGCAAAGAAAGGGCATTTGGAAAAATCCGGTTTAAATGACACAGCTTGCATTAAACAGCGTCTCTCAGCTCTTCGCTCTGTGCATCCCCCTGCTCCAACAGCTCCAACAGCTCAGAAAAAAAAAAAAAAAACAAAAACCAAAAAAACCAAAGCAGCTGGATTTCAGGGAAAAGAGGCGTGAGCAGCTGAGTCAATAGCCGGGTGTGATCGCCACGACCTGCCCTGGGAAGCACCGGGCTCTAGGAGGAGAGGAGGAGGAGGAGGAGAGCCCGGCACTCACCCAGCGGGGATGCTCGGAGCAGGGACAGCATCATCATCCTCCAAAGCAGCAGCCAGGGCAAGGACAGCGCTGCGCGAGGCTCCCTAATTAGGGGCGGTTAATTAGCACTGTAAGCCTGACATCCACCCTCGGGCTCAGCGGTGGCGGGGATGATGTTGGTTTCGACAGGACTGCGTTTAACATTTCAGCAAATTGTTTGTTCCGCGCCGGAGGGGTTCTCGCTGGGCTGCTGCCCTGGGCCGCTCCGGTGATTCCTGTCCCTTTTCCAGGGATAATCCAGACCATTCCTGTCCCTTTTCCGGGCATAATCCAGACCATTCCTGTCCTTTTCCAGGTATCTCAGACCATTCCTGTCCCTTCCAGGCCATTCCAGCCCATTCCTGTCCCTTTCCAGAGCCATTCCTGTCCCTTTCCCAGTGCCATTCTGGCTGATCCCTTTTTCCAGGGCCATTCCTACCCTTTTCCAGGATATTCCAGCCCATTCCTGTCCCTTTTCCAGGACCATTCTGGCTATCCCTCCCCTATTTCCAGCCATTCCATCCCATTTCCTCCCTATTTCCAGAGCTATTCCAGCCCATTTCCTGCCTTTCCCAGGCCTTCCCGTCCCTTTTCCTAGGGCATTCCACCCATCCCTGTCCCTATTTCCAAGGCTATTCCAGCCCATTTCTGTCCCTTTTCCAGGGCCATTCCCATCCTTTTCCCAGGTCCATTCCATCCCCATCCTGTCCCTATTTCCAGGGCCATTCTGGCTGATCCCTGTCCCTTTCCAGGGCCATCCCAGCCCTTCCTGTCCCTATTCAGCCCGCTGCTGCCGCACACTCTGCCCTGGGACTGGAGCTCTGCCCGGAGCTAGGAGAGGGATCGGCTGGATCCCAGCTCCTCCCATTCCTGTCCATTTTCCAGGTCCATTCTATCCCATCCCTGTCCCTCTTTACGGGGATTCACCCATTCCTGTCCCTTTTTCCAGCCACTTGCGGACCAGGAGAGGATTGGGCGGGATCCCAGCCTCACCTCTGCACAGGAGAGAAGGGTGTGTCACGGGTATGAACCGCGCCGGGCTGTTGCTTTAAAGGCCAGTTAGATATGACACAGACACGTTAAGGATAAAAAGGGTTTTACCTCGGTATTGGATCCCAGGTGCACAACTGTGGCAGAATGCACCCCCGTGTACACACGGTAGATTTTATAGGTTTCAGGAATTAGCTATCTATCTAGGATTCCCAAAATAAACTTAACAATGCAGTAATGTCCCCCTATTCTAATGAATTCCCCAGATGAGCCAGAGCCCAGTTACTAAGATGTTCTGGACAGAACTTCACCAAGCTGGAGTCTTGTGTAAATAGCACAGGGCACATGACTCCTTTCCTTGAGTTTGGTCTCTCTGCCCAGGCAAAACGCCTAAACTGAGCGATGTGTATTCAGGCTTCAGGATTTACAAGCATGTGGGCTAAGGTACAGGGGATGCATAGGTAAAAAGCATTAAAAAAGAAAAGCAAAAATGCATCAGCATCAGGCCGGCGGAGAACACACGATCCTTTCTGCCTTCTCCAAATTTCAGCCCCAGCCACGCAGGGGCTACACCTATTGACATAACCACAGGGGCGGCCTCTCGGGAGTTTCTCAGCACTCACTCGCGAGATTTTGTTGTCAGAACAGCAGTGCAGCTAAATTATTGCCTAAATCCTCAAAAAGAGGAGGCAAATGGGAGTTTTTGAAGAAACGCCAACTTTCGGGATGTTTTCCTGCGTCACCTGATGTTTCAGCGTCACATTTTGTTCTGCAAGCTATAACAGACGGGCATTGAGTTGAAAAAAAAATCCAGCAAAGCTGGGATTCCATCACAGCCAGAGCTGCAGTTTTAAGCAGGGGCCAATGGTGCAGGACCCGCTAATTAAATCATGCCAATTAACAGCATAGCTCATCTGAGGTCAGCAGCTCCAGGTGCAGAGACTTTGAACCTCAGGTTTTGGAGTTTTTGGGTTTTTTTTTGGCTGAGCCTTGCAAAGTTCAGTTTTCAGCATTTCCAGGCACAACACGCTGAAGGTGTGTTAACATCGTTTCATGTCTCTGAATACAATGAACATCCTGGAAGTGTCCGAGACCAGGCTGGACGGGTTTGGAGCAACCTGAACAGTGAAATTGTCCCCAGCCATGGAGGAATGAGATGAGCTTTAAGGTCAGTTCCATCCCAAACCTGCATGATTTTATGATCATTCACAATTTCCTTGGCTCTTCTCCTCACCTCAGCCTGAACTTGTCACAGCCCTTCCCACATGTTTTACTCTGGATTGTACAAGGAAGGCAATGACACCTCCTTCTTGCTCTCAGACAAATCTTGCTCTAAATTAGTCACTGAAGCAAGAGCCGAGCACTCCACTTGCAAGAAACTCTGGGACAAAAATTTCCATGTGCTATTTTTACTATGAAATGGGTTGAAAGCAAAGACTGGGACAGGCTTTTGTGCAAAGAAGAAGGTAGATGTGCAAACTCTCCCTATTTAGGAAGGATAATTTCTGATTTTTTTTTTTAAACAAAATATCTCTTTTCCATTCTGTTCCTTTGAAAGCTCTCACGGTCCAAAATATGTCAATGGACTTTAAAGGTGTGTTATTTCACTCTGCTAAAAGTGCCTTTTTATAGATTCCAAAACGCCATGGAAGTCTGGAAGAGGGCAAAAAATAAGGGTTTTACTTTCTAGAATAAGAATTATAACTAAAGCCAGATGTCACTGATTGTGAGTGGATCTTTGCCATGATGCTGTCACAAACACCCTGAAATCCCAGGCTCCCACTTCAGAAATCCATTAATTCAAATTAAAGCAGTCACTCAGCCAGGCACGAATTTCCAACAAATCCATGAAAACTGAAAGGTTGTGGAGGTCAGAGAGCCCCCAGGGCTCCACGTGGGACCAGCAAAGTTTCTCATGCTCACATCAGAGCACATTTCTCATGGATGCTTCTTTTGAAGAGAAACCAACCTGCTTTGGCTCCTTTTCCCTGTGTCATCCTGGGTCTCCATCTCCCTGACCCCAAGATGGGAGAAACTTCCACCTCCTCCTACCAGGCAAGGAAATGACTCTTTCACCAGCAAAAAGCACTTTCCAGTTCTCTGGAAAGGCTGGTTTTGGGTGTCCACCCACCGCAATGTGAAATCTGAGCTGTTTTGACTGGACATCGAGTCCCCAGGGCTCGTGTTCTGATGAAGTGCAATCGCCCAGGGAAAAAAAAAAAAAAACATTCCTGATGCAAATCTCGCTGGTGACTGCGAATTGCTCGTCCGTGGAAATCCAGAGCTGCTGGCAATGAGGAGCTCCCACAGGATTCACTGCAAGAAAGTCCTTTTTAAGGAGAGACCGTGGAAAACAAAAGTGAGGCTGGAGCGGATTTATCTCGACGTCAATAGGAACGTCAACGGTCATTTGTCCGGCGCTGCTCCATCTGTGGCAGCTGGTGAGCCAAACTGGGAATATGTGGAGGAACAGGAATTCAGAATTCAGCCCCTCTAGTGACTGTGGTAATATGTTTTGGAAGGTGGAGCTCCAATGATCTGGGAAATAGGGAAGGGAAGGGAAGGGGAAGAGAAGGGAAAGGGAAAGGAAAGGAAGGAAAGGGAAAGGAAAGGGAAAGGGAAAGGGAAAGGGAAAGGAAAGGAAAAGGAAAGGAAAGGGAAAGGGAAAAGGGGATTTAGCAATCCTCTGTAGAATCCTGGCAGCAGCACTGGCCCCTCCTCCTTTAAGTGATTCGGTGGCACATCAGACTTGGCACCTCATTCTTTGCCCTGTTTGCTTTTAATTACGGTTTTATTTTATTTACCACGGATAACATTAGGACCTGGCATGGCTGGCTGGAAAAGCCAAAGAGCACCAAATCATTTTGGTGTCAGAAATAAAGAGCAAAGCAGCAGCAAAGACATAAAAAGGTGGAGTTAGGAAGATGTAATCTATTGCTCTGCTGTGTAAGATCTAGAATTTTTAGTATGTACAGAGAATTAGAGTTTTTTTAGGAAGTAACCTGATAGCCAAAGCTTACTTCTAACAAACAAATCTGCATATCAGTATTTGCTGCCCTAAATAGATCATCCTCACTCTTAAAAAAAATATAGTCACAAAAAAAACCTTCTAATTTCTCACACAAAATTCATGCTGTGGCCATTGCAGATTTCACCAAGTGTGGGGCAGTGAAGAGGCCCAACTCTGATATGGAACAAAAATGGTTTTCCATCCCTTGCCACAAGTGCTTAAAGAGATTAATTTAAACTGTGATTGCAGTCCTTGTCTTCCTGTGGATGTTCCTTGTCCCGTGTTCATTCGGAAATCGCAGATTCTCCACAGAAAACCATAAATGTGGTGCCCGTGGCCTGTGAGCAGCTGCCCGGGTGATTTGAAGCTGTCAGGAACAGCAGAGTGTGCCTCAGTTTCCCTGCGCACTGTGGTGGAGTCGGATCCTTATCTTCTGGCTTGGGGTAGGAGAAAAGGGAGCATTTGTGAAAGATTTCGGGGCTCAGGTATTGTAGGGCCTTTTATCAGCAGCAGGAGCCTGCAGCCATTGTAAATCATAAAGGAGCAGGATGAGAGGAGGAGCCGATCCTGGAATGCGAGAGGTGAGATAAAATAAAACGGAAAACACCGCTGCTAAAACCATTCCACCTGAAGCCGGGGGTGATGCCATTCCCCTCAGGAGTAGAGTAAAAGAGTAGACAAAACCATGCTGAAATATCTGGGATTACCTATCCCTTCCTAAGCATCCCCCTGCGCGGGAGATGCCGGGGCAGATGCAATCTGTTCCTCATTGTCCCTAAATCGCGCGATTATCCGCGGCTCCGAGCGCTGCTGCCCGACGAGCCGTGAAATTGCCGCTGCTCCTCCGAGCCATCCATCAGCCGCCCTCGGGGCTCGGGAGGAGGCGTGGGGCAGCTTTTCACCCAGAGCAGGGATGCTGGAATGCGCCCGGGATGCTCCCGAGCTGAACTTTTCAAGGAATAGGTGAACCCTGGCAAGGCGATGCTCGGGAAGATCTCCTGAGATGAGCGCCTGTAGAGCTTGAGGAACGCGTTAAAAACGCGGCTGGAGGGACACGGCTGAGGAGTTTGGGCTTTTCCTTTTTAATTTTTTATTTTTGCTTCCTCCAGCAGAGAGGAAATTTGGGTGAAGCCATTAAGTTTTCATTCCGCTGGGCTCGGGCCGTGTATTTTGTGTCAAATTCACGGTTAAAATGTGACAGAGATGCTCCTCGAGCTGCACGAGGAATCTGGACACAGACGGGCCTCCCTGGGGTGGATTCCTCTTTTAATGACCCTGGCCCCAAGCTTAGGAACTAATTATAAGCTAAATCTAATTCCTTCGTGAAACTGCTGCCCAAATTCTCCTTCTGCAGGAGCTCCAGGGTGGGATCCTTCCCACTCGTCAAGCTGTGATGACTGAGCCACCCACTGGGTCAAGTATTCACCCCAAAATCCTAAAACTCATCTAAAAGTTTTGCTGTCACCATCAGATGTGAAGCAGCAGCTCAGTTTCACTCTGCAGGAGCAGTTCCAACATGGGCATGACATTTATTTACCAAATAAGCAAACCTCTTTGCACCTCAAAAGATGAGAATGTTGATTTCAGTTGAATTTGCTTAAAATTCATCCCAAATCAACAGAGTTTCCAAAGGTGGTGTTTTGCCTGGTGCTTGCCAGATGAGCCTGCCCAGCAGGAGCTTGGTGAGCTGGATAATTGGGAGAGATGAAATTGTGGGGGCAAAAGATTCTGCAAATAAATAGGGAGAGCGGGGTTGTGAGCTCCTCCCTTCCAGCTCCAATGCAGGAGTTTCGAAACTTGATACAGGGAATCCTACGGGGCCTTAGAGGAAGAATTTACTCCACCCATCTGGGTTGCACTCATAATCCCTCATTTTTTTTGTTATTTGAGCCCAGGGCCTGGAAAAGTGTCGGCATTTTCTGCCCAGAGACTCATCCCACCCTAACCCTGTGCTCCTGTCCCTCTGTGCACGGGTCCCACAGTCCCACCCCAAAGCCCTGTGCTGCCACCTGGGGGCAAAAAAATCTAATTTCCTCCTGGATTTAGAAATACACGAATGCAGGGATCCTGTGCAAAGGCCTTTCTGCTGGGAATCATCAAAAATTCCCAGGAATTCTGTTCATAAGTTTCTCCCCACCAGGTTATTTGCTGAAATGAAGCCCCCAGAGCTGGAGATGGCTTTTCCTTAATGGGGAATTGGAAAAGAGTTGGGACACTGCTTTGAATCTTGATCTTATCCAAAGAACTGGGGAGTGTTGTCCCATTAAACGAGTGGTCACTGCCAGATCTCAGGCTGGATCCTAACAGTCCCTTCTGATGAGTGTTTTATTAACTGGAGAAATGATGAGATTTTATGGCAATTCCAAATCTTGCGATGGTTTGTTGAATATCCGATTTTACAAGGCTTGGCACCCATTATCCAATTTCCATCATCCAGATGGTCGTGGGGTGGATTTTACCCAGGGAGAAGTGTGAGATAAATGCTTTAATTTCTCTTTAACTTTTCAGTGCTTGGTGTTACATTCGTGCTGGAGCCCGCTGCTGTGTGAAGGAAGTGGTGTGGCCTCTGAATATAAGAATACTGTCCTCTGTTGATCAGAAAGGAACAACTGCTGCAGAAAACACCGGCAAAAAAAAAAAAAAAAAAAAAAAAAAAAAAAAATCCACCGAGAAAATCAACCTGGTTCTGGTAATTCCCTTTCATGGCTATTCACAGCCTGAGATACCTTTGGAAATCTGTGCACCCTGGGATTTGGGGCTCTTAGAACGCTCATAAATCAATATCACACCTACTTGTGTGTTTTGGCAAAAAAAGGGATAATGGGATGATCCAGAGCTGCTGTTATTATATGCCAGACTTTAGCGGAGAAAAAGAAATGTCCTGCTCCCTAAAATGGTGCTGGAAAGAGAAGCGAAAAAAAAAAAGAGGTGAAACGAGTCAAAATTAGCAAAGAAAGGGCATTTTGAAAAATCCGGGGTTAAATGACACAGCTTGCATTACAGCGTTCTTCAGCTCTTCGCTCTTCCCCCTGCTCCAACAGCTCCACAGCTCAGAAAAAAAAAAAAACAAAAAACCAAAAAAACCAAAGCAGCTGGATTTCAGGGAAAGAGGCGTGAGCAGCTGAGTCATAGCGGGTGTGATCGCCACGACCTGCCCTGGGAAGCACCGGGCTCAGGGAGGAGGAGGAGGAGGAGGAGGATGGAGCCGGGCACTCACCCAGCGGGGATGCTCGGAGGACACATCATATCCTCCAAAGACAGCAGGGCAAGGACAGCGCTGCGCGAGGCTCCCTATTAGGGGCGGTTAATTAGCACTGTAAGCCTGACATCCACCCTCGGGCTCAGCGGTGGCGGGGATGATGTTGGTTTCGACAGGACTGCGTTTAACATTTCAGCAAATTGTTGTGTCCGCCCGGAGGGTTCGCTGCTGGCTGCTGCCCTGGGCGCTCGCTGACTGTCCTTTCCAGGATAATCCAGACCATTCCTGTCCCTTTTCCAGGGATAATCCAGACCACATTCTGTCCTTTTCCAGGGCTAATCCAGACCATTCCTGTCCCTTTTCCAGGCCATTCCAGCCCATTCCTGTCCCTTTCCAGAGCCATTCCTGTCCCTTTTCCCAGTGCCATTCTGGCTGATCCCTTTTTCCAGGGCCATTCCTATCCTTTTCCAGGAATATTCCAGCCCATTCTGTCCTCTTTCAAGGACCATTCTGGCTGATCCCTGTCCCTATTTCCAGGGCCATTCCATCCCATTTCCATCCCTATTTCAGAGCTATTCGCCATTCCTGCCTTTTCCCAGGGCCATTTCCCGTCCTTCCTACCATCCAGCCCATCCCTGTCCCTATTCCAAGGTTATTCCAGCCCATTTCTGTCCCTTTTCCCAGGGCCATCCATCTTTTCCCAGGTCATTCCATCCATCCTCCTGTCCCATTTCCAGGGCTTCTCGGCTATCCGTCCCTTTCAGCCACCAGCCCATTCTGTCCCTATTTCCAGCCCGCTGCTGCCGCACACTCTGCCCTGTGGGACTGGAGCTGCTGCGCCGGAGCTAGGAGAGGGATCGGGCTGGATCCCAGCTCCTCCCGATTCCTGTTCCATTTTCGCTAGGTTTCCATTCCTATCCCATCCCTGTCCTCTTTACGGGGCATTCCGCCATTCCTGTCCCTTTTTTCCAGCCACTCTGCCGGAGCCAGGAGAGGATGGGGCTGGACCCAGCCTTCACCTCTGCGGAACAGGAGGAGAAGGGTGTGTTGCACGGGATATGAACTCGCGCGCGGGGCTGTTGCTTTAAAGGCCAGTTTTTAATAATGACACAGACACGGTTAAGGGATAAAAAGGGTTTTACCTCGGTTTTGGGATCCCAGGTGCACAATGTTGGACTGGCAGAATCAGCCCCCCGTGTACAGCACGGGTTAGATGTTATAGGTTTCAGGAATTAGCATATTCTATCTAGGATTTCCCCAATAATAACTTAACAATGCAGTATGTCCCCCTATTCTAATGAATTCCCCCCAGATGAGGCCAGAGCCCAGTTATACACGATGTTCTTGGACAGAAGGCTTCACCAGGCTGGAGTCTGGGTGTAAGATAGCACAGGGCACTGACTCCTTTCCTATGATTTGGTCCTCTCTGCCCAGCAAAACGCCAAACTGAGCTGGTGATATCAGGCTTCAGGAATATCAGACATATGTGGGCTAAGGGGTACAGGGGATGCATAGAGGGTAGAACCATTAATAAGAAAGCAAAAATCATCAGCATCAGGGCCGGCGGAGCGAACACAACAAAGAATTCTCTTTGCTTTCTCTCCTCCAAATTTCAGCCCCAGCCACGCAGGGCTACACCTATTGACATAACCACAGGGCGGCCTCTGGGAGTTTCAGCGCACTCACTCGCGAGGATTTTGTTGTCAGAACAGCAGTGCAGCTGAATTATTGCCATAATCCTCAAAAGAAGGAGCAAATGGGGATTTTTTTGAAGAAACGCCAACTTTCGGGATGTTTTCCTGCGTCACCTGATGTTTTCAGCGTCACTTTTGTTCTGCAAGCATAACAGACGGGCATTGAGTTGAAAAAGTAAATCCAGCAAAGCTGGGATCTCTTCACACGCAGAGACTGCAGTTTTAATGGCAGGGCGATATTGGTGCAGGACCCGCTAATTAAATTCATGCCAATTAACAGCATAGCTCATCTGAGGTCAGCAGCTCCAGGTGCAAGACTTTTGAACTCAGGTTTTTGGAGTTTTTGTGTTTTTTTTTGGCTGACGCTTGCAAAGTCATTTTCACGCTTCCAGGCACAACACCGCTGAAGGTGTGGTTTTAAAATCGTTTCATGTCTCTGAATACAACTGAACATCCTGGAAGTGTCCGAGACCAGGCTGGACGGGTTTGGAGCAACCTGAACTGGAAAGTGTCCCCAGCCAGGCAGGGATGAGATGAGCTTTAAGGTCAGTTCTCATCCCAACCATGCCTGATTTATGAATCATTCAAATTTCCTTGGCTCTCTCCTCACCTCAGCCGAACTTGTCACACGCCCTCTCACATGTTTTACCTGGATTGTGACAAGGAAGGCAATGACACCATCCTTCTTGCTCTCCAGACAAATCTTGCTCTAAATTAGTCACTGAAAGGCAGCGAGCACTCATTCTGGCAGAAACTCTGGGCAAAAATTTCCATGTGCTATTTTATTACTATGAAATGGGTCGGAAAGCAAAGACTGGGACAGGCTTTTGTGACCAAAGAAGGTAGGTGAGATAGCCAATCTCCCTATTTAGGAAGGTTAATTTCTGATTTTTTTTTTATTAAACAAAATATCTCTTATTTTTCATTCCTGTCCTTTGAAAGCTCTCACGGTCCAAAATATGTCAATGGACTTTAAAGGTGTTTTTATTTACTCTGCTAAAAGTGCTTTTTATAGATTCAAAACGCCATGGAAAGTCTGGAAGAGGGCAAAAAATAAGGGTTTTACTTTCTAGAATAAGAATTATAACTAAAGCCAGCGATGTCTGATCTTGATAGAGTGTGATCTTTCGCCATGATGCTCAGCCAACACCATCACCTGAAATCTCAGGCTCCACTCAGAATCCATTATTCAAATTAAAGCAGTCTCAGCCAGGCACGAAATTTCCAACAAATCCATGAAACTGAAAGGTTGTGGAGTCAGAGAGCCCAGGGCTGCCACGTGGGACCTAGCATAATTTTCTCCATGCTCACTCAGAGCACATTTCTCATGGATCTTCTTTGTGAAGAGAAACCAATTCCTGCTTTTGCTCCTTTTCCCTTGTGTCACTCTGGGCTCTCCACTCTCCTGACCCCAAAGCATGGGAGAAACTTTCCACCTCCTCCTACCAGGCAAGGATACTCTTTCACCAGCAGCAAAAAGCCTTTCCAGTTCTGCTGAGCTGGTTTTGGGTGTCCACTCCGCGCTATGTGAATCTGAGCTGTTTTGACTGGCACATGAGTCCCAGGGCTCGTGTTCTGTGAAGTGCAATCGCCAGGGAAAAAAAAAAAAAAACATTCCTGATGCAACATTCTGCGGTGACTGCGAATTTGCTCGTCCGTGGAAATCCAGAGCTGCTGGCAATGAGCAGCCTCCCACAGGATTCACTGCAAGAAGTCCTTTTTAAGGAGAGACCGTGGAAAACAAAGTGAGGCTTGAGCGGATTATCTCCGACATCAAAGAACCTCCGTCAACTTGGGTCGGATTTGCCCGGCGCGTGCTCCATCTGTGGCAGCTGTGAGCCAAACTGGGAAATAGTGGGAGGAACAGGAATTCAGGAATTCAGCCTCTAGTGACTGTGTGAATATGTTTTGGATTGGTGAGCAGCTCCAATTGATCTGGGGATAGGGGAAGGGAAGGGAAGGGAAAGAAAGGGGAAAAGGGTAAAGGGAATAGGGAAAGGGAAGCATTGGGCGAAGGGAGTAGGGAAAGGTGAAAGGAGAAGGAAATGGAAATGGGTAGCAGATGAAAGGGAAAGTGGAAAGAAGGGAGAAAGGAAGGAAAGTGATAAGGAAGGTTCTCAATCTGTACGAATTCCTTGGACAAGCATCTGCCATCCTCCTGTGGATCTCAGCCTCAGTTTCCCTCAAGCCATTCTCCCCTCCATGCCCATAAGGTGTCCTGTGGATCCCAAATGACTCCACCAGTCCCCAGAAATGGCTGGATCCAATGCAGGGCGCAGACACATCCACATTCCTGTCCACGGCATCCCTGACAGCTCAGCACAGGGAATCTCCTGAAATTCTCATTTCTTTCTGCCTCCA
Source organism: Malurus cyaneus samueli (assembly GCA_009741485.1). Lineage (NCBI taxonomy): Eukaryota > Metazoa > Chordata > Aves > Passeriformes > Maluridae > Malurus > Malurus cyaneus. The sequence continues at coordinate 18,107,123 of CM019224.1, forward strand.
TGCAGATTGAGAGAAATCCTTTCCCTCTCCTCAACAGCAGCATAAAGAAAATGCAAATAAAATAATTTGTGCTTAATTCCTCGGAGCCCAGCCAGCGCAGCTCCTTCGGCACCACGAGAATCCCACGGGAGAGCACAGCTCTGTGAATCATGGGCAGGAATCTGAAGGAACTGTGTCATGGGATAGTGACCAAAATGTGAGGGCAGGCTCGCGTGCATGATTCCACAGATATTTCTGCCCCAAATTACAGCGGGAGTGAGAGTCCCTGGGTGATCCAATGTTGCTTTCAGTGGTCGCTCCCTCAGTCTGGCTGAACTGCTTGCAGGGGGGGATTTCTATGCACCTGACAACATAACTCAATAACGTCCCAGAAGTGCTGGGATAAACCTCGGGAATCTATTCCTGATTTATTTTTCTTTTTTTTTTATTTCGAAACAGGTCACCCCACAGTGCCGCTGGAAGTTGCAAAATCCCATAAATCGCACAAACATTTGCTTCTTCTCTCTCTTCCCCCGTCCTTTTCCTGCATTCCTCTACAACAAACAAGCCAATGGATTTTTTTTTCTCTTAATCTGCAGGGAAAAATGACCAATTTCGCTTGCAGGCTGAGAACTCTCGCCAGCTTTCAGCTGAATGGATTTCCACCAACTTTTCTTAACCCCAAAGCCAAGCTTATCCCTTTCCTCAGTGACTGTCTATGATAATAATAAAAATCAGCAATGCCAACAGGCATTTTAAATAATTGCTTAATAATATTTTTTATAAAATTGTCAAATCTTTGCTAAATAAAAGATTTCTTTTCCATGGCATAAAAAAAGTAGAATTGTCAGAAACTGATAGAGAATGACAGCAGAGGCAACACACTGACTAGAATTCATAAACTAGAGGACTTCCAATGATTTTAGTAAACATTATCAGATTAGTTCTTATTCCCTGGTGAAGGCTGCTGTCCTCAACGACACACCATCAGTAAAGAGGCTGCAAAATACACTCTCTTGTACAAGGGTCTAGTCATGTGAAGTGAATCTGCAGTGATTTCACAGGAGTTCTCACATATAGATTTTCCGCAATTATAACAGCAGGTCTTAACTCAATGTAAACCAAAAAGGGTTATGACTCTTCTCAGCATGAGCACGCGGGAATCGGAAAGTTTAGAGCTTTCCCTAATCAGCATATTTTAGGCGCTGGAGTTGCTAAGAAATCCACGCATGGTGTTTCTGAATGCACAAAGCAGGGTCGACTCTAACGTTAGCTCTTCTACAACGTGCACTGTAGCGAATACAGGCAAGGAAGCCCTCCTTTTGTATGTCTCCCTCGAATAAGAGGTGATGGGCTGCATGAATGGAAAGAATACTTTTTGACTTCTCCGACCAGACATCTGAGGAGGCCAGCAAGGGAGGAGAGACATGCACTGTCATGCTATGTAGACTAGTTTCATCGTTTGGACAAAAGATGGGGATGCAGAATGATAATCAATTAGGACAAGCTCACCTTGTTTGGAAAAATGCGGGTAGGATGATAAAGATAACAGACTTAGGAAAAATGTGGGAGATGACCAGCAAGAGAGGAAAACTCCTTTCACACAATTAAAGACAAGAAATAGGTTGACACATGGAAGCTGGGAATCAATGAATATGAGTCCTGGAAAATGGGAGGAAGAACAACGAGAGAAAGTAACCCACCGTCCTGAATAAATGGGAAAACATAAAATATATAGTCCTCGCAGCAAAAAATGGGAAGAGACACAAACTACAACAAGCCTGAAAATGGAGGTAAACAAGGACACTAAAAATCATATAGCATTTGCTAAAATGATGGAAGAACAAATATATACAGCCATCGGAAAATGTGGAAAGATGAACATACAGCCTGGAAAGAGAAAGATAAGAATACACCCAGAAAATGGGAAAGTAGACCAACAGATCCGCCACTGCCTGGAGATTTTTCACTCTATGTCGTACTCTTATGGTTGCACACAGACCTTCACGTTGTCTTTTGTGGGTGTAAACTGTGAATGGATGCCCAGGAAAATCTCCCTCTGGCATTTGCACGGGATCCATTTGATCCTTTGGAGATGTGGAGCAGAGAAGGGAACAGCCACAAACAGCAGCGAGCAAACTCTGGTTTATAGGGCTGTTTGATGGGAAATCTCCACCAACATCACTCCTCCTGACGTTTGAAGGATCCATTTTATAATCCAGCAGGAGGACATGAAAAAAGAACCGAAGACTCACCCCAAATTGCAGCAGGAATGGAAAGAAAATCACCAGGACGTGGTTGCAGGCCCCTCCTCTCCCCTTTAGACCGAATGTTTTTTCATTACACAAAATGTTTGGTTAAGTGTTCTGAACCAGCCCTTGAGTCAAATCCTAGGAAATCTATGGTTTTCATATTTGATGGAGTTAAATGCACCGAGGGATAATCAAAGCTTTATGTCCCAGCTTTAGAGGAAAGCATTTCATGATGCTCGAGGAACCTGATTGCTTTGCTAAGCGGGGCAATGCCTAATGACACACACATGCTGATTCCCTTCCTCCAGCTAAAAGTGTGGCTGGAATTGGGATCTGGAGCAGGGGAAACAACCAGGGGGGACTGCTAATCACAGTGATACTCATCTGAACTCACACAGTAACCACCAACTCTCCAAACAATCTCCTTTTTGTAAGAACTCCATGCCAAAGTACCTGTGACGGTGTCAGCACCTGGCACAAAAATCCCCTCTGGCAGGTGGATGGAGGGTCCTCGGGTTTGTGGTGGGATCAGGGTGAGGAAAATATCAAAATATCAAAATATCAAATTGGCCACCCATTGCTGTGAGAAGGGAGAGGTGGAGAAATTCCCTGAGTGCTGCTTCCCTCTCCCTAAACCCATCCCATTCCTCTTAGGAAGAGCAGCAATATCTAAAGCAGACTGTCCTTACAGCTACCAGAATATTATTCTAAGAAAAAAGGAATCTTCAGACTTTTAAATTGCCTTTCAGTGCCCAATATTTTTTTTTAACTTATTAGTAATAATCTGATCTCCTCAGGAGCAGCTGCTGTGATGAAACCTTTATGATCCACTGACAGGAGAGGTCATAAAATAAAGCACAAGTTTTTCGTCTTTTGCAGTTTGCACCCAGTAAGGACTGGGAGCGTTGCCTAAATAACCCTCAGAGGAGATTCTCTGACAACAACAGAAAGGGAAAAGGGCTTTGCAGAGGCCATGGATTAATCCTAATTCCATGTTCAAATTCCATCAAATCCATCACTCAGAGGAAAATCTGTGTTTTTAATGTACATTTATGATATTGTCCTTCCATGGTGTTTGGGGTGGTGCCATTCCAGATTTTGGATCAATGTTTGTCCATGATGGATGCACTCTACTGGGATCATGGTTTCTTTCTACTCTTCAAGATTGCACAATTTGGCCAAAAAACAGAAAAACAGTCACAAGGTTCCTGCATCCTGACGTGGGTTTGACCTCAAAGAACCTCTGTCCCCTTCCCATTGTCCCCTTCCCATGTCCTCTTCTCGCCCATTTAAGCCACCAAAAACCCAAAATAAATAAATTGGAAATAAAACCTCAGCTTTCCTTTCTGGGACAAACAAAAGATTAAAACTCAGCTGTTCAAGGTGCAATTTTTTCTTTTCTTGTTAAACATTGCTGTTTCTCCAGGTGACATTTCTATTGCTCACACCCGAATTTGGCAATCAGAGTTTGAACAGAGCCTTGGTGACCAAATGCCATCCCAAATCACTCCTTTGACCATTTCCTTGGATGGTCCATGGGATTTCTGAGATAAGAAGCTCCATTTATTACTGTGCAATAGATAAAGTGATTTTATTTGTAAATCTCAGATAATGGTGAGCCTGGAACAGATTTAAAATTCCCTCCCCTTGGGTTTCCCTTTTTTAGGTTAATGACTCCTCAGATTCTCCTCTAAAAACCCTTTCACACTAAAGCTTCTTCTTCTGCTCCAAAGCCTCTGCCAACCCTTAATGCAGTAAAGGGGGGAAAAAAAATTTAATAAAGTTCCTTAAATCTCAGGAAATGAAGCTTTGCCTCTTTAAGTTCCTTTTAAGAGGGAACGTTCCAGTGTGGGCAGCCCAAAGCGTGCTGAGGTTTCCATCAGCAGCTCCTCTGGATGCTCGGATTCCTCGATAACATTTTCCCTCTCCCAAAGAATTCCCAGAACTGCTGAGCTCGCAGCCAGCTGGGGTTCACTCCTGAATTGATATTTGGGGTGAATTCGGAGCAATCCCACAGCAGAATCTGTCAGCCCCATTCCCCCAGTGCCAACACAGCTCCCACCATCTGCTCACCAACGCCCTCAATCCCAAATTCCTCCCTCTGAACTTAACCCCAGCTTTGAAAAGTGGGAGTAAGAAGAGAAAAAGGGAAGCAAATTCCATATAACTGCCTTTAAAGAGAGTAGAGGCTGAAAAGGTTTCTTTNCTCTGCAGGAGCAGTTCCAACATGGGCATGGACATTTATTTACCAAATAAGCAAACCTCTTTGCACCTCAAAAGATGAGAATGTTGATTTCAGTTGAATTTTGCTTAAAATTCATCCCAAATCAACAGAGTTTCCCAAAGGCTGGTGTTTTGCCTGGTGCTTGCCAGATGAGCCTGCCCAGCAGGAGCTTGGTGAGCTGGATAAATTGGGAGAGATGAAATCTGTGGGGGCAAAAGATTCTGCAAATAAATAAGGGAGAGCGGGGTTTGTGAGCTCCTCCCTTCCAGCTCCAATGCAGGAGTTTCGAAACTTGATACAGGGAATCCTACGGGGCCTTAGAGGAAAGGAATTTACTCCCACCCATCCTGGGTTCAGCCTAACTCCTCATTTTTTTTGTTATTTGAGCCCAGGGCCTGGAAAAGTGTCGGCAGATTTTCTGCCCAGAGACTCATCCCACCCTAACCCTGTGCTCCTCTGTCCCTCTGTGGCACAGGGGCTCCCACAGCTCCCACCCCAAAGCACCCCTGTGCTGCCCCACACGTGGGGGCAAAAAAATCTGAATTTCCTCCTGGATTTAGAAATACCACAGATGCAGGGATCCTGTGCAAAGGGCCTTTCTGCTGGGAAATCATCAAAAATTCCCAGGAATTCTGTTCAATAAGTTTCCTCCCCACCAGGTTATTTGCTGAAATGAAGCCCCCAGAGCTGGAGATGGCTTTTCCTTAATGGGGAATTGGAAAAGAGTTGGGACACTGCTTTGAATCTTGATCTTTATCCAAAGAACTGGGGAGTGTTGTCCCATTAAACGAGTGGTCAGTGCCAAATCTCGGGTTGGATCCTAACAGTCCCTTCTGATGAGTGTTTTATTAACTGGAGAAATGATGAGATTTTATGGCAATTCCAAATCTTGCGATGGTTTGTTGAATAAATCCGATTTTACAAGGCTTGGCACCCATTTATCCAATTTCCATCATCCAGATGGTCGTGGGGTGGATTTTACCCAGGGAGAAGTGTGAGATAAATGCTTTAATTTCTCTTTAACTTTTCAGTGCTTGGTGTTACATTCGTGCTGGAGCCCGCTGCTGTGTGATGAGGAAGTGGTGTGGCCTCTGAATATAAGAATACTGTCCTCTGTTGATCAGAAAGGAAACAACTGCTGCAGAAAACACCGGCAAAAAAAAAAAAAAAAAAAAAAAAAAAAAAAAAAAAAAAAAAATCCCACCAGAAAATCAACCTGGTTTGGTAATTCCCTTTCATGGCTATTCACAGCCTGAGATACCTTTGGAAATCTGTGCACCCTGGGATTTGGGGGCTCTTAGAACGCTCATAAATCACATATCACACCTACTTGTGTGTTTTGGCAAAAAAAGGGATACATGGGATTGATCCAGAGCTCTGCTGTTATTAATAGTCCAGACTTTAGCGGGCAGAAAAAGAAATGTCCTGCTCCCTAAAAATGGTGCTGGAAAGAGAAGCGAAAAAAAAAAAAAGAGGTGAAACGAGTCAAAATTAGCAAAGAAAGGGCATTTTGGAAAAATCCGGGGTTTAAATGACACAGCTTGCATTAAACAGCGTCTCTCAGCTCTTCGCTCTGTGCATCCCCCTGCTCCACAGCTCCAACAGCTCAGAAAAAAAAAAAAAAACAAAAACCAAAAAAACCAAAAGCAGCTGGATTTTCAGGGAAAAGAGGCGTGAGCAGCTGAGTCAATAGCCGGGTGTGATCGCCACGACCTGCCCTGGAAGCCACGGGGTCAGGGAGGAGGAGAGGAGGAGGAGGATGGAGCCCCGGGCACTCACCCCAGCGGGGATGCTCGGAGCAGGGACAGCATCATCATCCTCCAAAGCAGCAGCCAGGGCAAGGACAGCGCTGCGCGAGGCTCCCTAATTAGGGGCGGTTAATTAGCACTGTAAGCCTGACATCCACCCTCGGGCTCAGCGGTGGCGGGGATGATGTTGGTTTCGACAGGACTGCGTTTAACATTTCAGCAAATTGTTGTGTCCGCGCCGGAGGGGTTCGCTGCTGGGCTGCTGCCCTGGGGCCGCTCCGGCTGATCCCTGTCCCTTTTCCAGGGATAATCCAGACCATTCCTGTCCCTTTTCCAGGGATAATCCAGACCATTCCTGTCCCTTTTCCAGGGCTAATCCAGACCATTCCTGTCCCTTTTCCAGGGCCATTCCAGCCCATTCCTGTCCCTTTTCCAGAGCCATTCCTGTCCCTTTTCCCAGTGCCATTCTGGCTGATCCCTTTTTCCAGGGCCATTCCTATCCCTTTTCCAGGAATATTCCAGCCCATTCCTGTCCCTTTTCCAGGACCATTCTGGCTGATCCCTGTCCCCTATTTCCAGGGCCATTCCATCCCATTTCCATCCCTATTTCCAGAGCTATTCCAGCCCATTCCTGCTCCTTTTCCCAGGGCCATTCCCGTCCCTTTTCCTAGGGCCATTCCAGCCCATCCCTGTCCCTATTTCCAAGGCTATTCCAGCCCATTTCTGTCCCTTTTCCCAGGGCCATTCCCATCCCTTTTCCCAGGTCCATTCCATCCCATCCCTGTCCCTATTTCCAGGGCCATTCTGGCTGATCCCTGTCCCTTTTCCAGGGCCATCCCAGCCCATTCCTGTCCCTATTTCCAGCCCGCTGCTGCCGCACACTCTGCCCTGTGGGACTGGAGCTGCTGCCCGGAGCTAGGAGAGGGATCGGGCTGGATCCCAGCTCCTCCCGATTCCTGTCCATTTCTCCAGGTCCATTCATCCATCCCTGTCCCTCTTTACGGGGCCATTCCAGCCCATTCCTGTCCCTTTTTCCAGCCCACTGCTGCCGGAGCCAGGAGAGGGATGGGGCTGGATCCCAGCTCCTCACCTCTGCGGGAACAGGAGGAGAAGGGTGTGTGCACCGGAATGATGAACTCGCCGCGGGGGCTGTTGCTTAAAAGGCCAGTTTTTAATATGACACAGATACGGTTAAGGGGATAAAAAGGTTTTACCTCGGTTTTGGGATCCCAGGTGCACAACTTGATGGCAGAATGCACCCGTGTACAGCACGGGTTAGAAGTTTTATAGGTTTCAGGAATTACAGCTATCTATCTAGGATTCCCCAATAAGAAACTTAACAAATGCAGTAGTGTCCCCTATTCTAATGAATTCCCCCCAGATGAGGCAGAGCCCAGTTTACACAAGATGTTCTGGACAGAAGGCTTCACCCAAGGCTGGAGTCTTGGGTGTAAGATAGCACAGGGCACACTGACTCCTTCCTTGGGATGTTTGGTCTCTCTGCCCAGCAAAACGCCTAAACTGAGCTGGGATATCAGGCTTCAGGAATTACAAGCATGTGGGCTAAGGGGTACAGGGGATGCATAGAGGGTAAAGAAAGCATAAAAAAGAAAAGCAAAAATCATCAGGCATCAGGGCCGGGGCGGAGGAACACACGATCCTTTCTGCCTTCTCCAAATTTCAGCCCCAGCCACGCAGGGGCTACACCTATTGACATTAACCACAGGGGCGGCCTCTCGGGGAGTTTCTCAGCACTCACTCGCGAGGATTTTGTTGTCAGAACAGCAGTGCAGCTGAATTATTGCCTAAATCCTCAAAAAGAGGAGGCAAATGGGGATTTTTTTGAAGGAAACGCCAACTTTCGGGATGTTTTCCTGCGTCACCTGATGTTTCAGCGTCACATTTTGTTCTGCAAGCATAACAGACGGGCATTGAGTTGAAAAATAAAATCCAGTCAAAGCTGGGATTCTCATCACAGCCAAGAGCTGCAGTTTTAAGGCAGGGGCCATATGGTGCAGGACCCGCTAATTAAATCATGCCAATTAACAGCATAGCTCATCTGAGGGTCAGCAGCTCCAGGGTGCAGAGACTTTTGAACCTCAGGTTTTTGGAGTTTTTGGGTTTTTTTTTTGGCTGAGCCTTGCAAAGTTCAGTTTTCAGGCATTTCCAGGCACAAACACGCTGAAGGTGTGGTTTTAACATCGTTTTCATGTCTCTGAATACAACTGAACATCCCTGGAAGTGTCCGAGACCAGGCTGGACGGGGTTTGGAGCAACCTGGAACAGTGGAAATTGGCCCCAGCCATGGCAGGGAATGAGATGAGCTTTAAGGTCAGTTCATCCCAAACCATGCATGATTTTATGATTCATTAAATTTTCCTGCTTTCCTCCTCACCTCAGCCTGAACTTGTCACAGCCCTTCCCACATGTTTTACCTGGATGTGACAAGGAAGGCAATGACACCATCCCTTCTTGCTCTCCAGACAAATCTTGCTCTAAATTAGTCACTTGAAAGCAAGAGCCGAGCACTCCACTGGCAAGAAACTCTGGGACAAAAATTTTCCATGTGCTATTTTTACTATGAAATGGGTCTGAAAGCAAAGACTGGGACAGGCTTTTGTGGCAAAGAAGGAGGTAGAGATGCCAACTCTCCCTATTTAGGAAGGATAATTTCTGATTTTTTTTTTTTTTAAACAAAATATCTCTTATTTTTCCATTCTGTCCTTTGAAAGCTCTCACGGTCCAAAATATGTCAATGGACTTTAAAGGTGTGTTGTTATTTCACTCTGCTAAAAGTGCCTTTTTATAGATTCCAAAACGCCATGGAAAGTCTGGAAGAGGGCAAAAAATAAGGGTTTTACTTTCTAGAATAAGAATTATAACTAAAGCCAGGATGTCACTGAGTTGTGAGTGGATCTTGCCATGATGCTGCACAAACCACCCTGAAATCCCAGGCTCCCACTTCAGAAATCCATTAATCAAATTAAAGCCAAGTCACTCAGCCAGGCACGAAATTTCCAACAAATCCATGAAAACTGAAAGGTTGTGGAGGTCAGAGAGCCCCCAGGGCTCGACGTGGGACCAGCAAAGTTTCTCCATGCTCACATCAGAGCACATTTCTCATGGATGCTTCTTTGTGAAGAGAAACCAATTCCTGCTTTTGGCTCCTTTTCCCTGTGTCACTCCTGGGCTCTCCATCTCCCTGACCCCAAAGCATGGGAGAAACTTTCCACCTCCTCCTACCAGGCAAGGAAATGACTCTTTCACCAGCAAAAAGCAACTTTTCCAGTTCTCTGGAAAGGCTGGTTTTGGGTGTCCACCCACCGCAATGTGAAATCTGAGCTGTTTTGACTGGACATCGAGTCCCCAGGGCTCGTGTTCTGATGAAGTGCAATCGCCCAGGGAAAAAAAAAAAAAACATTCCTGATGCAAACATCTCGCTGGTGACTGCGGAATTGCTCGTCCGTGGAAATCCCAGAGCTGCTGGCAACGAGCAGCTCCCACAGGATTCACTGCCAAGAAAGTCCTTTTTAAGGAGAGACCGTGGAAAACAAAAGTGAGGCTGGAGCGGATTTATCTCCGACGTCAAAGGAACGCTCCCGTCAAACTTGGGTCGGATTTGCCCGGCGCTGCTCCATCTGTGGCAGCTGTGAGCCAAACTGGGAATAGTGGGAGGAACAGGAATTCAGGAATTCAGCCCCTCTAGTGACGTGTGAAAATGTGTTGGAAGGTGGAGCTCCAATGATCTGGGGAAATAGGGGAAGGGGAAGGGGAAGAGAAGGGGAAAGGGAAAGGGAAAGGAAAGGGAAAGGGAAAGGGGAAGGGAAAGGGGAAAGGAAGGGAAAGGGAAGGAAAGGGAAAGGGAAAGGGAAAGAAAGGGAAAGGGGTTTGCATCCTCTGTAGGAATCCTGGCAGCGCACTGCCCCTCCTTGGGATCTCAGCTCAGTTCCCATCAGCAGTTCTGCCCCATTCCCAAGGAGTGTCTGTGGATCCCAAATGACTCCACAGCCCCAGAAATGGCTGGGAATCCAATGCAGGGGCAGACAACATCCACATTCCTGTCCAGGATCCCTGACATCTCAGCACCAGGGAATCTCCTGAAATTCTCATTTCTTCTTGCCTCCATCAGATTGAGAGAAATCCTTTCCCTCTCCTCAACAGCAGCATAAAGAAAATGCAAATAAAAATAATTTGTGCTTATTCCTCGGAGCCCAGCCAGCCGCAGCTCCTTCGGCACCACGGAATCCCACGGGAGAGCACAGTCTGTGAATCATGGGCAGGAATCTGAAGGAACTGTGTCATGGGATAGACCAAAATTGAGGCAGCTCCGTCGATTTCCACAGATATTTCTGCCCCAAATTACAGCGGGAGTGAGAGTCCCCTGGGAATTGATCCCAATGTTGCTTTCAGTGGTGCTCCCTCAGTCTGGGAACTGCACTTGCAGGGGGGGATTTCTCACTGCAACTCAAAACCGTCCCAGAAGTGCTGGGATAAACCTCGGGAATCATTCCTGATTTATTTTTTTTTTTTTATTTCACGACAACAGGTCACCCACAGTGCCGGCTGGAAGTTGCAAAATTCCTCATAATCGCCACAACATTTTGCTTTCTTCTCTCTCTTTCTCCGTCCTTTTTCTCTGCATCCTCTACAACAAACACAGCCAAATGGATTTTTTTTTTTCTCTTTGCAGGGAAAAAATGACCAAGTTTCGCTTGCAGGCTGAGAACTCTCGCCAGCTTTCAGCTGGAATGGATTTCCACCACTTTTCTTAACCCCCAAACAAGAACTCTTCCCTTTCCTCAGGACTGTCTATGATATAATTAAAAAAATAGCATGCAACAGCATTTAAAATATTTGCTTAATATATTTTTTAAAAAATCAATCTTTGCTAAAATAAAGATTCTTTTCCACAGCAAAAAAAGAGATTGCAGACTGATAGGATGCAAACACTGAAAGAATCATCCCAGAGCTCCACGGATTTAAAATCCAGTATTTATTCCCGCTGCTGTCCTAGACACTCTTGCAAAAAGCTGCAATTCGAGTCAAATATTTCCATACATTACAGCAGGTCTCCTGTGACCCTCGGGCCTGGGACCAGTTGGATTTTCATTCAGACTGGGGAGTTGAGAGCTCGCTGGATGTTTCTGAATGCACAAGCAGGGAATCGCTGCCAAACTCACTGCACTCCAAGGGGCTCCTGGGTTATCGTTCTGATGGAGGTGGGAGTCAGGAAAAAACACTTTTTGACTTCCCCCAGCCTGGAGGCCAGGCAAGGGGAGAGCTGCAGCCCTGGAAAAAAAGGGGAGAGATGAAAATACAGCCCTGGAAAAATGGGGAGACGACAAAAAATATAACACTGGAAAAATGGGAATAGATGAAAATATAGTCCTGGAAAATGGGAGGAGACAATACAGCCCTGGAAAAATGGGAAGAGAAAATATAGCACTGAAAATGGGAAGAGGACAAATATAGCACTGGAAAAATGGGAACAGACACAAAAAAATATAGCATTGCAAAATTGGAAGATACGAAAATACAGCCCTGGATAAATGGGAAAAGATGAAAATACGACCCTGGAAAAATGGGAAGAGATAAAGAATACAGCCCTGGGAAAATGGGAAAAAACAAAATACAACCAGCTGCTGGAATTTTCACATGACTCTTGTTGCAACAGATCACCTTGCTGATGACAACTGAGGATCCCAGGAAAATCTCCCTCTGGCATTTGCACGGGATCCATTTGATCCTTTGGAGATGTGGAGCAGAGAAGGGAACAGCCACAAACAGCACCGAGCAAACTCTGGTTTATAGGGCTGTTTGATGGGAAATCTCCACCAACATAGCTCCTCCTGACATTTGAAGGATCCATTTTATAATCCAGCAGGAGGACATGAAAAAAGAACCGAAGACTCACCCCAAATTGCAGCAGGAATGGAAAGAAAATCACCAGGACGTGGTTGCAGGCCCCTCCTCTCCCCTTTAGACCGAATGTTTTTTCATTACACAAAATGTTTGGTTAAGTGTTCTGAACCAGCCCTTGAGTCAAATCCTAGGAAATCTAGGTTTTCATATTTGATGGAGTAAATGCACCAGGGATAATCAAAGCTTTATGTCCCAGCTTTAGAGGAAAGCATTTCAGATGCTCAGGAACCTGATTGCTTTGCTAAGCGGGGCAATGCCTAATGACACACACATGCTGATTCCCTTCCTCCAGCTAAAAGTGTGGCTGGAATTGGGATCTGGAGAGGGGAAACAACCAGGGGGACTGCTAATCACAGTGATACTCATCTGAACTCACACAGTAACCACCAACTCTCCAAACAATCTCCTTTTTTGTAAGAACTCCATGCCAAAGTACCTGTGACGGTGTCAGCACCTGGCACAAAAATCCCCTCTGGCAGGTGGATGGAGGGTCCTCGGGTTTGTGGTGGGATCAGGGTGAGGAAAATATCAAAATATCAAATTGGCCACCCATTGCTGTGAGAAGGAGAGGTGGAGAAATTCCCTGAGTGCTGCTTCCCTCTCCCTAAACCCATCCCATTCCTCTTAGGAAGAGCAGCAATATCTAAAGCAGACTGTCCTTACAGCTACCAGAATATTATTCTAAGAAAAAAGGAATCTTCAGCTTTTAAATTGCCTTTCAGTGCCCAATATTTTTTTTTTAACTTATTAGTAATAATCTGATCTCCTCAGGAGCAGCTGCTGTGATGAAACCTTTATGATCCACTGACAGGAGAGGACATAAAATAAAGCACAAGTTTTTCTCTTTTGCAGTTTGCACCCAGTAAGGACTGGGAGCGTTGCCTAAATAACCCTCAGAGGAGATTCTCTGACAACAACAGAAAGGGCTTTGCAGAGGCCATGGATTAATCCTAATTCCATGTTCAAATTCCATCAAATCCATCACTCAAGGAAAATCTGTGTTTTTAATGTACATTTATGATATTGTCCTTCCATGGTGTTTGGGTGGTGCCATTCCAGATTTTGGATCAATGTTTGTCCATGATGGATGCACTCTACTGGGATCATGGTTTCTTTCTACTCTTCAAGATTGCACAATTTGGCCAAAAAACAGAAAAACAGTCACAAGGTTCCTGCATCCTGACGTGGGTTTGACCTCAAAGAACCTCTGTCCCCTTCCCATTGTCCCCTTCCCATGTCCTCTTCTCGCCATTTAAGCACCAAAAACCCAAAATAAATAAATTGGAAATAAAACCTCAGCTTTCCTTTCTGGGACAAACAAAAGATTAAAACTCAGCTGTTCAAGGTGCAATTTTTTCTTTTCTTGTTAAACATTGCTGTTTCTCCAGGTGACATTTCTATTGCTCACACCCAATTTGGCAATCAGAGTTTGAACAGAGCCTTGGTGACCAAATGCCATCCCAAATCACTCCTTTGACCATTTCCTTGGATGGTCCATGGGATTTCTGAGATAAGAAGCTCCATTTATTACTGTGCAATAGATAAAGTGATTTTATTTGTAAATCTCAGATAATGGTGAGCCTGGAACAGATTTAAAATTCCCTCCCCTTGGGTTTCCTTTTTTAGGTTAATGATCCTCAGATTCTCCTCTAAAACCTTTCACACTAAAGCTTCTTCTTCTGCTCCAAAGCCTCTGCCAACCTTATGCAGTAAGGGGGAAAAAAATTTAATAAGTTCCTTAAATCTCAGGAAATGAAGCTTTGCCTCTTTAAGTTCTTTTAAGAGGGAACGTTCCAGTGTGGGCAGCCCAAAGCGTGCTGAGGTTTCCATCAGCAGCTCCTCTGGATGCTCGGATTCCTCGATAACATTTTCCCTCTCCCAAAGAATTCCCAGAACTGCTGAGCTCGCAGCCAGCTGGGGTCACTCCTGAATTGATATTTGGGGTGAATTCGGAGCAATCCCACAGCAGAATCTGTCAGCCCCATTCCAGTCACACAGCTCACCATCTGCACCACGCCCTCATCCAATTCCTCCCTGAACTTACCCCAGTTGAAAAGTGGGAAGAAGAGGAAAAGGGAAGATCCATATACTGCCTTTAAAGGAGTAGAGGCTGAAAAGGTTTTTTTTTTTCTTCTTCTTTTGTGCTTTTTGTTTTTTTTTTGTTTTGTTTTTTTTTTTTGTTTTTTTTTTAATCGCCTGCCATTTGTCCTTGTAAACAGAGTTGACCTTTCAGCTCCGCCCTCCAGTGGATCACTGTTGGAGGAAAAGTTCAGGATTGCTCCCACAGTGCTAGGAGCAGAAAATGTGTGAAAATGATTATTTCTGTAAACCTAAGAAATAACATTATTCAGCAGCTTTTCAGGTCTTCTGCTTTCAGAATATCATGTATATTATAAATACATAGAAAATATTTTTAATAATCTGACATGTAATATAATAAAAATAAAATACCACATAAGAACTGTGAAGTTTCCCTCTTTTAGCCTTTCTTGGCACTGCAGGAAAGAGATCACGGTTCTTATGCTCGTAAACTTTCTGAGGGGTTTCACCCTTTTTTAAGCCTTTCACAGACTTGCAGATAAAAATGTCTTTTTTTTCTCTCTGTCACCCTTTGGTGGAGCAGTGGCAATGAGAGGTTAAATTATTTGTTAAATTTGGTTAAAATTTGATTAAAAGGGGAATGTTGCCTTCATTACTCCCAAGGAAAATCTTCAGAGCTGGTTTCTGACTCAGGGAACCAAACACTTGATGGCAGCACATGGAAAGATTCTTCAGTGCATTTATAACAGCTCCACACTTCAAGTGATTGAAATTATTTTAGGATTGATTTTTCTTTTTAAATGCTTAGAATTTGATGTTTTAAGTCACCAAAGAGCAGTTTGGGTTTTGTGTTTCTAATTATTCTTGATTTTTCTGACACTTTTGCATTAAAACCTGAGGCATCTTCTATTTAAGATTCCATTCAAGGAAAATATCTCCCCCTGCCTTCGGTGGGTCCTGAATGATGCCTTGAGAGAAAGGAGAGGTGAGCAGGAAAGGATTAAAAAATAACCTGAAGCAGCAAAGGTGCAAGATCTCAGACTGAAGTAGATCAAAATATTTGCAGAGATTCATTTGTGATTTGTTTAATTGTGTGATGTTTACTCTGAAATCAGAGAGTTTTACCATTTATCCCATTGGTTCAGGCAATATGGCAAAGGAGCTGCTGCTTTGGGAGCCCACTCATTAATAAATGTTTGCATTTTTAAATCAAAAGGGTTTTTAGGATTGTTTTGGCTGGCGTCAATCCACCAATGTTTGGAGCAGGAGAGCTGGTTTGCTGGTTGCTGAGCTGGTTTGGGAGGGCAAAAATCTGGCACAGGTTCCTTCCACTCAGAGCTCCCTGCAGCTCCCCATCCCAGCTCTCTGCTTTCCCTAAACCTGAAATCCATAGGTTTGAGGGCACCTGGGCTGTACCTGAGATTTCCTTGCAATGCAGGTGAGAAAAATGAGGATTTGGGCGAATTTGTGTTCACCAAATTGTGTTCACCAGGTGCACCGGGCAGATTTAAATCACTGGAGTGGACAACCCAAAATTCAGACCTCCCTTGAAGGTCAAGTTCTCCAATTTCCTCAATTCTGTTGCCATGGCTCTTTTTGGGTTCAGATCTCCACAGATTTCTCCAAGTGTGGTGCCCACATTACACACAACCCACACAACACCACAGTTGGCTCACAGGATACCAAACTACACAAAAAAAAAAAAGAAAAGAAATTTTTTATCTTTCTCTTTTTTTTTCCCCTCTCTTTTTTTTTTTTTTAGCATTATATTATTCCTCATTTCCAAATTCCCATCTATTTCCTGGTCCCAGCCCAGGCGTGCCATGGGAAAGGCAGTTCTCACGCCGTTTGCACAAACAGGAAGCATGAGGATTTTCAAAAGAGACCCTATTTTTATGAGAGCTCCTGCTGAGTTCTGCTGACTCAAGAGACCTCGGCCTGAATTTAAATAATCAACTTTGGAGGAGCCAAGCTTAAATCCTCGCGTCTCCAGGCTCCTTATCTGCCATTCATTTTCTGAAACAGAGCAAAAAAATTGATTCAAAACCCTCTGCCTGACTCACTCAGAGCCTTCTCCAGATCCTGCAGGATGGGGAGGCTCTAGGACTCGGAGAATTTATGAAGAATCCAATTTTACTGCTGCCAAATTGTCAGGGAATCCCGATTTTTTTTTCCATCCTGGGAAGGGGATCTGGCCAGATGTCACGCCGAGCTGTCAGAAAGCATCACCTTCCTCCTTCCTGACGCTGCCCAGACTCTGGGATGTCAAGAGCCATCAGTGTTGAAGGGGATGTTTATTTTTGTTGATGCTGAGGTGGGGATTTGTATCCTTTTGGAGCAGCACCATCCCCTCCAACCGCTCTCATTCAGCTGGGTCAGCTCAGCCTTTCCAAGAGATGGATTTTGGTGCTCTCCCCACTGGCAGGTGCTGTTCACACCCATGGAAATGACCCTGATCCCACCAAAAACCTGTTCAAACCTCATTTTGGGGTCTGAGGACCGCAATTTTTATTCCCAGCTGGAAATTGAGGCTTTCAGGCAGCTTGGAAGGGGTGGCTGCTCCGGGGAACAACAGGCTTTTTGAAGAATAAGGTGAAAGGACCTTTTCTGCGGCTGAAATTCTCGGTGCTAATTTTAACAGCTCTTCCCAACCCCTTGAAAATTGCCACTCTGAGAAAATAAACAGGGCCCACATTCAGCCACTGAGCTGGCAACCCGGGCCACCTCTGGGAGTGCATCACAGTAGCCAGCCTTATTCCTGCCTGCAGAAACGATGGGAGAGAGAGGGAGAAAGGGAGAAAAAAAATGAGAGAAGGCTACTGAGGGATAATTGGCCCGTGGTTGGATGGGGCTGCAGGCTTGGGGCTGGTTTTGAGTTACATGTGAGCAAGTGAAATGGAATATAAATAATAGCAGGGGGAGAGCTGCAGTGGAAAAGCCAGCCCGTGTCTGCCTGACTGGCTGCTCTGGCATTCATCAAACGCTGCTGTGGTTTGTGTCACCCTTTGGAGAGAGCCCACCAGAGCTCTGGGGATGGCTGGGGAGGGATCTGACACCTCTGGGATGGAAAATTGCCCATGGAGGGAGTCCCTGGGTTTGGAAAGCCTTGGTGAGCTGCTCTCTGTTGAGCTCTGGGTCCTGCCCAGCTCTGCCCTCAGTCCCCAGGGGTTAAAAAGTGCAGTTGGTGGGTGCAGTTTGGGATTTGTGTTGGGAAGGGCTGGCTTTGCTTCCAACATTGCTTTCAGAAAGGCTGCAACAGACCCAGCCAGGAGATCATCACATCCTCTGCTTTTCCCAGAGACCCTAAAGATTCAAGCAGATTTAGGGCTGAATGCCAAACTACAC
Organism: Malurus cyaneus samueli; assembly: GCA_009741485.1. Classification (NCBI taxonomy): domain Eukaryota; kingdom Metazoa; phylum Chordata; class Aves; order Passeriformes; family Maluridae; genus Malurus; species Malurus cyaneus. The sequence continues at coordinate 18,124,633 of CM019224.1, forward strand.
CTGCTGCACGTACAGCAACACCTCAGCTGACAGGGATTTATGCAGCCACTCAGACCAGCTCCCTTGAATAAATATTTATTTCCAATCATTTCAGCCCATGTCTCTTGTTTTGTCATCAATGATTCAGTTTTTTCTTTAATTTCTTTTTTATTTTAATAATTTCAATTTTTAAGCATAGGCAACCTGCAGCAGGTATTTGGAAATTAAAAAAATTTATCATTCCTGCTACAAACACAAATATCCCCCTTGGAGGGCTGAGTTCCTCACATTCTGAATTTCATACATAGCCATAGTTTTGTCTCCTATTTCCTCCTGGATTTGTTTTTATGGTTTTTTTTTTTTTTTTTTTTTTTTTTTTTTTTTTTTTTTTTTTTTTTTTTTTTTTCTCTCTCTCTGCTACATTTCCTCTTCATTCCTCCATCACTTCCTGCCTGGATTCTCCCTTTCATCCTTCTCGTTATCTCTGCTGACAGGAGATTTCCCCCCATCTCTGACAAGTGACACTTCCAGACCTGGTAGATAAACAGAGTTGGGTTGGTTGGTTTGTCATCACACAGAAACCATGCTGAAATCCTTTTATTGATACCTTTTATTTTATATAAAATTCATAACTGGGATCCACAAAAGGATCTGCTTTACTGGTTATGGATGCACCAAATTTCCTCTTCCATGACAGACTTTCTAAGGGAATCTGGAACACAGAAAACTCAGGGGTTGTTTTCTTTGTGAATCAGAAGCACAAATATGAACACAGCAAAAGATTTGGAGACGAAACTCCCCAAAATCAGGACAATCCTTGGAACAATCATGACTTTTCCATATATTTTTCCCCACCTGCTTGTTCCTCTACATCCTCATTTTCTGTCAAGGGAGAACATTAAAATCCCACTCTGAATAAAATCCTAAAGGGGTAGTAATTTTTTTTTTTTAAAAGTTTTGCCAAAAAAGATGAGTGCAAACACAATTTGTTTTAAGATTTTACTACCGAGGTATGTGCTCTTATGTTAGAAACACCCCACAATGGCTGCAGCACCAGGAGGAGACAAAAAGAAATCTTTATTCTTGATGGGGTTGTTGAGACAACAGTTATTTGTCATAAATAAATCCGAGCCTGGCTGGTCCCAAGCCAAACGCTGGAAGTTTGTCCTGGCAGATGTGGTGTTACATCACAAACGGGGTTATGTCATCTTGGGAAGTCTGAGACAGCATTTTGGAGTGCTGGGAAGGAGGGGACAAGTGGCCCTGGGAGGGGGTGGGTGGGAAACAGGGAAAAAAAAGAGAGGGGAACCCTGGGGGATGCAGGTGATGACCCTGCCAAAGACACTGGGATGGGGTTTGAGCTCCTGGTGTCCAGAACAGGGCAGAGGCACTGAGATCAGCAGGGACAGGGGAGGAAATGCTGAGGTGGGACGGGTCTGTGGGACAGGGTGAGGGTGTCCAGAGCAGCTGTGGCTGCCCCTGGATCCCTGGAAGTGCCCAAGGCCAGGCTGGATGGGGTTTGGAGCACCCTGGTATAGCAGAAGGTGTCCCTGACAAACCCAACTGGATTATCTTTGAGATCCCACCCAAATCACCCTGTTATTTAATGAAATTCTGCATTTTCACTCTTTTTTTCCCAATCCATTCACTGCTGCTGTGTGTTGGATCACGGAGATCTGCAGAGTTCTCTGTGCAGGATGATTTTCCCTGTCCTGACCTTGAGTGCAGCAAAGCAGATAAGGAAATCCCAACCTGACTTCAAACTATTTCCTGGTTTTTTTTTTCACACAAAATCACAAAATCATTAAGATCTCTTAGATCATCCAGTCCAAGCCTTAACCCAACACTGCCTAGGCCACCACTGCCCCATGTCCCCAAGTGTCACATCCATGTGACTTTAAACCCTCTAGGGGTTAGGGAATCCCCCCTGCCCTGGGCAGCTGTGCCAAGGTGTGGGTTCTTTTTGTGAGCAATAATTTTTCAGAAATCCCAGAGGATCAGCCCAGGAAAAGAGATGATCAGTGCTGGAAAATTAAAAAAAAAAAAAAACAGGATGGATTTCAGGGGAAAAGCCCAAATATCACACAGGGCAGTGTGGGCACATTTCTGTGCTGAGAGCTCACTCCAGTGCACCTAAACCTCACATCTAAAAAAAAAAAAAAAAAAGATAAAAAAGCAAGAGGGGGAAAAAAATAAAAAGAAATATTTGGGCAACTGGAAGGAATTATTCACTCTTCCATAGCCTGGGCTCTGTCCATAAATCATCCATAATTTTTCAGATGTCTAGAACAATGTTACCATTTGATGAAATAAAATACCCAACCTCTGTGACATCATCTTTTATCCAAAGAGTCCTGCACACTTGGTCCTGTTCCTGAGCCACATTTGTTCTGCAGATATTTAGACCAAACCTGACATTTTATAGACTTCCCCCTGCTCGTGCATGTGTTGGAGACAGTTGTTTGGATTAGTGCGATCAAAAAATTTAACACAGCCTTTCAAGATCCCATTTTCATCTGGATTTGCACAACACAGAAGAAAAGCAGGATGCCAAAAATATGTTGTTTTTTTTTTTTTTTGGAAAACATATCCACTTTTGTTGTGACTGTTTGTAGCTGGTGAAATCCTGGGATGCCCTGATTACCGTGACCTGTGCGCTTTCCATCTTTCCCGAGATGGAAAAGCCCCCGTCCGCAAATGAAAACCGTTAACTTTCATACCACATGTGCTGTACTTGTGCCAGTGGGAAATGACAGAGAATGTACAAGGTCATGGTTTACTAAAAATATAAAAGTTTAACATGTGGTGTTAATAGAACACACAACAGGGGTCACTGGTACAATGGAAAATAATTCATTTCCAATGTCAGGCCGAGTAATTCGCTAGGAAGGAACATTTGAAAATGTGTTACTTATATCTTTCTTTTTCTGTTCTTTAGGACGAGTTTCAGGGGAGGGGAAAAAAAAGTAAAATTACTGCTAATACCACTGCATAAATAATAATAATCATGATTCAGATTTTGAGTGTGTCAGAATAATCAGCCCCACCAGCCCTAGAGGAGCTGGCAAACTTTTCCCAGGGTGTGCAGCAGTACTGGACCCTCTTCTCCCTCCCCAGTGTTGGACTGGAATGAGCCCTAAATCCCACCAGGATGGTTTTAAACCTGGTTGATATCTCTGCAGTTATTGGGGTGCTTTTGTCCTAAACCAGGTGCCACAAAATCCCTGCCCAAACCCTGCTAATCCGGACAGAGAGTCAAGCCCAGGAGCAGCTGCCCAGGGAGGTGGTGGAGTCCCATCCCTGGAGGTGCTGAAAAAAGGGCTGGACGTGGCTCTGGGTGTGCTCTGGGTCGGTGACAAGATGTTTGATCAGTCAAAGGCTGGATTTGAGGAGCTCAGAGCTCTTTTCCAAGCTCAGTGATTCCAGGATTCCACCAGTCCAGCAGGAATCTGCGTGCCCAGAGCCACGGGTGCACGGATTTGTCCGCACAAACCAAGAAATCCCAAAACTGGTGTCACCCTGCACATCTCAGCTCACCTGGTGATCCTGCCCTGTAGGGGAAAAAAGTGGCCCCACAAGTCCTGAATCTGAAACTCAGCCAATTATCGTGTATGACTGAGTCCTAAGAAAAGAAAAGGAGTGTTAACAACCTGCATGGAGGAAGAATACCACAACCTTAACTACTTTTGAGAAAAGGAGATTAGAATGTAAAATTGATAACGCAAGTGATCAATTGCATTTTATATTGCAATTATAAGCAATTATAAACATTACTAATACTGTAGCTTTTGCAAACTTACCAATCATATACTAATTATTAATTAAACAGCTGTCTCTTAACCAATGTATATTTGACACAAATGTATACGCTGGTTACTGAAGTAGATAAAAAAATAACTTGTCCCACAATAAAGTACTCTCTCACTCTTTTCCACCCTCTTTTTCTTTTCCTTTTTTCTGTGTCTTTGTGTCTATTATTTGTCTGCCCAGCACAATGAGCCAGGCTGAGCTTTGCACAGGACAATGTCCCCTCTTTGTCCCCCGTGACATCCAGACAGAGCCCCCCTCTCACAGGGGCTGCCACCCCTTCTGCCCACACCTCCTGCACCACCAGGACCACTCGAGATCCCCCCTGCCCCATCACCTCATCCCAGAGACTCCAGACCCCTCAGGCACCTCTGGTTATTGGGGGATAATTAGAGTTTTTAGGGCTGCTCATTACAAGCGACAGATAAATCTGCGCACTGAGGTCACAAACATTTTGGTGCTGCTGGCACGGTGCTGGCTCCAAGGAATGCATCTCTGGAGACACACAGCCATTGCATGAGGGTTGTTGCAACCCTATGGCTGGCCAGAAACATCCCAAAAAACCCAAACCCTGAGCTGCAGCCCCGCCCTCACCTGCCTGTGCCATACACTGGTCTGTCAGCAGCTTGAGCCTGAAGAGAGCAGCAGGTGAAACTGCTTTTTCTTTCTTTCCTTTCCTTCTTCCTTTTCCTTCCTTTCCTTCCTTTCCTTTCCTTTCCTTTCCTTTCCTTTCCTTTCCTTTCCTTTTCCTTTCCTTCCTTTCCCTTTCCTTTCCTTTCCTTTCTTCCCTTCCCTTCCCTTCCCTTCCCTTCCTTCCCTTCCCTTCCCTTCCCTTCCCTTCCTTCCCTTCCCCTTCCCCCCTTCCCTTCCCTTCCCTTCCCTTTCCCTTCCCTTCCCTCCCTTCCCTTCCTTCCTCCCTTCCCTCCCTTCCCTCCCTTCCCTCCCTTTCCCATTTTCCCTTCCCTTCCCTTCCCTTCCCCCTGCCAAAGTGGAATCATGCGGCTGAGCCTGGCGGCATTAATCGATGTGTCTTTTCATCGCAGCAAGCCACACTGATGGAAAACGGGCTGTCCTTCCCTCCTGTCTCCTGGGGCTTCTGCTGCCACCAGCACCCAGCAGAGATATTTTATGCTTTTCAAGCAAAAAGCATCATGGCCAAGCTAGAAAAGCTGCTGGAAACCATCTACAGCAGGACCCCAGACCCGTCTGTGGTGCTTCTTCGGAGGGCTTGGCTCTAGTGGTCAGATTTTTTAGGTCAGATCTTGAAAATGTTTGTGTTCTTCCCCTGGGAGTCCCCGGGAAGGATTGTGAGTCTGATTTGTGCCCATCTACATCACCCCCAGTGTCCCTGAAGTTTATGGGATTCTTCCAGTCTGACTCAGTCAAAGGATCATTAAAATAATACAGTGAGAAACAGTCTGAAAGCCACGGCGGAGCAATTAAAGGGAGCAGACAGACGGAAAGATGGATCAGAGGGAAATGCGTGCCGGCCATTGAGAAACTCAGCGTGGGGGCTGTGCGTGGCTATTCCCAAAAACAGCTTTATGACACCTCCCGGCTGCAAAACGCTCCTTTAGAAATCATTCTCTGATTTCCTGCAGCTTTTTGGATGCTCTAAACCAGCACAGGGTGAGGATATTCCTTTTTTTTTCCCCCCAAAGATCTGAGTGCAAATGCTGGGGTGGAATTAATCTTTCCCTATCCAAACGTGCGCTCAACACATCCTGCTCGCTGCGATTAACAACCTGACATAAAAAAATGTTACAGGGCATAGAACACTCATAATAAATTCCTAAGAGATGATTTTAGCTGGCTGTTGGAAAAGAAGCCATGTTACAACACTCTGAGCTTTCTCTAAAGGATGATATTTAGGGAGATTTCCTTGCAATATTGTGGATGATAGGGTGTAATGTGGTTTTTTTAAATTAATTCTCCAGTTTTCTCACATTGTCCAAGAATTTGAAGTGATTTTTTTTTAAAGATGCTATGTGTGATACACAACAGGATTTTCTGTGGGGTTAAGGATGATGGAGAAACCTGCTGGAGTGAGTGAGGGGAGTCATCCCATCTGTAGAAAGCACTGAAGAAAAATAAAAGTAAATAATTGTAGTGCCTGGAAGAGTGAAATAGCTCATTGTACAAGCTTTTTGAGCTGCCCTGAGTTAGGTTAAACCCCTTTCCTGTCAGCAGAGCCAGCAGTGCCCTGCAGGTGAGTGTGTCTCAGTGGGTCCCTGCACGAGTGCCCACAGCAGCTAAACCCACAGAACACATTCCAGAGGGAGAAAATCCCTTATTTTCTATCTCTGTGCACGTTTCTAGACCATTCTCATCTCCTAAGGAAAAGCAAATCCTGTTTTCCTTAGCATCCCTTGATGATGCATCAGATTACAAAAAAATAAAAAAAAAATAAAAGAGCATTTTTTAAAAAAAATAAAGCATTAAAGCAATTCCTGCAGATATGCTAATGTGTATGTTCAGGCAGACAGATACCCTGGCTGTAACTATCACCAGGACATTTTTAGAAAATTTCTTCATTCTCTGGCCCAGGGCTTTGTTATGACATGGAGCTAAGAGAAGGGAGAGATGTGGTTTCTCCATCCCCTGCCAAACCCTCTGATCTTCACTGCTTGCTTTGTTAATTTTAAAAAGTAGCAACAATTTCAAGAAGTTGCCTATATGATCAAATAAAACTGAGATCTGTATCCTCTGCTGGCACAGGGTGAGGAATCAGAAGTCTGTGGGGAGGGAGAGGAGGGCAGAAAAAGGTGCACAAAACCATGAAGTGACAGAGCTTCCTTCTGCAATTCTCCCTCTCTGCTGCTCTATTATTCTTTTTCACTAATCACAGTTAAATCAATTATTTCATGTATGCCATCTTAATGATTTGGGCTATCTACCTTCCACCAAGAGGTCCCTATAAATCAGCGAATATGAGGAACATACAAAATATTCAAAAAAAATTCCAAAAGCTGACCAGTCGGATATCAGTACTTTTAGGAACTTTAGGATGTTTTCTTGTTGTTAAATTAATTTCCATACAGCTGCAGGCAGACATATTTCAGTGTAAATCACTTTTAGCAACCACCTGAGGGGAAAACCAAGATGAGATGGCTGGGATCCTCATGGGAATGATGATTTGCAGGGATTTAGGGTCAACAGGAAACTTTTAGGAGTTGCTCATCAGAGCCATAAAAGTCCCAGGAAGATCTGGGCTCCCCAGCTGTTTGGTGAAATTTGGATTTAATGGCCTTGGAGATCTTTTCCAGCCTTAATGATTCCATGATTCTGTGATACCTGAGCAGCCCAGCATGAGGACATTTGGGGGAAAGTGGCACTGAGGACTCAGCATCCAGGGATGGCACGGTGCCTCTTTTCTCTCAGAAATCCCTTAAAATGCAGCAGGGTCAAACTGAGATCCTCGGTGTCACCAAGGAATCTCAGAATGATTTAGGATGGGCAAAAAAAAACCCAAAATCATCAAGTCCAACCTTTGATCACCAGTTTGTCAACAAGACCAGAGCACTGAGGGCACGTCCAGTCATTCCTTGCCCACATTTAACAGAGATCAAGGCTATAATCAAGGCTGAAATTAGGTTTTTTTGCTTCTGATATAAGTTTATTTCTATTTAATATCCCCTAAATAAAGCAATATTTATGCAGGACAAATCTGCAGAAGAAACGAGTAGCATGAATTCAGTGACACCCTCAGAAAAAAAAAAAAATATCAAAAAAAACAAACAAAAAAAAAAACAAAAAGAAAAACAAAAAAAACCACATCAAGGCCTGAATAAGGTAAAAATTGGCAAAGTAAACAACATCAAATTAACAAATTTCATCTGATCAGGACGAAAGGGGATGTAAAGCCCAGCTCCAGTGGTGGTACCGATTCAACCCCAGGTTATTTTCCCACAGCATCATTCCCAGTTTGGTCAGACAGATCAGTCTGGCTGGTATTTAACCTGCCCCAAAACAAAGCCTGATAACCAGATTTGGGTTAGTTCTTGGGGTGCTGGGGGCCTGTGTCCAGCAGGTTTCACAATTAAAAGCTTTCCTGCAATTAGCTGAGATTTATAGAGTCCTAATCATGGCAGACCCCCTCAGTTCCCGATCTGAGGGACTCAGCCCATGTTTCCTCCCATTTCCACTGCATTTTTGCAGTTGCAAATTTCAATTAAAAGCGGAGACGAAGGCAGAGGCTTCTTGCTGGCTGCTGGCATTTTGATTTCCTTACTTCCACCGACTTTGTTTATGCCTTAGTGCACTTTAAACAAACTCTCTCTCTGTCTCTTCCTTGACCTGGAAATAGAGATCGAGCCAGCCCTGCTCACACCGAGTACTGCTGAACCTCTCTGGGAAATTATGAAGCAACCCCGACCCCTTTTATCCCATCAGGACATGTGAAAAATCCCCAAACTGGCCTCGACACAAAGTTGGGCAAAGCACAGAGCTGCCTGCTCGTAGCCAACGTGGCAGCGGCGCTAAAGCCTCGGGAGATGTGAAGATTTCGGGCTCTGACTCACAGACGGAGCAGATTAAACTCAGCCTTCCCACAGCTTCCTGCCCTGCCCTGGCTGAACGTCTCCCTCCTCCACAGCACGGGCATTTCAACCACTGGCTCAAACCCAGCCCTTCAGCAAAGGCATTTTCATGGCACCTGCCCCTCAAGAATTTCTATTTTTACTCCATATTCACATGGGAGAAAATTAGGGTGCGGAGATGCTTTGCTCGAAATTTTAAGGATTGGCTGCTCAAAGTTGTATTTCTACATGAAGACATCGACTAAAAACCTGCACAGATGTCCAGGTAACTTGTGGAAGTGTCTCAGAGTTAGAAATCAGCTTTAAGGATTGGTTTTTCAATGCTTTCTTCACATGACTCGCCCCTCATGCTGCAATAGAGAGGGTATCAGTCAACACTGAGTGTTGAAGGCAATAAATCATTATTTGCAGAATAAAAGGGTTTCCTGTCCATTTTCTTAGCCCAGCAGAACAGGAGCTGATGAGAAATCCAGGTACAACCTCACTCCATCCCAGCAGGTAGATTTGGGACCATGATCAGCAATCACATCCAGATTCAGCTTTCACTGCTGAAAATCCCTAGAACTGCCAACCACAGCCCCATTCAGCATCAATATGAGTTAAAATCCAAGGTGCTCAGCATTAACATGACCCCACATTTCCATGGGAGCCCTGGGATGGCAGGGACAGGTGCAAACACAATCCCCAGGAGGATTTTCCCTTTACAAATTGCTTCCAAAACCCCCTGGTACCGTGGTGTTCCTTATTCCTTATCAGCATTCAACATCTGCCAAGTTATTGAAATGTGATTTAATTTCTCATTTACGTGAGCTGGACATTCGTGTTCTGCTTCAGCGCTGAAAAGTTCAGGATAAGCCAAGAGGTTCCTGGAACACAACAGTTAATGAGGAAAAGTTGTCTTGGCAGGAGAAGCGGTCTCATAGGCTGGTTTGAATATATTAAAGGTGAAATGTTTTGCAGTGGGGAGGATGCTCTTTCCAGCCCGAGCTTTGGAGGTTGAGTTTCCTGATTTGCATTCTTTTGAAAGCACAGATAAAAGCTTGGAGTCATTTCTGCTTCCTCTGCTGTTTGGAAAAGTCCAGGGGCTAGCATGGAGAGGCTGAGGGATGTACTTGGCAAAACAACAACAACAAAAAAAAAACAAAATTAAAAGGAAGAAACTGAGAGTTTGGGCATGTGTTAACAGGAATTATTGCTCCTCTGGTTGGAAGGTTGGTGAATTCACCACGGTGAACAAGCTCTCCTGTCCTGCACCCCTCTGGAACATCAGCTGCAAGGTTTCATCATGGAAACATGGAGTTACTGCCTTCAGACCGATGGAAATCAGTGGGATGAGGCACCTTGTGAGCTCCTTCCCATCCTGGATATCTCTGGGGAGCCTCCCTTGCAGAATTTCACCCTTTTCCATGGGGCTGGGGCAGAGTGGAGCAGCATCAGTTGTTAGACAACCTCGTTCCTTTTATAAATTATCTTCCTCAGTGGATCAGTCGCTGATGGAGGAGCAGCATCCCTCTCAACTTTTTCCATCTTCCATGAGAGTCCCTCCCACCCATTTTCACACATCCAGGGGGGGGAATACGAGAAGTCATCATCAAGCTTTCAACCTCCCTGTTTGGCTCCTGCTCTCCCTGCTGCCTTTGAAGTGGATCCGAGGCGCGGAGGCTCCGCGATGACACCGCAGTCACACCTCAGCCACATTCTTGTCTCTGTCAGAGGTCTTTGAATCCCTGACACCTTGGCAGCCCCATGGCCCTTCTGGCGAGCACCCTGTCCCCTGGGTGACCTCTGGGTTTCTGAAGGAGACACCTGAAACCCCAAATGGAAGGGATCAGAGGGAGGGAGAATCCCACCTCTTCTTCATCAGCTGCCAAAGAGCTGTCTGCCCGTCCACAGGAAGCAGCATCTGTCTTATCTCTTTATTTGTCTCCTCTTTTTGAAACTTTTCTTTCAGACTTTGGGCCTTTTGAAATTGCATCTTGTTTTTCCCTCTTTCCAATCCACTCTGCTGCAAATAAATAACATTGCAGAAGGGAGGGCTGGAAAGGGAGGGAGCTTGTGCTGCTGTTGTGCAGAATAAAGATGAAATTCCAGAAAATAGCTGGTTTTGGTCATCTGCAAGAGAACAGTACAGATTTTCCTTCTCGTATCATAGTTCCCTTCATTTCAGTGTCAATCCCACTAAAAAGGAGCAGTGGGATAATTATTTCATCCAAAGATTTAAATAAAATTCTAAAAGAAATCACTTTGGATGATGTTGCAGAACATCAAAGAGCATCTGCCTCTCCCCATCTCATCTTCACCTGCACTCATTTCATATTCCCATTCTCTAACCCTGATAATAAATCTGGACTTTATGAGCTGGTAAGTTGTTTTACAGTGTTCTCCAGCACGAAGGGAGCAACCCCAAAAATGGCATCAACGCTGGGACCTCCTGCCAGAAAACCCCAGTGCAGTTACTCGTGGTGGCCAGAAATGGAAATGTTGGGTTGATGGGACCTGCAGGGATTCTGTGCTGCAGTGCCAGCCCTGGATCAGCTGACAGAGGTGGCAGAAGGTCCCGTGAGCAGCGCAGGGCACCGTGGAGCTCCTGGACGTGTCACCACTCCATCCCTTCACTCACGACTGTCCTTTGCTTCCCTGCCCGGGCAGCAGAACAGAGCAGCTCTCATTTCTCCTTGGAGGACCAGCTCGCTCTTGGAAAACCTCTGCCAGCACCATTCCCTCTTCCAAGCTCCCCTTCCCTCCCTCCTGCGCTCCAGATCCAGCCCCATTTGCATTTCAGCTTTTCAGCCATGTAACGAAGACCAGAAGGGCTTGCTGTGATGGACAGAACCCGTCCAGCTCTTGCTGGATTTTGATGAAAGGCAATTTGATTTCCACAGCCAAGTTATTTAATGAGCCTCTAAAATTACAGCCACAAATTATGCACATACAAAACTATGCATTTGTGCACCGAAAGAGGCAAGATTTCCAAAACAGGAAGCCGTTGGTCTGCATTAAAAGCAAACCCCTGCCTGCGTAGCTGGTTCCCCATATCAATGTGTGCAATTATTCCAGCTGCCCAGCCAGAGCACAGAGTTGAATGCACAATGGCCCTGGAGGTGCCTTACACCCCATTTTCACCTTACAGATGGCTCCTGCTGGGTTTATCCCCCCATTTGCTCTGACTGGGCTGCACATTCTGTGTCTGGAGAGAGGGAGGATGTGGCTCCCATCACCATTTGCTGATTTTGGGTAGGGGGTAAAGCTGCCTTGACCCAACTGTGCTCTTCTTCCACTCTCTACCTGCACAATTAAATTTTTTTTCAAGATGTTTGAGATGCCCTTAAGTCTGCAAATTTTGCACCCTGAGCACTGTGAGGGTGGGGATGCCCTGTCACATCCCTGGGTGGCTGCCCCATCCCCGGAAGTGTCCAAGTCCAAGTTGGACAGGGTTTGGAGCACCCTGAGATTGTGGAAGTTCCCTCATAGAAAGGATTCCACTCAGGTCTGTCCTTTCACCATGGAGTGTTTCAGTGGACTGGGAATATCCTCTCTGAATGGTGTTTGCCCTGTTTATATCATAAATTTATTTAATAGTAGCAATGTTCATTTCTCAGTAAAACCTTCTCTCAAGGAATGATGTTGGAGGAGCTGTCAGAAAGGGTCTTTCACTAATTCAACAAAGCTCAAGAAACTCGCTAGGAATAGTGGGAAAATAAATTTCTGTTCCCAAAGAGATTTTTTGCAGGAGAAAAGAGGTAACAGCCCCATGGATTTTCCAGAGCCCATGGAAAGCTCTGGAATTCTGAGGAATACAGAGCAGCACACACGATCCTTACACAGAGCTGTCTCCAGAACACTTTCAGTTCAATTTCCAGAAACTCCGGGGTTCTGAGCCACCAGTTTCTTTTTTAACCCCTTCAAACCCCTCTGTGGACGCCTTGAGCATATGAAAAATTATCTGCCTTTTTTGTTTAATTTTGCTTTCTGTTTTTCTCTTTCTTATCTCTTTTTCTTCTCTTGTCTCTTTTTTTTTTTGCCAATTCGTCTTAAAAAGAGCACAGGCTGAACTTTTTCTTTCAGGAACTCACACAGCCACCATCAGAGTGCAAAAACCAGCAGCATTCAAGTGATCTCAATGCACAGTCAGCCAGGGCACAAATTTATTTTTATTTCCCTTTCAGACAAAATGCACGCCTTTGTTTTTCACCACGTATTCCCTAATCCAACCTAAGCCGCTGTTTAAGCACGGTTTTTTTATCTTGAATAAGTCCTTTGTACAACCTGACCATTTATAGAAGGTTATAGGATGAAAATTCCCCCAGAATGCAGCGACAACTCCCAAAACTGGAGCTCCTGGGAGAGCCAAAGGGTTTCAGGAATAAGAAGAGTTTCCTGTGCAGCAGGAAATGCCAGCACTCACCTCCCTGGGCAGAGCAGGAGTGACCCGAGAAGGAGGTGACAGCGGGGCTAGAAAGGCTGAGCGGGACATTTCCTAAACTTAGCAGTTTCCTAAACTCCCTAAACTCTGAAATACAGAGAGGGGCAGCCTGGAGATCGAGCTCAGACTTTTCAACACAGCCATTCTCTCAGCAGTTAAAATATGGAGCTGGCCAGGCATTGAGAGCTCAGGCAGAAAAGTAGATGCTTTCCAAAGGAGGTCAGGGCAGAGTATGGAAAGATTTCATCACCAGCAAAGAGATTTGAGATTTCTTCTTCTTCCAGATTTTTTTCTGGATATCTGAGTATTTTGGGGGCGCACAGGTTGGATAACACAGCACTGAAATGTGCTGGTAAAGCTGGAAGGAGCTGCCAGATAAATCTTAAACACTGCAGGAGGTGAAAGTAGGGCCTTACACCAGGAGGGGATTTGAGCCAGTGCAGGACAAACCTTTCCAAAGGGTTCATGGTCATCTCAGCTCAGCTGTGAATGCAGAGGGCAGAACATGGAGCATCTTTGTGTAGATTTAAACACCCAGCTCAGGAACCAGCTCTCGATTTCTGCCAAGCTGGACACAACCACCCACAGCTGAGCTTTGGAAAAGCTCAGCACAGCATCCCCGAGAGAAATCTTTCCAAAAACCCGAGCAAAGGGAGCAGCAGAGTTGGTTTGAGCAGCGTGGAGCGAATGGAAACCACCAAAGGATGCAGAGAAGTGGAAGGGACAAGTTTCCACCCCTCGTGCCAGCATTGGCCCAGGGAACCTGTAACATAATGTAAAAATAATACACTATTAAATATAATGGACTGCTTGACCCAAATGAGTCAAAGGAAGAAAATCAAAATGAAATGTCTCTGTGGTGCTAAATTAAAATGACTTGCCGTCATTAAAAAGAAGTGGGAAAGCCAAAATCCGATATCTCACCTTTTGGGGAGTTGTAAATTTATCCCAAATTCCTGCATTTTGTATGTAATTTAGACAGCATTCCAGTGCGGGTAGAAAATTGCTCCATCAAAAAAATGTTGGCTGGCTGCACCCAACAATTGTTGATACGAGAACCAAAATGGAATTTGGGTCAGCATCTCGGTCAGAGCATAAAACCCTGCATAAAAACTCACACATCCTACCCTGTTGTAATAAATTCAGCAATAATATCCTTTCAAACACTGCTCTCCTGCCAGCAGCAGTCCATTTTCAAAGCAAATTCCAAGGCTGTGCCTGAATCCCGCTGTCCTGTGCACCTGTGGGAGGGGAAGAGGACACGTTGTGAGGTTTGGAAGAACAAGGTGGGGTGGTTAGGACCGCAGTGGGAAAAAAAAAGGTCATTTAGGCACTATTAGCAAGTGCCAAATATTTGCCACTGCGAAATAGGAACGGGAGTAGATTTTGTTTTGAAGGATGTCTGAAGCCGTACTGGGTGTTTCTCTAAACACAGAGACCTCAGAGGTTCAAGTGCTTCAGGATGTATAAAATGTGGATTTTTCTCTGGTATATTTGCTGTTTGTAAGGGGTGTTTATGTGCTGAGGATGAGAAGGGGAGAAGGTTCCACTCTTTGCCAGAGAACTTGCCAGCTCCAAACAAACTTCCACTTCTTTAACACTGAGCAGGGAAACAACAAAGCAGATGAGGCTTGGAATAAACTGAGCTTAACGAGTGCAGAAAGACCCGACTTTGTGTTTAAGGAGCACAGAAAGACCCAACTTTGTGTTTAGCTCCCAGCCATGGAAGTGGGTTCTAAATCCACATTTTCAGCTGCTTTGCACAGACAATAATTAACACCTCTGTCGAAAATTGCATCTCCAGAGCTCTTGGCAAACACCACCCGGGTTATTCCCTGAAAGCAGCCAGAGGTAGCTTGTGCTGGAAATATTGAGGTTCTTTGTGGAGCCAGATCAAGGTCGTCACCTGCAGGTCACAAAAATGTGCCATTCCTGGAAGTTCAAGTGGGGAGAAAGGACATAATCCCTACAACTTCTCCCAGCAGGAAAAAAAAAAAACTTGCTGTGCTGTCTTCCTCCTCCCCTGAGGATTTTTTCCATCCATATCTGATCCCTGTGGTGATCACCACTCCCGATTCTTTCTGCTTTGATTCCTAATCCCGCTCTCGCTGAACCCAGGTCACCAACCTCCCTCTTTCATGTGTCCACAAGGAAAAATTGTGGATGTATCTGTGAGCACTGCCTTGCCAAAGAAAGTATTTTCCATGGCATCACACCTCGACCATCCAAACCTTCCCTCTGAGCATTTTTATTTTACTCAGGACACAGCGATCCCAGTTCCTGCAGCCCCTGCGAGGGAAGAGAACAAGGTTCTGTCACATTTCACTTGTGTCAGACCATTTTTTTTTTTTTTTTTTAAATTCCCCAGCCAAGCAGGCAGAAGGAGGGGGGAAAAAAATGATGTGGGATTTCGATGCGCACAAAACATCTGAAAGCGACATTTTTGGAACGTCTCGTCGCAAATAAAGAAAGAGGTGGTTGGAGATTTTCGTGTTTGCTCCCGTCTTTGAGGATGTTTTGGGCCTTTCATCCCGTTTTGAAGGCGTGTCACCTAATTAGGACTCTTTCATCCCTCCTTCCCCCAGCTAGGACACGCCAATCCCTTTTTACGGCAATTGATTATGACTTGGAGGTTTCCACATTCCAGCCAGTTCAGAGAGCCGGGATATTTGTGAATACCTGAATAAACTCCTTTAATCCAAAAACAAACTCCACCTGAAAGCGGTCCTATGAAAAGGCCATTCATCCCATGTTTTCCAACTTGCTGCCTCGTGGTTTCTTTGGATTTGACCCGGCTTCCTGTACTAATGGTCTCTGAATGCATTCCCAATTGTGGCTTCTTGGTCTGTAAGGCACCCAGCATTTACAGGGGAGGGGAAAAGGAGTCACACAGCAACTGCTTACACGGAAAACTCTGCCTGTGAGGGCAAAAAATGGAGCTGAAGTTGAAAGAGAACGTAAAGTGTACAAATAGCCACCCCCTCCTGCTGAAGTTTCTTTAAAACAA
Organism: Malurus cyaneus samueli; assembly: GCA_009741485.1. Lineage (NCBI taxonomy): Eukaryota > Metazoa > Chordata > Aves > Passeriformes > Maluridae > Malurus > Malurus cyaneus. The sequence continues at coordinate 18,140,387 of CM019224.1, forward strand.
ATATTCCCCTGGATGTCACAGCTTTAAAAAAAGTCTTGGCTCCTCGCAGATGAAAAATATTTCTGAAATTACGGCTGCAATTGTCATTCCCAAGTGTGGGAATCGACACTTCGCTGATGAAGGTGGGATGGTGTTGAAGTAATTCGGGAACAGAAGTGCAAATGTGTCAATGATCTCACAGAGAGAGCCCCGAGGAGATCCCTGCTCCTGATAGCCAGGGGGACAGTGTGGGATTGCTGCAGCCATGGGGAGAAAATCATCTCAACTCTGCCAAAATTGGGCCAACGGAGGGGGGTAAAGTTCATAAATGCACAAATCACCCACTGCAAGCAGTAATGCTGGAGGCTGTGAGAGAGTTTAGGGGTAGCCTTACACATTTTCACTCTATTTATACATTTTTAAATGTATTTTTCTTACACATTTCTGCTGTCAGAAACCCGACTCTGGGCTTGGTGTTTTGTTCAAACTTGGTGCGATTATATTGTGTAATTCGGGGCCAAATTCTTCATCAGCTGGTGAAGCTGAACCCACCTAAGCAAACCTTCTCAGCCTCCTATAAAACTTAAATAAATCTACTCGAGGGGGTTCACCTGTTTGGATATTCCAGTTTGGATATTCCAGTTTGGAAGCTGCAGGTGGGTTTTGATGGCTAAACTTTACCAAGTTGTGCCTAAATTACACAAATTTGTTCATCAAAGTGCTCCAGCCCTACGGGTGAGATGAGAAATGCATCCTTTCCCAACAGTCCTGCTGTCCCCATCCAAAGCCCTTCCCAATATTAAGACCCTGATGCTGAGGCTCAGCAAACCACACCCATGACGGCAGATTTGCACCAAGAGCCCTTTTAAAAAGTTAGTTGGTGTTTTTTGTAAAACCTTTCCTTAATTATTGCACTCCCCGCCTTGTAAATGCTGACAATGTGAAAACGCCAGGCCCTTGTGCAAAAAATTCCCATTATTTGGTGGTCTGAGGTGATTTATCTGTCCATGAACACACAGATCTCCATTCCAGCATCCTGTGGAAGGCAGGCTCTAATGAGGCAGAGGAAAGAGGTGACAGATTTTGGCTTCCTGCAGCCCATCCTCCGAGATGGAAACTCCCGGTGCTGACAGGGCTCGGGATAATCCAGGATGGATTTGGGCACCAGACCAAGGCTGGGGTGATTCCCCCTTCAGGATTTGAGGAGTGGGACAGAGATTTGTGTTAGATCTGATTTTCCCCCTCGCAGTGGTGACATTCCCTGGCTGGCACTGTGTCTCTGTGCCACCCACTCACCCATCAACTCTGGATTGCTCAAGATGTGCCAGAAAACCCCATTCCTTGGAAAACAGACATCCCAGCTGGAGGATTCCTATTCTCCTCCACCTACAATACCCTTGGTAAAGAAGATTTTTCTGGAACCCATAGCTGACCGTGCTTGCTGGCAGTGGCTGTTTGCCTGCAAAACAAACAGCACCAGAACATGCCTCATTGCAGCCACACAGTGGGGTTTATTTTCCTCTGACATTTCGGGAGCTGGTGCAGAAAATGAGCCTCTCTCCAGGGTGAATCACGCCGTGGCCAGAGAGGTCTCTGTGGTTGACAGTAAACCGGGTGACCTTCCCATTTCCCAGTCAGGATCCAGTGCCCGGCGCCAGCAGGGAGAGAAGGCTCTCGGGTTTGGAAACAGCTCTGGGTGAAATTTTAATGCAGCAAAACAAAAAATAAATTAAAAAATAAAAAAAGGAAATGAAGGCAGAGTTTAAAAACACCAAAACAACTAGACCTCCTCGAACTGAAGCCAATCTTTGATTCCTTCTCTGAAATGACATCATTGCATAGCCAGGGCAGCCACAAGGCATGACAGCTGTCCTGGGCCAGCCCTGGGAAGGATATATCGCTTCCCTCTTGGAAATGCGGGAGGAATTGTCTGTGATCACAGCCTGCCCTGCCCAGGCAGGGGGCTGGGGTTTGCTGTGCCATCCTTCTGCAGCTTTTTCATTTTGTTCTTGGTCTTTCACACGAATCAGACGGCTCCTGAGGGTGGAATCCTCTCCACATGCAGAAAGGAGGTCACAGAGGGATGGGGTCGGATGAAGAAGGCTGATTTGTGAGGATGTGGCTGCTCTGAGGTGATGGCTGTGATGTCCCCTGGTGCCATCTGCTGCTGGTGGCATTCACTGCTCATGGTTAACCCCCTGTGTGCCAGGCTGGGACTGCATCCCCCAGTCCTGCCCTGCTGCAGGGAGGGACCAGGCAAAGCACACAGGGGATGTCCTGTGAATTAAGGACAAACCAGCAGGGCTTCACTGGGTGCAAGGAGATACACAAGGTTTGTATTTCCAGGAATCATCCCAAAATCATCCTAGGATGGCCTGGGTTGAAAGGGCTCTTACAGATTATCCACTCCTCACCCCCTGACATGGCAGGGACACCTTCCACTGTCCCAGGGCGCTCCCAGCCCTGTCCAACCTGGCCTTGGGCACTGCCAGGGATCCAGGGGCAGCCACAGATTCACTGGGCACCCTGTGCCAGGGTCTCCTCACCCTCACAGGGAGGAATCTCATCCTAATATCTGATCCAAACCTACTCTCTGATCCAAACCAAACGTCCCTCTCCATCTTTTCTGGAGGCTCTCTTCAGGTACTGAAAGGCTGCAATTACAGAATCACAGAATATTCTGAGTTGGAAGGGACCCACAAGGACAATCAAGTCCAACTCCTAAGAGAATTCCCCACTATTAGGTCACCCCAAAGCTTTTCCTTGTCCTTGTTTTGATGCCAAAACAGGTCAGCAGAGAGAATGGAGGAACTGAGGCCCCCAGGAGCAGAATTTTGGTCTGGGATTTGACACAGTGCACGTAATGGACAACAGGAGTTACACAACACATGACTGAGAGGAGAGAAAAGGAGATGGAGGCTCTCCAGAGACTCGGTTTTGGGTGGTCAAACATCCTGCAAGAGCATGCAGACATCTGTCTTTCAACAGACAAAGCTGGGTGAGGATTCTGCTCCCGAGGGAGAGAGATCAGGGCCCTGCCTCACTCCACAGTCTGGCAGAGAGATGGGCAAATTCCCTAGAAATCTGAAAGATATATTACTGGGATGTGTGCAGCTCGCATTTCACCCTTCCAAAAGTCTAGCTCCATTAATGAAAGCCACGTCTCATTGTTTCAGGGAGTTTTAAGGCCAAGGGGACCATTAGATCATCTGCTGTGACCTGGGTAGAGAATTCCATCCGCAGAGACAAATAATGTGCGTTTGATTAAGCTCAGCCAGCGCAGCGCTTCGCCGAGACAATAGAAATGGATGCACTTTCATAATCCATATTTTTAGGCAGGATCTCACAATTTACGTTTTCCCGTTGGGAATAGGAGCTCAGACTTTATTGTTCTGCTGGTGGCCTGGCCACGCTCCCGCAGAGGGGGAGGGAGGACAGAGGAAGCCACAGCCACATCACAGGGATGAGGATCTGCCAGCAGAGCTGCAGCCAAATTTGTGTCAATCCCATGGGCAGGTGGGGTCTGCCCATGAGACACCTTGAATTGCAGAACCCCAGCAGAAAAATCCTCCCTCCTCCCCAAACCTGCTCAAACACCAAGCACAAGATGAGAATTCTCCTGCTCTTTGCCTTTTTTATTGTTATTATAATTATTATTGTTAGCAGAAACACAAGTGGAAGATGCTCAGACGTTCTGGCCACGAGCAGAGGGGGAAGCTTTGAAATGAAATATCTTTATTATGGCTGAGTATTTCAGCTGGCAGCAGATGGAGACTGCTGCAATGAGCACTGCACCAGGAATTGCTGGAAGACACTGGGGACAAACGGCACAGGAAGGCTGGCTAGTGGTGAGAAACCCAAAATATCTTCAGAACCACTAGGGATTGTTAAAGTTTTGAACACTCCTCGTGGCATCCCTCTGTTCTTTCATCAGCTGTGGCAGTGATTGGCATTTTTTCTCAGTCGAATTCTGGCAATGAGCTGTGTTTTGCATCCCAAAAAAGATTCCAAGTACTTTTTCTTTTTTTTCTTTAATTTACTTTACTTACTTCTTTTATTTCAAAATAAGTATTTCGTTCTTATTTTTTACTTATTCCTTTTCCCGAAGTACTGACTAATAAACTGAGTGATAAACAGGAGCACAAGGAGACTTTTCCAAAGTCACACAGGGAGTTTAAGGATGGGGACAGAAATCAAAACCTGGATTTCTGAGTCTGAGTCCATCACTACAATCCACAGAGAAAATGATGATAAAGGATTTATAATATGGGATATACAATGCACTTTCCTTAGCCTCAATAATTTTAGACAGAGGATAGTTAGGAGGAGCTGCAGTTGGCTGTGGAAGTTTTCCAGACAATGCCAGCGCCCATGCAGAGCTTTGAACTGTTTCGATGAGAGAAAAAAATCTGTCACACATTGCATCCACCACCACTTTTCTGATGGAATCCATGCAAATGGTGATGATCCTGAAAGAGATGGATTTTTCACCACCTTTCACCAGACTTTCCATTTCCAAACTGGTACAGCTCATTTGACCAGAGACTTTTGGGAACGGTGTTGCTCAAGATGCCCAGAGCACAGGGTAGAAAACACTGACTCCACTGTCCTTTTTCCTTTCTTTTTTAGACTCAACTTTGATTTTTATTTTTTTTTCTCTTGTGGTCCATTTCCGGACTGCCAATGATTCCCAGGAAAGCCACAACCAGTGGATTCTCCCCGTGTCTGTACAAACAAGACCTGCTGTGAGGTCACTGCTTGCAGCCCATTTTTGGCTGGAGCCATGGAGCCCATCTCCACACACTTGGGTTTGGTCACATCTCTGGGTGAAATTTTAATGCAGAAAAAAAAGGGAAAAAAGAAGGAAAAAAGGGGGAAAAAAGGAAAAAAAAGGGAAAAAAATGGAGAAAAAGGGAGAAAAAAGGGAAAAAAAGGAAAAATAAGGAAAAAAAAAAAGGAAAATAAAGAAAAAAAAAAAGGAAATGGAGGCAAAGTTTAAAAAAACCAAAACAACTAAATCTTCTGGGTTGGAGAGGACCAGCAAAGCTCCCGTGGTCATTTCCCAGGGCTTGGGCAGCCAGTCCTGGTCAGTGAGTCAGGACATCTCTGACCACCCCCTGTCTGCCACGCCAGCAGGTCTAGAAGGGGATGATGCCCTACAAGAAGCACGGGGGATGAAATAATGAGAAAATGGAATTGTGGCAGGCATTGGGGTGGCCCAGCAGTTTTCATGGGGCTGAGCTGCTCAGTGGGACACACGCAGGGGGACAGAAAAGGCTCAGCTGTGACAAAACATCATTTCAGCCCAGCATTATCTGCTTTCCAGTCTGAGCTGTGACCTCAGCTCTGCTCCCTGCAGCCTTAACCCAGCACTGCTCGTTAGCCCAGCATCCTGAGGAACAGAAATTCCCCTCGCCCTGTGTGTTCTCCTCATGGAGCTGTGAGTCACACGGAGCTCTGGGAGATGGCTGGAGGAGCATGGAAAGTGTCACCAGCAGCAATCCTCCTCTGTGCTCTGTGCTCTGTGCTCTTTATCCTCCTACCAGCTCGAACCAGAATAGGTTTCCCCTCCCTGTGCATCCCTTTTGCCAAACAGTAGGCAGAAGGAATTACCCTCACCACCAGAAGCACCAGGAAAGGTGGCAGTTTTGAGCTGCTCATAATCACACCGGGAGGAGGAATTAATTTGGAGTTATCACAAAAAGGTGACAGAGTTGTCTTGCTTATGAACTGCTGCTGAGTCTGTGTGTACTGATCTGTCGAGGAGAAAAGAGCCAGAAGCCTTTATTGGCTTTGCTGTGCCTAGTGAAAGTGTCTGCCCTCTTCCACGAGATAAGTTCAGCCTTGTTTATTTTCATTTTAGCTGTTCGGAAAGCGCCGTTCTGCGCCGTCCCAGACAATATCCCTGCGCCTTTAAAAAGGAAAGGAAGTGTGGTCCTGGCAAACACGACCGGAGCAATAAAATATAAATCTTTGTAATTGTTGTGGAGACAGAAAGCAAAACAAACTGTACTTAAGTACATTGTAAGAAAATGTCAGAGATTTGAGAGAATGGTCATTAGCATACGAAATCATTTATCTCCCCTGAGTAAGTGAGTTGGACGGAGACCAACCCATTTAATTTTCAGTATTTTGCCCTTTGGGATTTCTTGGAATGTCAGAACTACTATTTTTTCCTCCAGGAAAGAAGACTGACTTCAAGGCTGATTTTCAGAGGCCACAGGAACAGGCTGGCCACGGTGACTGGTTCCCTGGTCAACCCCTGCACACATGTGCAAAAACTTCCCTGCTCTGGGTGGGCACATCCCTGTGCCCAAAACTGTCATGCAGACACCCCATCTGTGGTGTTAAAGCCAATCCAACATCCATGGGCTCTTCCAGGCATTGCCATCCAGCTCCTGAAACATCCCCCCTTCCCACCAGGGTGTCCCCGGGGTGTTTAATTCGCTGAAATGAAAATTACGGTTTGCTGGAGGTCTGCAATTCCCACAGCCACAGCCCAAAACCGTCCCAGGAACAGCAGGATCGTTTTAGCGTCACCTCAAACCACCCGCTGCTCCAGCTGGTGCCTTCCCTGCCGGGAAACTGGCCTGGAAAACACTGTCACAGACAGCCACATCTCTGGCTCGGTGTCATCCCACCAACATCACGTCTCCTTCAGCCCTTTCTTCAAAATCAAAACCGTGCAGGGAGAAAGCTGTTGGGGGAAACGAGACAGGAACTATCTCCACACATCCAATTCCCTCCAGTTCCCTCCAATTCCCCCAAAATGGTCCCAGGAGATGCCAGGGACAGGGATGGGCTGAGGCCAAAGGGAGCTCCACGCCACTGCTCATGGTTACGCAGCTGCTGAATCCAAATGAGTGAATTTATTCGAGATGCTTACGGAAACATTTGGGTACCCTGAGCTTCTCCCTGCTGGATTCTCATCCCAGATGGGAAGAAAATGAAGTTCAGATCTTCTGGGATTAACGTAATCAGAGAATCTGAGAGGGAAAGCTCGTGGGTCGTTTTGCTCCTTTCTTTGATGAGGGGGGTGTCTCCAAGGTTAATGAACTGCATCCCTCCCAGTAGGCAAAGCGATCCCACACGTGTTTCAGGGCAGAGCAGGCTTTGGAGGAACCATGGAAAAGGTTTTTCTTAATTGAATTTAATTAATTAATTAATTAGAAAATTAATTATTTTAATTACAGAACAGGAAAATTGTGTTTCACCTCCCTAGCAAGACTGTCACCAGCAAGAAAGTGCTGAGCAGTACCAAATGAATATCTTGCCTTTTTTTTTTTTTTTTTTTTTTTTTTTGCCTTTTAAATAAGGTGGTCAAAAGGTCTAAGGGGAAGCAGGGATTTTGGAAGTATGCACAAAGTCAACAGTGCAGTCAGCAATGGGATAGTAAGATTTCACAGCCCCGCTTTGATCAGGATTTCAGCAGAGTGAAGCCGTAGCACAGAACGTCCTCTGAACTGAAACCAAGGCAGGCTTTGTCTTTTATCTCGAATATCAGCTCTGAAAATTAGAATGATATGAAAATGCTGAACTCATTACAATTCGCTCGCGGTTTCACGAAAGTGCTCCAGCAATGCACGTGGGTTCTTAAGGAAGGTGAGGCTTTCTGAAACACCCTGGGTGCTTTGTGGGAGCCAAAAAAGTCCTTGTCTCCCCAAAATGCTTCACAATTTGAAGCTGCTGCCACTTATTAATTTTCCTTGGGGTTTGGGGGCATAATGGTGGTTTCACTTTCTGTTCAGAAGACACAGCTCTAGCCATTAAGTGATCCAGCAGGAAGGGAATGATTGATTTTGCTTTTCAGCTTAATTAATTATTTTCTCCTTTTTCACACTTTTTTTTCAGTCCTTCTTCATGATTTTGCTGTGGTGTCAAAGTCCTTGTGATGTTTGTTTGAACTCACCAACAGGAAAAGAAAAATGCCCATCCATAATTTGAAGCAGATGCAGCTCCAACAAGCAGAGGTTGGATTGTACCTGGAGGTTGTGTTTGGGACTTCTCCTCAGAAAATAATTACAGATGGATTTTGGCAACATCTGTGGCTTTGTCAGCTTCAGTGGATTTGGGTTAGGACCGTGGTTTTATGATAAACATCCATTTTAATCCTGAACACCAAAATTATGTCCAGCATTTCCATGGCTAAGTGGAGATAGCCCCAGGTGAAAGAACCTAAGCTGGCAAACCAAGAGTGATAATAAGAATTTTACAAACAATTTCCTACCTATTGCTGTTTTTCTAAAGCATTTCCTTCCTCTGAAAAGATTAATTATTAATACATAATTCATTAAAGGTCATGAATGTCCTTCGATTTCCCCTCATTCTTCCCAACGTCTGATTTCAGACAACAGAAACTCCTGCCAGGCATCTCCTTACCCAAATCCAAATGGCACAGAGGGAAGGGACAGCCCCCAACCTGCGTGACTGGGCTGGTTCTGATCCAAACCACTGGGATTTAATGGGAGATCAGCTCAAGCTGGGGGTCAGGACCTCTGTGTGCAATTATCCCACGTCTGTTGTTCTTAGCAAAACCACAAGATCTCACCCAGGATGCTTCTGGCCCAGGGGGAGCAGAGCAGAGTGAAGAACTGTGTGAAATTTGGGGTGTTTAAGGTAAAAAGAGGCTCCTAAATATTTTCTGAACTCCACGTTCACCACCATGGTGGGGTTTGTTCCAAAATCAGCTGCAAACAATGGATCAGGGTTATCAATTCTTATCAACCATTCTGTTTCAGATTTCACCAGAGCAAATGTCCGTGGAATGATGATTTCTATCTCACATCAGCACATTTTCGGGGAATGAAAGTCCTGTGCTATTAAGTGGAACTGTTCACGCCAGAAATGCCCAGCATTCTTCCAGCTGAGGAGCAGAATTGGGTGCACTGAGCTTATCCATCCCCAATCAACCCACTCAGCAAAATACCTGAAGAAACATTTCACAAACTGCAATGCTCCAACGCCCTTCAAGAGCACAGTGGTTGGCCTGGCACTGATCCTGAGCAGAAAAAGAGGTTAAAAGTGTCCTCTGAATGGAGCAGTTGGCAGTTTTCTCTGGTCTCCAGCAAGGATTCATCCCCAAGGAGTGGAACAGGAGGATGCAGCAGCAGTTTCAGAGAAGGTTTGCTCAGAGATGCCCCTCCAGGTGCTGATCTTTGCTCCCCCTGCCCCATCCCTCTCACAACGTGCCGTGTCTTTCCTAGCACAGATTTTTCCAGCAGCTTTTAGTGCACTTAAGGCCTTGATTAGAACTCCAAACCAAATCCTGAGATGCTCCAGTACAGTTATTCCAGCTCGAGGGGCACAACCATCCAACTGACGAGCAAAAAGCACAGAAATGTTTATTTTGGGATGCTCTGACTGCTGCTGACTAACCCTGCTAAGCCTTTGGCCCCAGGACCAAACCCCAGCTTGGCTTGGGGTTTGCATTTTGCAAGCTGGCAGGTGACACCTCCGCAATTCCCTTTCCCACTCCAGGGTTTTTTTTTTTTTGTGCTGAGGACACACCACCACCACCCCGGGGCTGGATGCTGGGTCAGCAGGGAAGGACAGCAGCTCCCAGCCCTCGGTGGATCCACATCCTGCCACGGGGCCACTCTGCATTTCCACAGGACACCTTTCCCTGACCTTCTTATTTACCAATTTCCTGCTATATTTAAGGATTATTTCTCCTCTTCCCCTTCTTGGTGTAATGTAGGAGCATTATCACTAGAACGAGGTTTTTTCTCAGCCACCTCAACAAAATTTTCCCCCTTTTATTTTCTTTTTACAAATTCACTGCTTACAGACCCATAAAATGGCTTCCTGCATATTCCTTCGCATATTATCCTGAGGAGTATCATGGTGGTTTGTGTTCATTAAAGAGAGTTTTGTACAAGGCATTTTGCTGAAATGGTGATATTCAGGTTTTATTTTCTGTTCTCCATCCCCCTGAAGGTATGGAGAGGTGGATGGACAAGGGAAAAATGAGTGCTGAGCATTAGAAATACCCTTCACAGCGTGTGGAAATCAAACAGTGCTGGCATTGCACACATCTCTCTTCATATTCCCCCACTAGATACATTTTTATATTTCAAATGGAAAGAAAAGCACCTTTTTAACCTTTATTAGACATAAATATACATTGATGGAAGTGTATTTTTACCTGAGCACAGGGGAATGTGCCAGAATTTGCCAGAAACCTGCTGGGCTTTGTCTCTTCGGAAAATCCCTCACCCTCAGCAGATAAGAGATGGATGAGATGAGGGAGCACTAAGGAATGTCATTTATCCAAATTTCAGTCAAATTGTGCATTGCTCTGCTCCTCCCTGGTGTAAATCCATGTGTTTTGCCCCCATTTACAATAGCTTAGGTTTTGGGGATTTTTTCTAGCCCAAACTAACTCTTGAAAATTTGCTTCACTGTAATAATCCGTTTGGTTAGGCAAAAAATAAGGAGGAAAAGAAATGAAAAGAGAGGAAAATTCCCATACAACAAAAACTCAGCGACAGCAGAATCCAGATAAACACAGGATAATAAAAAAAAAAACCTCACCTCCTTTGATTTTATTTGGGTGCCATGGCTTTTCTGGCTCAGCTAAATTAGCTGAGAGCGAGAGCCCCCGTGCAATCCCATCCCTGTCCAGCCCGTACAAACAGAGGAAGTGGTTTCCTGGGAACAAAACCCACATGAAAGTTTTGCTGATGGTGCTTTGCTTCCTGTCATTTCCTCCTCTCTCTGTGTTTCACACGTGAACCCCCCAGCAGGACGGAGCACCTGGTGCCCGGGTCAGGTTTGTTATCTGGTCTGAAAGGAGAGGGCACGGCTCAGCATCCAGGATCAGCATCCAAAGGCTCAGTTTGGTGAATCCTGGAATGGCAGGGGTCATGTCAGGCTTGTTTGGAATGGGATCCATCCATAACTGGTGGGATGAGCAGAGTTTAAAGGGTTTTGTCCCCTCCACCAGCTCTGATCTGTGTCTTGGTCATGGCACCATGACAATACGAGGGCCTTGAGATACAGAAATGTTGTGTCTGCCCCGATTTAAAGTGATGCTGCTGCTGTGTTTATTTTAATTTAAGAATTAAAAGGTCTAATTTAAGAATTAAAAGGTGATTAAATCAAGTTGGATTGAAAAGCACCTTTGGAATAACCAAACATCTGCAGTGTTCTGGGCATTTCTGGCCTCACCAGGCTGCAAGCGAGGATCACACAGGGAGGGTGTTGTATCATCAGTATCCAAACCTTCCCAGTTCTTGCTGTCCAATAAAATAAATCACAGAATTATGGGATGGGTTGGGTTGGAAAGGGTTTTAAAGATCATTCAGCCCCTGGCAGGGACACCTTCCACCATCCCAGGGTGCTCCAAGCCCTGTCAGCCTGCCTTGGACATTTCCAGGATCCAGGGGCAGCCACAAGTTCTCTGGGCCTCCCCACCCTCACAGGGCAGAATTCCTTCCCAACATCCCATCTAAACCTTCCCTCTCTCAGTTTAAACCCAGATTTTTAATATTAAAGGATTAAAACTTAGGTACTTCCATACGCATGTTTCTCAAGATGAGGCAAAGATTAAAAGAATTCAGTGGGTTAAAACTACCTTCTCCTGGGTCAAGGCAGCATCCAAAATATTGAACGGACTGTCTTGAATGTTGTACAAACCTCATGGAGAGTTAATATGCCTGGTTTTTGGGGAATGATCTTAATTTTAGTGTAGTTTAGTTAAGTGCTGTTTAGGGAGCCACTGGACATTTAACGGAGCAATGAAAACAGCCTGATAAGACTGGACAAAATAATCAGGGAGTTCAGAGTCCAAAAAGTACCATTTCCAAATCAAAGCAATAATGCCTTCATTACAAAAAAAGAGATATTTTGTTTTTTTTTATTAATTGTTTTATGTTAAAATATTGTAAGCCTACATTTTGCAGAACCCTGAAGGGAAGGTTCTCTGCTGAGCACCTCAAACCTTAATAAACTGCAGGTCTCCCAGAGGTTTATGTCTTGAAAATTAAGCCTTTAACATGTGTTTGAAGAGTCAAACTTCAGCTGTTTCAGCTAATTAGGAGGCTCAAAAATTGCAGCTTAATGAATTCAGTGCTTGTTTATGTTAAACTGTCAAGGAGTTAAGCAAGGAAAAAGTGTGATTTGGGGAACATCTGATTGCAGCCCATGTGGAATTCCATATGTCAGAGAAGCTGGAAAGCATTTCATTGAGCCATCGTCTAGAATGTGAATTAATTCCCTACTACTTCATAAAAGGCTTCTTAGTAGGGTTGACAAAGGATTTATCATAATTATTGCTCTGGCCTGGCTCATGATTATAAATGAGACGTGTGCGTATTTTGTTTATAGAATTCCCAGTTTGCAATTAAAACAAGCTGCAATTTGCTCTCTGCCTACCTTCTCGTCAGCAGCTGAGCTGAAAATCTACCATTTGTTTTCAAAATTAATACCTGTCAAACATTTCTTTTGACTCTACAGGGCCAGGAAAAGTGAAAAAGAAGAAATGTTTGAAAGATTTGAGCAGAAGAGGGTTGGTACTGAGCTGGTGGAGGATAAATGACTCTTCCTATTTGTTGGGACAAAAGCTGCAACCACTTTTCTGTGCGAGGCTGGAGAGCCAAATCAAACACCCTCAATTATGTCCAGCACCAGCAGTTTGTTTGATTTTAATGAAATCACTTCAGAGGTTCCTGAACTTGGTTTTTCTCTGAATTATCTCTGTGTTTGCATGAGGTTTTGGGGGCAGGTGTGGATGCCACGTGTATGAAAAGGATGTGTTCAATTAACGGGGTTTTGTGTGCTCCTCCAGGCAGAGTTTGGATGAGTTTCCAGAAATTGGAGGGGCATCCCAGGATTTATCTGTCAAAGAGAAATATGGAATGGGCACACAGATATTTGGGGATGAGGTGTGAGCGTGATCTGCTGTCCTGATTTCAGATTGAACAGATCTATGGCTTTAACTTCACAACATTTCCATTATTAAATAAGTTTATCTCATAAATATGAAAAACTACTCCAAGAGGATATTCCAAATCCACTGAAATACTTAAAGGTAAAAGCACCGAGTAGGGCTGAAAACAAATTTTTCATAAAATTTGATCCAAAGGAACATTTTGAACACCAAAAAAAATCCATTTCAGCTCAGAATTTCAAGCTCTTAAATGTGTCCAACATCTTTAAGTCTTTCAAATCTGCTTTTTCCTGCTTGATAGCATCTCAGGGTTTGCAAGGAGAGCCACAGCCACCCTGGACTCCATGAACGCTGCAAGAATAAACAATTCTGCAGACGTGGCCAAGCCTACAAGTCACTTGTGTCACTTGTGGTTTTCCATAAAATCATGGCCCATTCCTTTGGAAATATAGTTTTAAACACCGTTGCAAACACCAGTGGTACCAAGCAAGCCCAAAATCAATAGAAGGCCCATTAAACATCACAACAGCCTATGGAAAAGCATTTCCCCTCCCAACAAATCAAATTCCCATTTTCCATTCACAAAATCTGTGTGTCCCTGTGTTGTTTTTTTTTGAAGTTGGCTGTGCTGGATGGTGTTCAAACATCAATACATTTTTATCACAGGTTTTGGGGTAGGGGTTTTTTTATTTTTTTACATCTGAAAGTTAAAAGCCTAATGGGATTGCTGCACAGAGAGGGAATAGTTCCCAGGGAGGAAGTAATATATGATAAAAAGAAGGGTGTTTGATTTCAAAGACTTCGAACAGAAAGTTTCAGAAAGCCATGAATAGAAAACACTTACACTAATACTGCCAGCCTACATTATGTATATCAAATAAAAATAGGGGGGGAAAAAGGGTTCTTTTTTTAGCTCTTGGGGGAAATTAAAATAACATTCTTGTACAGGAGAATATGCAATCGAGGCAAAGGCTTTGTTTGTGTTTCTTCCAAGGCAGGGGAAGGATTTTTGAATTCGTTGGAGCAAATCAAGCTGGATGCATTTCAATGCCCAGGACTGACCACTGCAGTGATTCTCATGCTGGCCTTTATCCCTGTGCTGGCCTTATTCCCCAGTGGAATCAATCCCCACACTGATTGCATCGATGGCCATCACCAGACATTAACTAACCCCCTTCTCACAATCTCAAAAGTGTTTCATTTCTTCTTGCTCCTTCCCTTCTCTTGTTTGATGTGAAGTTTTCCAGAGTGTTTTTCCTTGGTCGGGTTCCTAATTTTTTTCCCTGGAGATGGGATTGCATCCATCATCCCGAGAACGTTTCGTGTCAGTTCCCTGTCCCGGTTCCATAAATACGTGTGAGTTCAGAAACCTCTCAAAAGGCCAAGTTTCCTCTGAAAAGAAGACAATTTTTTAGCACTTGATGGAAATTATAAATAGGTGCTGTTTGCATGTGCAAGGTGAGGTTTAGGGGAGCTTTAGGCAGCTGCTGGAACCCCTGAAAATGTAAAATGGAGCTCTCGGTGTTCCTGCTTGAAGGTCCAAACAGAAACACTTGGACCTTCTGAACATCAAAGATTTCATCTCTGTGCAAACATCCCACGAGGAAAATCCACTTCAACCAGCAGAAGTTGTACAAACCCTGGCCCAAACTGGGATGTGAGCTTGCAGAGAAGCTTTCTTAATTTTTTTTATTTCTGTTTTCCTTTTCTCAGATTCATTTTTGAGCCAGTCTGGCTCAGCCAGTCCGTGTTTGCTCCCAAGCCAAATCCCACTGTGAAGTTTTCCTCCCCCAGGACACGTGGGATGTTCAGCTCTGCCGAGTCCAGAGAAGTGGTGGAGTCACCAACCCGGGAAATGCCAAAAAAAAAATGTGGATACGGCCCTTGAGGACACAGTTTGGTGGAAAATACAGTGGTGGTGCTGAGCTGAAGGCTGAATTTGAGGATTTTAGAGTTCTTTTCCAATGTTAACAATTCTATAGAGAAGCATCAACCACCACAGGCATGGCAAGGTACAAAGGACAAAAGTAAAGATGTGATGGCATTCCAGAAATCAGGATTTATCCTCAGTACGTTGGGATGTGGCAGGACAATCATTTCACTGCATCCCACACGCACATCCCACCAAAATATATTCCCAAAAACACTGAATTAAAATACGCACAAATTGCTTTTCTGCACTGATTTTCTGCTAACAATGTTTGGCCGGTATTTATTTGTGGGAGAGTTTGAAGAGGGACTTTTATCCACGTGAATGCGGGTATTCATCATGGAAATGAATGTATTTATTCTGCAAAGGCTCACCCCGTCTCTGCTACACTCCTGCAGTTACTTGATAGGAATGTGACAAGAGGAAATTGAATATAAAGTCTACTGGACAGCCAATAAATCAGGCTTATATCTTTCTCTCTACCTCAGACAGGAAGGAACCCAGCTATTTTTAAATCTCTGGTCCATAGAACCAGCCAGAGCTGGCTCTCCTGGTTAAAAAATGGGGAAAAAAAAAAGAGAGAAAAGAAAAATTAGCAAGGTTTTAAAAGTCCTATAATTTGTTTACCTGGCCATGCAGCTCTGAGGGCACTGCCTCCCCTTCCCAGGGGTGCACAACATCCCAGCCAAAACCCGCTTGAGCACCAGGGTCAGATCCAACACAGGGCACATTCATCAGCCCTAAGGCAGAGCTGGATAAAACACGGAGCCATAAAAACATTTTTGAGACCACTGCCAGCGCCTGGTCACGCTCCTGGAGCCGCCCTGTCCCGATTTACAAACCCTGTGTGCCGGACAGGCTGTAGCACCGCGCTCTGCCAGTCCCATTTCTGCAGCTCCCAGCGTTTCTCCACGAGGGAACCGTTCCAAGCAATCCCCCAGCGTGAATCTTTGCTGATTAACATTTTCATTTGTCTTCCTTTAACAAGCAAGTTACTGCTGATGAGGAGATGAGGGATTCTTAAGTTTCCTAGAGCTGAATTAACTATTCCTGCTCGAGTCAGCTCTGGCTGAACTTACGTTATATTGCCCTAAAGGCTGCTAATTTGAAAAATGCTCTTGGATATTTTTTTTTACAGTTTAGGGGTTTTTTTCAGTGTCCCTGATAGGGATCCAAGTGCTAATAAGGAGTTAAGTTACATTTCTTGGTAAGATTTCTTAATTGCCCCTGTTGGCTGAAACTTGAACATTTCAGAGATTCTGTTGATTGTGTCAGCCTGAGTATTATTGCATGGAAATCCCTTCAGGATAGCTGCAGCTTTTTTTGTACCCATTGCATCATTTTCCTAATGTTCTTCAAACCCAGTGCTATAATCATTTGGTGGATTGGGAGGAAATTGTGTCCATAAAGCTCTGCCTCTCCAGTAGGGACTGGCTTGGAATCATGGAATGGTTTGGGGTGGGAAGGACCTTAAAACTCATCCAGTGCCACCCTCTGCCATGGGCAGGGACAACTTCCACTGTCCCAGGGTGCTCCAAATCCTGTCCAGCCTGGCCTTGGGCACTGCCAGGGATCCAGGGGCAGCCACAGCTTTTCTGGGCACCCTGTGCCAGGGCCTCCTCACCTTCATGGTGAAGAATTCCTTCCCAATATCCCACCTAAAAAAACCCATATTTTTTGGTCATATTTGCTCCCTCACCTGGATTAAGCTTCACAATGTTTTCAAGAAGATATTACCCAGTCTGTAATTTTTTTTTCAAATATTTTGGAGCAGTGTGGGAGAATTTCCTGCGTCCATGAGCTCAAAACCGAGGGGCTTAAGAATAACAAGATTCTGTTTTCTCTTTGCAAGAGCACCAATGGAATTCAAACTGTAAGAGGGGAAATTTAGTTTTGGGATACAGAAGAAATTGTTCCCTGTGAGCTGTGGCTGCCCCTGGATCCCTGGCAGTGCCCAAGGCCAGGTGGGATGGGGTTTGGAGCACCCTGGAACAGTGGAAGGCGTCCCTGCCCATGGCTGGAGTGGAATGGGATAAGCTTTAAAGTCCCTTCAACCCAAACCATTCCATGATGATTCCATGACACGATTTTCAAATCAAGCAGCTGCAGTGGGACCCATCCCCAGACACAGAGCTCATCCCAAGCTGGATCCCATAGGAATCCACCAGGACATGGGGTCAGCCCTTCTCCCCACGGCTGCAGAGCCTCAGCAGTACCTGCCACAGCCATCAGAGCTCATTTAAAACCTGCCTTTCCTACACACAACCCTAAAAAAACCCAGCCTTCAGACAGACCATCCGTTATGGAGTCGCCAGCAGCCTCAGAGGCCATTTGTTCCCTTTGAAAAATGGGGTCTCTGAAGGGACAAACTCCTCCCCGAGCCGCAGCTCTCGCTGTCTCATTTATCAGCTCATTAAGAGCTCTGCTGGGCTCGGTGGGGCTGATGCAGATGATAAGAACCATCAAGCAGCAGCCCCTGACACAGCCCTGGGCAGGCTGATCGGACTCAGCTGGCCCTTCCTCCCCATCCCCAGCTCCACCAGGAATTCCCAACTCTGCCTCATTTTCCTGGTTGTTTTTACCCAACTCTCACTCCATTCGCAATGAGAATTTTCATTTGTTTTTATTGTCTTTTCAGGAAATGCACGATTTTCTTCCTCGCTGCTTCTTGAATCTGCTGCTCTCACCCCATCCCTGCAAATCCAGATCCCACCAAGGGAATGTGTTTCTCGTTTTCCCAGTGTCAGATTCTCAGAAGTAATTTCTGTATAAACTTTCCACCCTTCTTCTCCTGCTGCTTTCTGTCCTGTGTTCAAAAGGCCTTAAACTGTGTCCATTTTCTCTTTCCCTCGGTGGCACAGCAATCTTTTCATGAAATCTCACAGAAATCTCTGCTGAAGATGCAAATAGAACCCACTACTACTGGCTGCATGTTTCCTTCTTGTTGGGGAGGAGTTACAACCCACAAAGTCTCCAAGATCAATACAAACATTAAAAATATATATATATGGATATATATAAAAAATGTAATCTATATATAATGGATATATAAAAATATATATATAATGGATATATAAAAATAAAAAATATATAATGTATATATAAAATGTATATATATATATATTGATATATATAAAATATTATATATATCTATATATATAATGGATACAAATTCTCGATTTATTCTGTGTTTACTTGTGCTCAGTTATCTTCAGTATTTCCTAAATTCAGAAGGAATGGTGTAAATCTGACACTGAATAGAAATTTTACAGGTACCAAAAAATTAATTAATAAGGTGTTTAAGGGTCTCAGGAATTTTGTTCCTGTAATTTTTGCTGGCTTTTCTTACAACTCCCCTTCGAGATGAAAATCACAAAAACAAGAATGATTTTGTCACTCAATAAAAGTTTTCAGCCTCCTGAACTCTGCTACCCACTGTAGCTGTGGTTGGATATTTTCATCTCCTCCTCCTTCCCTTTCCACTCCAGCAATAAACTTGGGACTTGGTCCCTGACATGACAAGAAGAGGTTTTAAAATGTGAAAAAGCTCATTTTTGGCTTGTCCAGTTAAATTCTGGGTTAAAAAAAAAAGAAACTTTTCATGCGGGGAAAACAGAGTTGCTGTCCTGGTTATCCAGGGCATTGCCCATCCATCCTCCTGCAGCTGGAATTTGCAATTCCTGCCCCTGCTCTCCCCTGCGGGTGATGTTGCCATGTCAATGTGCCACAATTTGTTCTTGAAGTGTAACAGGTTCCTACAGAGTGAAAAGCTCAGCTCAAAAACGATTCCACCCTGACCCTTCAGCCTTCCTTCCCTGATCCTGACTGCCAGATTCCCATTGCTGGGAGGGAAGGCAGGATCTGAGCTCTCATAATGCCCAGCTTTGTTTTTCCTGGTTTATCCTTGCTGTCGGTGATTCTGAGGGTTTATCCCCTCTGTCTCTGGATCCCTCTCTTTTTTCATATTCATTTTTCACTTTTTGCACAGTTCCTGACGGGGTGGATGAGATCATGGGCCTGGCAGTGTTGATTTTGGACGGGCTCTCACCTTATCAGATGGGAGCAGAGCATCCCCTCCGTTTGACAGAGCTGCCCAGGCGGTGAATTCTGCTTTTTGTGGGAGCTCTGTTCCCAAAAACTCTGGTGACAAAGTTGATTTTGTGTTTGTTGATCATCCCGAGCATCTGTTTGGTGAGAAAACGTGGTGATGAGCCCCCTCTCCCAGGCTGATGAGCTTTCCTGCCCTGAGCCCCCTGGGAAGCAGCTCCAACACATTTTGGGAGCCTGGGAAGTGGGAAAGGAAAGCAGCCAGTCCCAAGAGGGGCTGTGGTGTGACAGCACCTGCAGGGAGATGTTTTTCTGCCATCTGCATGGCCGTTCCCAAATGCTGTGAATTGGAGCCAGCCAGACAAACAAGGGGGAAGGGCTTTTTTTTTTTTTTTCCCCCCCCCATTTGGTGAGAATTGGAAATGTGAAGAAATCTTTTCCTGACTCTGAGGGTAATGCTGGGTGTGCTGCTGTTCCCATTAAATGGGAGGAATTGTGAATGCACCATATAACCCCACAACTTCTTCAAACAAGGATTTTCTAAAGAATGAGAATTAAATTATTTCCCACTCACTTTGTCTTGAGAAATATCACAACCCTCC
Organism: Malurus cyaneus samueli; assembly: GCA_009741485.1. Taxonomy (NCBI): domain Eukaryota; kingdom Metazoa; phylum Chordata; class Aves; order Passeriformes; family Maluridae; genus Malurus; species Malurus cyaneus. Next base: position 18,159,834 of record CM019224.1, read on the forward strand.
AACTGGGGCAGCATTTCATCTCTCTGAAGGATAAAAGGGTCTAGAGCAAGTGATAATCTAATTTATTAGCACCAGGGTTGTGAAAATAGTGAGGAGACAAAGGGAAATGAAGGAGAAAATAAAAGGTGGAAACTACAAAAAGATCTGTTCTTGTACTGAACTTCTCGAAATCCTTGTGGCAGCAGATCCCCCCTGGATGGCTCAACTTATCCTGGATGCCCAGTTTTAAAGGCCACAAGTTCACTCGTTTAGGACCCCCAGAGATCTCTAGGCAGAGAAACAGTACAAATAATACACCAAAACCCCCAAATTTCCACATCTTAATGAGTCAAAGTGACAGGAGCTGACAGTGACTCCATCCTGTGAATTTTATTCTGGTTAAAGAAGAAAACTTCATTCAGATGAGAAGTTTTCGTGGCGTTTCCAAGCACAGACGAGCTCTGAGATCGCCTGACACTCATGAGCAGAGGCAAAGCTGATTTAGTGGGAACAGCATGTCTGGGGATGAGCCAGACAAACGTGCTCAATCACCTGCCTTCACCCCACACCTCCGGCTGGCACCCCACCAAAAGGATTCAACACTCAAAACATTCCCTTGTTTTTCTTTTGGGTTGAATTTTTTTTTTTTTTCTTTCCATTTCTTCACTTCTAAGTCCCAACCAAGATGTCAAGAGCCCAGAGGAGCGTCAGAGACAACAGCTCACTCTTCACCAGGAACGGAGGGAGAAGAAAATCAGGACATATTTTCAAACCAGACAAACCAGTTCCCAATATTTATCTTCTGTGATGCACCAGTTTCATTTTTTCTGAGTGAATGGCTCATTCTCCCTTCAAAACGCACTCGCCAGAAAGGAGATGGATTAAATCAAAGGGAAGAGGACATTGCCAGAGCCAGGATTGGGTCAGCAGATGAACTGTCAGAAATTGAGGAGGGCTGAGGATTGTTTGTATTCAGAGCTGGTGAAGAAGAGGGAGAAAAACAGGGCAAGTTTATGATAGGATTAAAGGATAAAATCCCCTGAAGTGGTTGATGTACCCATGTGAAATCCCCCATTGCCATTTTCTACACAATCTGCACCTTTTGAAGAAAACCCTAAAACTTTCTCCCAAAGGTGGGTGATTCGGTTCTCATGTCAGAGCCCACAAAAATGGGAATCCTGCAGCAGCTTGGTGCAGGATCAAGGACCCCTGATCTGATTGTGACACCAAGGTTTTGACTGCAGACCTGCTGAGCCAGGCTCTGCCTGCAGAGGAGAGGAGAGATCACAGCTACTCCAGGTAGTAAATCTACTAAGGCAGCACTATTGGTGTTCCATGAGATAATAATGAATTCATCGCCCATCCCTTATTTCTTCCCTGTTTTGCTGATTTCTCAAAGCATTTAAAGCCTTTAATTTTATTTAAACCTTTTGCACTCAGGAATGGAGGAGGAGAGGTGAGCACAGAGCCCTCAGCTGCCAGTGGGATCTCAGACCCCTCTGCCCCGAGCTTTGAGCACTCAGAAGCAGCACAGTGAGCATCTTAAAGGGATTTGCTGCTTTGAGGACCTCGGTGGGTGTGAAATGAGAGGCATCACCACTCAGGTAGGCAGGAAATTGTGGGGTGGCTGAAGGGGAAGGGGGTGCAGCAGACCTGGCTCCAACCCTCTAAGGCAGAGAGGAGCTCCAGCACAGCGTGCAGACCACTCCAAAAGGTTAAATGGGCTGAGTCCCAGGCTGGTTTATTCACCCTCACCTCCACAAGCCCCAGCAGATGCCAGACCCAGCCCCTGTGAGCTGTGCAGGCTCTGTCCTTCCCGGTGTCACCATCAGAGGGATCCTTCCGCCTGTCCCTGGAGGCTGGCCTGACGTTTCTGCTCCAAACGGAGCAAACAAAGCCACAAAGCCGTGCGAGTTGAGTGAAAGTGCAATTACACAACGCTTTGAAGGGCCCTGCTAATCCTCTCCTCCCTCGGGACATGAGGCACAGGTTGGTGCAGTGACAGCCACGGAGCTTCGCCCAAATCTTGGCGCTGGCTCACAGGAGAAATGGCAGGAATGTTGTGGCCCAAAAACCCTTTCCAAAAAAAAAGCCCTTTCCTTTGCTTCTACCACGAGTGAGGAGAAAGAACCCCAGAGCAGGAGGAGAAACTCCAGCAGCGCTGAGAACCCCTGGTGGATGCAGAAGCCACCGGGATTGGTGATGTTTGTGAAGCCCATCCCAACCTGCCGGGATGAAACAAAGAAAGCTGTGTAGGAACGTGATCCCCACACTATTTTAGGATCGCTCAGTGCAGCTCCCGGGATGTTCTCAGAAGGATAAGGCCATCTAAAGCTGGTGTGGACCAGACAAACCCTGTCTTAGTTCAGAGAGGAGCTGTGGTTTTGCTTTTGGAGCTCTTGGAGTCCTGGGATCCAGAGATAGCAGCGAATCCTGGGGTTCCCAGAACTGGGGAGAGGTGTTCCCACCTGCCTGCAGCGCCCTGACAGAGCTGCCTGTCCCAGAGTGTTGACACAGCTCCTGATGTCAGCATGGAGATGTGTTAATAACCCAATTAACCCGCTCACCCAGCTATGGCAAATCCTGGTGCTCAGAGAAGGCCGCGCTCCTCGGCTCTGGAATCCTCGGGCCGCGTTGCAGCACGCCAGAGCCACGTCCCTGCAGCTGGCACAGTGCCTCAGCTCATCCCCAGAGAGGTCTGGTGCGGGATGGAGGCAGTGCAGGGCTGAAATCTGAAGTCGGGTGGACATGTGAACATTTCCTGAGTGTGTTCCCTCATCAGGAGGACAGGGACACACGAGGTCATGTGTGAAACGTGGTTTTCAGAGGTGACAAACGTCAGTGGGAGACCTTGGCTGCCAAGGATTCAATTGACATTTCCAGGGTGATGGATGGATGGATGGATGGATGGATGGATGGATGGATGGATGGATGGATGGATGGACAGGGATGGATGGATGGATGGACAGGGATGGACACGCGGATGGATGGACACACGGACAGATGGACACACGGATGGAAGGATGGATGGATGGATGGATGGATGGATGGATGGAACAGGGAATGGACGGATGGATGGACGGATGGATGGATGGATTGGATAGGGATGGATGGATGATGGATGGATGGATGGATGGATGATGGATGGATGGATGGATGGATGGATGGATGGATGGATGGATGGATGGATGCCCAGCCCAGCAGCTGCCCAGGGGTGGGGAAGGGCACAGGGCAGGGATGTGGCACTTGCCATGGCTGCAGTGGCTACGGGGACAACAGGACAAGGGCTCAGGGCTGCCCCCACCTACCATGGGGATGGTGCCTCCGCTTCCCCATCCACCTCAGGGAGGCAGGAACATTTCCCTGCCCCGATGGGATGCTCCAGCCCCTCCTGTCTGCCAGGAGATCACAAATCTGAAGCTCTGTTTTGTTGATCATTGTCCCTCTGCCATTATTGGTGGCTGTCACCGTCTGCCACATGTGTCCACACATCCACAATGGATCCGTGCTCATATCTCCGTGTATCAACCGCAAATATTTGACTGATGTGGTTTGTATTTCCTTTAGATTGATCCAACTTCCTTCTGCTCAAAAATCCGTAAGCTCAGAGCGTCCTCAATGCTTGAACAGTGAATTTAATGCAAACTCCTGAGGGAGAAAAGAAATTGAAAATTTTGTTCCATGGCCCCACTGGAAGAGAAACCTCTCCTCCCAAGAGTCCTTCAGCTCGGATTTAACTGTGGGTGTGTTTAATGCCAGCTGGGATCCCCAGAGCTGACAAACACATCCAAAAGCTGAAATTTGCTCAAGAACTGCTCTGAACTGGGACCAGCTTAAGCCTGGGCTTAAACATTTTCTTGAATCTAAGCCTGTATTAGTGGAAAACTCATTGTTCCACAGCAGATTTTTATAGGTCTGTGACTTTAGGGTAGTTTTAGTATTCTCAATAGATTTTTTCTTTGGATGGCCTCCTCCACTCATCATTAATATCCGACGTCAACTGTCTTTCTTTCTCATCCATTCCCAGAGACAAGGAAAAATTTTCCCTTCTTTCCACGGATGTATTTATGTTCCCTATGGAAATTCCTCTCTGTGATATATGAACTATTTTCAGAGAAGTTTAGCAAAGCCTAAATCACAAAGGGGAAGAAAACCTCCTCGGCTCGAGTTCACGAGGGGAAAAGTTGGGATTGCAGTGACCTGTAGTGTGAATTTTTTTTTGAGTTTAATTGTTATTTCCATTCAAATCCCTTACATCCTCGGCCATAAATAACCTCCCCCCAAATAATCCTTAATTTCTGTCCCTATATCTGCCTCCCATAAAATGAGGAGGGGATATTTAGGATCTGCCAAGATGACAAAGTGTCCTTTATGGTGGCCGAATGAAAGGGAGAATATAACTTTGGGAGAAAGCAACATGCTTTTCTTCAGCCTAGGATTTCCTCCACAGAGACATCATCACAGACTGTCAGAAGCTGGGCAGCTCTCCAAAGGTTAGAGCCGGGGCCAAAACTTACAATTTCTGCTCTGCACAGGGCCAGTTCTGTCTCGGAGATTTTCGAGGCTGTCTCAGAGCAGCTGTGAAATTCGGAGCTCGCAGATTGTGGCGTTATCTCTCCAGCCTGGGATGGTTCACATCCAGGGCTGGACGGGCTGTTCCTCGGGAATTATTTGGGAATGGGTTGTAAAACTAGTTGGGAATTGGTTGTAAAATGTGGATGTGTGGATGCCAGGAAGGACGCAGCCCGATCTCCATGGGAAAGCTCAGCCCCACATCCCTCCATCCCTCCCCGGAGTGCCCACGCCAAACCACCCCAAAACCACTTCCTACACCCCCCCTGCTCCATGCAGAGCCCAGTGCAGCTGGGTGTGAAGGTCCCTGCTGGGCAGCTGAGTCACCTCAGGGTGGTTGTGTGGGGCCAGGACACCGGACCTTGGTGTGGGAGTGCTGTGGAGGTGCAGGAAGGAGTGCGGGTGTGGATATTTCACACGCGAAGTTTCCGTGGTCTGTGAGGTCACCCTCGGGGTCAGACACCACTTGGGGCTCTGCTCCCACGCCCGCCTAAGCCAGGGACAGCCATGGAGAGAGGCCAGGCTCTGCTCAGGCCACCCAGGAGAGATGTTCTGCTCACAGAACCCAAAGGCTGCCCCGTTAGCTGGGGATGCAGCTGCCCTGGACAGAAACGGGGGGATATTCACCTTCCATCCCACAGCATTCCTTACAAACAGAAGGAATCACCTGGAGAGAGAGCCCTCCCTGTCCAAAGCTCCACATCCACATCTCTGTACCCCAGAACCCATGTGGGACCCCACAGCCGTGACCTTGGATTTGCATCCGAGCACTTCCCAGTGGGTGCACAGCAATCCAGGGAGAGCCTAAGCCTGGGAAAGCCCAGCCCAGCCCAGCCCAGCTCTCTGGTGGTCGCCCTCAGGGCCAGGGCAGAGCTGCTGGTCTTACCCCAGGATTTATGGGCTCCCAGCTGCTGCTGCGGGCCCCGAAGGCACACACAGGAACCCCCGGTTCATCGGCTCGCTGATCCTGACCAACCTCAGGAAATCAGAGGAGATGGATTTTCCCTCAGACATCATTACTGCGAGAGAGCTCAGGAGGCAAAAGCAGAGCCCCTGGCGCTGGTCCAAGGGAGTAAGCCTGGGATAGGTTTTCTTTCAAGAATTCCAACTCATTCATGTGCTTTTCCTAATGATCCAAAGTCTTCGAGGAGTTGCCTTTTAGCTTCAGCTCCCTTTCAATATTTGTCATGTGTGTCAAAGTTGATTCTTCACGTTTCCTCTGTAGTTTTAATGTTCTCAGGGAGAAATTTCATTTCTCAGGCATTTGAAAGGTATTTTTCCCCCTCTTGATTTCTGTTTTTTTAATAGAAGAAAAGAAGATCCCTTTAAATATGGGGGTAGGAGCAGTGGGAAACGTGTCAAATTTGGAGATGCTAATGAAGAAATTTTAATAAATTACTGGAAAAGGCCATGGAGTCACTAATTCCTTGTTATATTTGGATAGAAAAGGAACTATCTACAGGGAGTGACCACTTCTGGGTCCTTGGAAACACCCAGCAAATGCCCCACACCAGCTGGCCCCACTGAGGAGCAGGGGTGGGAATGAAATCCTCCCATCATCCAGCCTTCCTCACAACCTGCCTCCACCTCTGGCAACTCAAGGCAAGGCCAGGAGGTCTCTGCTGAGCCACCAGGGTGGAGTAGGACTAGTCCTGTCTTGAAGAAAGGCTTGACACGAGTGAGGTTGGGAGGCCAACCCCACCGAGCCCTGGCAGGTGCCTGCCCAGGCAGAGCCTGAGTGTCACAAAAGAAGCTCTGAGCGAGGCTTGGCTGAGCCCTGAGGGACAAAACCCCCTCCAAACCCTCCCTCCTGCTCCCCTGGGCTCAGGGGAAGTCAGAGCAGAAGGAGCTTCCAAAGCCAAAAACCCTCTGCAGAGACGGGAGAGCACCTCCTGGGATTTTTTGATTATGTCTGGGATTTTTGTTTTCCCCAGCAACAGAAATCATGTATGGGTACAAGAAATAATAGTCCAGGAGACTTCAAAGGGCTGAATCACATCTGAGTCTGCTCTTGGGCTGGCTCTGCTCAGCCTCAAGCCTTATCGGGCAAGTTTGGCTACGTGATTGCATTTCACACTCCAATCACAATCATTTTCTTAATTGTGTATAAACTATGCCTGCAGCTTTTTGCCACTCGCTTTTGCCAACAGTTGACCCGTTGATGCTCAAGCAAAGTAAAATCTCTCCGAAATTAGCTAAGAAGATAAAACTGGGCAATCAAAGGTTCCAAGAAAGGCTGCAGCTGAGTGCCCTGTTTTGAGCTTTAACTCAGTCTGCTACTACTCACTCTCATCAAATCCAGAGTCATCTGGCTTCATTTGGTTTGCCAGAAATTTGCTTTAGGATAATTTAGATCAGAGTCACCAGGCTTTCCCCCACCACCACCTTTTTAGGACAGAGGATAATAATAGAGGATTTTTTTTTCCATGAAAGCATATGCAATTTCCTCTCCAACCATCCAAAACAAATAATCAGGAGATTTCCCCGTGTTTACAATGGGTCTTTTTACTGACCTTCCCCGCAAAGCACTTCAGGAGAAATCAGTGAAAAATACTCCATGAGAAGTGGGTCACAATTGCTGTTATTGTTACTTAGAAATTATGTAGCGTCTAATCTGAAACCAGACACAACAATTGCGGGCTTCTCGTTGCCCTTTTCATAACAAACCAGTTCTATTTAACAGTGAGCACAGTTAAATTGGAATAAATCTGGTTTGTACCCAGAGACGCTGCATGTTTGTTGATAATCTTTGTGTTTAGTGTTTAGATCAATTCCAAAAATGAGCTGTAGCAATGTATAAAAACTCTTTTTTTTCTCTTGGCATGATTGAGTCACCATGGCTGACTTGGCTCTGCCACTCTTTTTGAACAACCACAATTACATCAGTTTAAAACTGGCTACACGAGCCTCAATTTGGAGCAGAGCAAAGATGGACAAAAGTGAGGGTAATTCTTCCAGATCTCATGGGGAAAGAGGTTTATTCAGCTCCTAATTTGAGGACTTTTCACAGATTTCTTTATCTTTTACCTCACTCTGGGGTAGAAGTACCAGACTGCTTTTAAGTCACATCACTGGGAGGGGATTTGGGAGTCCCTGGTTGAAATTCTCAGCACAAATAAAACAGGGATGCCTCACCTGCTCTGCCAAGAACAGGCTGTAAGGAAAATAAAAACAGCTTTTTAGGCGATTCTAGAGAGGACATTTCAGGCAAAGGATGCATTTGCCAAACGAGCTGAGATGCTCTTTGAAGATACAACATTCTGCAGGTGAATTCTACTTCCCCTGATTCCCTAAAGCACAGACCTCATCCAGCTCCTCCACACACAGCCAAAGGGTGATTTAACCCTGTGCCTTGGGTGGTTGGGAGTTTCAGCCCTCTGAAGGAGTTTTGTGTCCTGGCAGACTCTGGAGATGTTTTGATGGCGAGGAATTGATTAGAGCAGGAATTGATTGAGCTGTTGTGTGAGAAGCATTGACTGAGACGAAGCTGAGAAAAGAGCCCTGCCCAGCTTTGCACGAGTAAGGATGGAAAGAGATCCCTGGGACACAGATTCCTCACCTCTGAGCTGCAATGTTTGGGGATGTGATTATGAAATAATCAATAATTATTAATAATCAATAATGGTGCAGCACATGCCAGGAGCTCCTTGTCCTCAGGACTCCCATCCTGGTGATGGGAATGAGCGACTCTCTCTGCTGAGCTCCAAAAACACAGTCTGAGTCTGCTGCCAGGACACCACCAGCTTCTGCAAGAGATGAAGAGCTCCTTACGCACTGAGAGATCCCAAATCCATCATGTGGAGCCTAATGAGGGGGCTGAGCCAGTCCAAATACAACTGTTTAACAGTTTATTCTAACCATCCAATGAGAGCGAAACAACTTAAAAGGATTCATGCTGCCAACAATCTTTTCCTTTTTTTTTTTTTTTTTTTTTTTTTTCCCCTCCTTGCATGGCATTTGTTAGAAATCAGGATTTTCCTTAACTAAATGTCTTGTGGTCTCCTTAGCTTTGTTTCTTAACAGGGTTGTCTTTATGTTAGTTTTCTTTGGCTTCCCAATAGAAGAGCAACAGATTTCTTTTGAAGTTTTTATTGATGAATGAGCTCCTATAAATAACTCTCTGTGGCAGCAGCTTGATCTCAGAGTTTACTCTGGAATAATAGTAGCAATGGGAATGGAGGAAATTTATGGCAGCCTGACATGAAATAGTTTAATGGGCTTCATACTGTTTAACTTAATCTTTACAGATGTAAAAACAGAAATACAATTATTTTAACAACGATTATTACATATTGCTCTCCTAACGAAAACAGAAACTCGGTAAGCAGTTGGAGATAGGTGGAAGAATTAAGGAACCCAGCTCACTGTGGATTGGGGAATTATTGCTTTGGGCCAGCGGATTTGCAAAACTTCATCTGGAGGTCATGGGAGACACGGGGTGGGTGGGAAGGATGGGCCTGCAGGTGGGATTTGGGGCTGGCATGGAAAGCTCAGTCACGGGATGGAGATGCTGGACAGCTCTAAGGACAGTGGAAGTGGTGGAGATCTGTCTTTGGAAGCAAAAAATAAAATCCACACAGCGTTCTGTCCCATGGCCCCTTATTTCACCTTGGTGAGGAGCTGACCCCAATCCCACCCAGCTTTGGTTCTATGGGGGATATTGGACACACCCCTTGTGCTTTTAGCCCCTGAGGGTACAGCAGGAATCCTCCCACTTTAGGGGCAGAAACATCTCTTACACTCACACCAGCCAAGGGATGGGAGATGATAAAAAATGACCTGAGAAAAGACAATTTAACTGTTCACCATCATAAATCTGCTCATCTTCCCATCACGGGTTTCCTCGTGTCTCTGAGGCAATGTCATTGGAGGCAAAGGTGACCCAAATGTGCCTCTTTAAGCTGTGTAAACTCGGGAAGGTGAAAAGGAAAATCATAAATGTTTTCTGTCTAAATGTCCAACCCAGAGGCAGGCTGGCATTTCACCCAGCCCAGAATCCAGCTGGGGGATGTCAGGAACCAATGCACGAGAGGTGGGTGTAAAACCCAGCTTCAGAATTCCTAGGAAAAGTCACAAGAACCAATCCCAACCTGAGATTTCCTTTAAATGTGGCTCGTGGCCAAGCCCAGCTCCATTTGCTTCTCGGCGTTTCGCAAAGAGCTTGAGTAAATATTGAAACATGTCGGTGCTCTGCGTAATTTCTGAAAAAAAAAAAAAAAAAAAAGCTGACAGCTTTTGTTTCCTCCTTGAGGGAGCATTATTTGAAATTCAACTGCAGCGAAAATGATCAGCATTGTGCTTTTCCAGCCCTCTGTTGAGTGGGAAATCTGCGTTCTCCGCGACGCTTTCCAATCCCCGGCAATCGCCCGTGCGAGAAAGAGCTCGCAAATTCTTCCTCGATTTCCAAAAATGTGGGAAAGTTTATTTATTTCTCCATGCATTCCTGATTCGCAATGTGCTCTCTAAAAATGTCGCTAAGATTTAGGCTAACCGAGCTCAGGCTAAATTTAGCAACCATATTTTAAATAAACATTCTTTACGCTTTACTGAGCCGGCTTTGAAGCTGGCTTAAAACAAATCGTGTTCGCATGAACATGAGCAATGTTTGACTTTGGCCTAAGTGAACATCTGAATAAGTAATAATGTATTATTCACGATAATCCGAAAATGAGATTGTAGAGGTCTAATCAGTCAATTTAGGAAAGATTCCTGTGAGGGATAGCGAACCAGGCCTGGATTATTTCTGGAAGGGCCCGTTCTGCTCTCTCTGACCACACAAAACTTCCTTTTGGTGTCTTGTTAGACACTGGAGCTGCGAGGCTCAGCAAAATCAGCTGTGACTTAGCACGCACTGCGTTTGAGGAATCTGGCCCATTTTAAAGCACTTAATGATTTGTCTGGATAAAGCACTAAAAATATACTGCGGGGAGCAATTATGCAACGTCCAGACTGATGGATTGCATAACCTCGTAGACCTTTTCCATCTGTAACTTCTCTCATCCTGTGATCTTGTCTTCTTGGTCTTTCACTTCAAATCAAATATGGGATCTGTTTAATATCCCAAACGCTGTCTCCCGGGAGATCTCCTCTCGGGGTGTGTGGGGCTATGAATCAAGTGAGGAAGCAGATCCTTCTTCCCTCTTTTTGCTTCGGGAATTGGCTGCTCCTCACACCAGGCTCAGCAGCAGCCAGCAGGAAGCCAGGGGTTTTGGTGTGAAAAGGGATGCTCTCTCCTTTATGTCTTCTCTGGTAAAGAACTGAAAGAGAATTTACTTTAAAAATGAGGTGGGGGGAAGGGGAAAAAGCTACAAAGTCCCTCAGATTTGTGTCACCTTGGAATCAGCCACACCTCGAGTGACAAACCCTGGAAGTGGCTTCTGCTCGTGTGTTTTAATATAAATTATATATATAATAATATGACATGTTTATTTGATATATATAATCAAAATACTTGATTATATTTTACACACACTGTGGGACCAACTTGAGGAGAACACACACTGAGCCTGTTTAAAGCCTGGGAGCCCCATTTATGAGAAATTAAACTCCGGAATTACTTTAGTACGCCCAATTTTCAGCTCCCTTCATAGGAAACTTGTGTTTGGAGCAAAGCCTCTCTGGGAACCAAACAACTCCTCCGTGATCCTCTTCCACTCTGTGATCTCCCCGGCTCCTACGAGTTAAAATTGGCTGCAGAGCTCGGAGACGGGAAACCTTGCTGGGTTGGGAGAGGTCATTCCTCTCCAGAGGAAGGGGAAGGCATCTCCATCGCCCACACAAGGAGCGTGCTGTTTATACAGCATCCCAGCCTGTTTTCTCCACTTCTCCCCACTATTCCAGCCTGGTGTTTATAGCCAGCCCCGAGAGGCTGGGAAAGCCAGGAGGGAGAAGAGGGATGAGTGAAATGCTGGGTGGCAGTTTTGTGCTTGGCAGCCGCTTTTTTGGCTTGTGAAGCAGGTGTGAAACCGTTGGCGCCGCTCCCTCGCAGCTTGTCAGCTCCTCGATATTTCCGTGGCGCGGCACCAAAATTCACATGGATGTGGGGAGGATTAAAGGATGCTCAGTCCCACCCAAAGGAGGAACTGGTGCGTTCACTGCACACTCATTGCTCCGCCGTCATTTTTTTATCGCGTGTTTTAATTTTAGGGTTTTTATTGCGTGCTTTTACTGCATGTTTTTATTTTATGTTTTTATCATTGCGCTTTAATTTTATGTTTTTATTGTATGTTTTTATTGTGTGTTTTTACTGTACCATGACTTCTCCCCTCTCTATAAACAGATGACGTGCAAAAGCCGTGTGTGGTTACTCATCCAGCCCTGCTGGCAGTGAGACCCTTTCTCTTGCTATTCATCCCCTGTTACAGCACTGGCCTGATCCCAATTAATTCCAAATTGCCCCTCAGAACTGTGTTCTGAGTTCACTGGATTTGGTGTCACTTTTTGTGCAGAGCACGTTAAGTTTACTAATTTCACTCTCTCAAGCGAAACCAAAATCGAGCTCAACGCGGCTTTTAAACGCTGCAGCTGTACTCGGTCCCACTCCACCAAAACAGAAATGAGATCAAATGTCAAAGCAGAACTTCGCGAAGAAACAAATTCCCATTGCACAGGAAAAGCTGAGTTTCCAAAAAAAAAAAGTGTCTGTGATAAAAATATGCATCGTGTATTAAGTGGAGACTCGATTTTTTTGACCACTAAAAAACTGTTTTTGTGCAGGAAGGGCTCAGAGGTGGAGAGGTTACACTTGTGTGAGTAAGAAAGGAATAAAAGCCCTGTTTGCAGGTCCTAAAAGGTACTTTGAGGGCTGAGAGGTGACAAAACTGGGGGTCACAGCTGGGGGCCAAGTCAGGAGAAAGGGAGGAGCTGAAGGAACAGAGTAAAAGAGGTGACTGAGAGCATAAATACCCAATTTTGGGGGGTAAAACTCTTCCCTGGGCCCGGCTGTGGGGACACCAGGGATGCAGGAACCCTCCTTTTGTCACTGCAGGGACAGGGATGGCACACAGGGAGCTTTAACCCTCTCAGCCCCGTGAGTTATGGTGTGACTGAGCAGGGACACCTTCCCTTTCACAAGCATTTCATTTTTTAATTCAGTGCCATAGCTTTAAACAACAGACTCAATAGACATTCAAACAGGAGCTGTCAGAAATAGGAAGAATATAAGGGAAGAATATTTTTATCAAAATAAAGTCAATTTTGCAAATCTATTTTATAAAAATGTCTTTCTTTATTCTCTTTTTTTTGCACTGAGAAACTGCAGCTCGGCCTACTCAGGCATCAGCCTATAAGCATCTTTTTTTGCGAAGGTAAACATCATTTCCCACATTTTGGAGGTTTTCTGTCCTTTCCCACATGAGAGCTCTTTGCCTTGGGCTGGAAAGAGCACCCCACATCCAAATGTCGAGGAATTGATGCCAGCCTTCCTCTGCAAAATTAAAACTCACCAGAAAACCCCACATTTCCAATATCCAGGTGTTCATTTGAGGACAGGCTTTGCTGGTGAGATGGGGTGGGACGGAAGGAGGGAAAGAGAAGGAGGAACAATCATTCTGGGAAACATTTCATCCATTTCAATGAACAGGTAATTTCCCAGCAGCCTCTCCCATTTTTTCCGTGGTCCATCACATCTGCATCAGGATATTTGCTGCATCCAGCAGTAGGCCCCACTCCTGCATCCTCCAGCACAAGCCAAGGGGTGTTTTACATCACACCAGCCACACTCCTGAACAAAAATACCTTTATTGGATATAGGTTTGGTTTCATAATGAAAATTGAGAATATAATTTTTTTTTTCCAAACAGGCATTTATCCTCTAATATACAAAAAGCCTCTATTTATGGCAAACAAAAATACAAAATATTCCTGATTTCTTGCAATGTGTATGGATTCTTCCTTCTCCATGGAAAAAGAAAACTTTAGAAACATAGCTGATGTCTTTTTTTCTTTTTCGTTTTTTTTTTTTTTTTTCTGGTATTTGTCCTGGCCTCCACAACCCTGCCTTGGCCTTTTTTTTGGTCAGAAGCAAGTGATCCCAACGAGATACAGAAAGTGGATAAATCTCTGTGTTTGCTCATCTATCCCCCTCTTTTTGGCCACATCCATGAGCAGAAACTGTGGGGATACCAGTGCTGGGCAGGAAACCAAATCCACCCAGTGCTGGATGAAATCAAGCAGGAATGTGCAGGATGAGCCTGGATTGCTCCATCTGCCAGTTCAGCTCCAGTTCCCCACCTTTACCCACTGGGAGCACTGGGACAGCGGGGAATATCAGGAATTATGACGTGCCTGTGGGTTATTGTGACAAAATGATGGGGGTTATTAATAACTGTGGGTATTCACGGCAAAACGAAACTCAGCCTCCTCCCCCACCCCGGGATGGGGCGGGGTGGGTTTGATTTCCAAAGGAAAATAAAAAAAAAAAAAAAAAAAAAAAAAAAAAAAAAAAACAGAAACCTGAAAAGCTCGACAGAAAACCGGGGCTGAGGAACCTGAGGGATGATACAAAGAGGAAAGGTGCAGAGAAAACCCCACAGGGCTCGGGGGGCAGCGTGGGCATCCCCCAGTGCCTGACTCTTGCCTCGTACCCACGGGAAAAAAAAAAAAAGAAAGCCGCGTTACCTTCAAAAGTCGCTCTGGCAGGGGGTGGGAGGCAACCGCTAAAGACAGTCCGCAGCAAGACGCGCCTTGAAAATGCCCTGAAATCCTGAGTCACCTTTAAAACATCGCTTGGGGGGGATTTTGGTATTTTTTTTTAGGTCTTTACCCGCGTGGTGAGGTCTGAGTCCGGTGTCTCCCTCCCATCGCGCCCCCCGGAGCAGCGCTCGGGTTCGGGGGGCGTTAAATTGGGGGGCAGCTACTGGAGATTAAACACGGCCTCGGAGAAGTGCAGAGGGAAGCAGGACAGGAAGGGGATGCCGATGTGGTAAAGCCTCCCGTGCACCTGGGAGTCGAGCATCAGCGAGGCGTTGAGGCTCGGCCCGAAGCCGCCGCTGGCCACCAGGGAGCCGCCGAGGCAACCGGCGGGGCTGTCCCGGGCCTTTGGGGGCTGCCCCGGGGGGCGGCGGCCGCAGCCCCTGCGCCAGGATGCTCTCGATGCTGAAGTTGCGGGCTCGGGGGCTGTTCTTGTGCGGAGGGGCAGCGGGGACGGCGGGGGCACCCGGGGGAAGGCGCTGTCCCCCCGCCCGGCCGAGGGACCCCCGCATCCCGGCCCCCGCATCCCCGGGACCCCCCTCCCCGCCGCCGCCGCGCTGCCCTTGGCCCGTTTGGGCTCGACGGGGCGAGCGGGCTGTCCCGGTTGCTCGCCGCCCTTGGTGTCCGGCGGGGCCGCGGCTTTGGGCTTCCTCTTCCTGCGGCGGTAGTTGCCGTTCTCGAACATGTCCAGGCACCGCGGGTCCAGGGTCCAGTAGCTGCCCTTGCCGGGCCGCCCCTTCTCGCGGGGCACTTTGACGAAGCAGTCGTTGAGGGAGAGGTTGTGGCGGATGCTGTTCTGCCAGCCCTGCTTGTTGTCGTGGTAGAAGGGGAAGCGGTCCATGATGAACTGGTAGATGCCGCTGAGGGTCACCTTCTGGCCCGGAGCTTCTTTGATGGCCATGGCGATGAGG
>CM019224.1:18175010-18200042 GCA_009741485.1 Malurus cyaneus samueli
TGCCGTGAATACCCACAGGATTAATAACCCCCATCATTTTGCACCAAATACCCACAGGCACGTCATAATTCCTGATATTCCCCGCTGTCCCAGTGCTCCCAGTGGGTAAAGGTGGGGAACTGGAGCTGAACTGGCAGATGGAGCAATCCAGGCTCATCCTGCACATTCCTGCTTGATTTCATCCAGCACTGGGTGGATTTGGTTTCCTGCCAGCACTGGTATCCCCACAGTTTCTGCTCATGGATGTGGCCAAAAAGAGGGGGATAGATGAGCAAACACAGAGATTTATCCACTTTCTGTATCTCGTTGGGATCACTTGCTTCTGACCAAAAAAAAGGCAAGGCAGGGTTGTGGAGGCCAGGACAAATACCAGAAAAAAAAAAAAAAACGAAAAAGAAAAAGACATCAGCTATGTTTCTAAAGTTTTCTTTTTCCATGGAGAAGGAAGAATCCATACACATTGCAAGAAATCAGGAATATTTTGTATTTTTGTTTGCCATAAAATAGAGGCTTTTTGTATATTAGAGGATAAATGCCTGTTTGGAAAAAAAAAATTATATTCTCAATTTTCATTAGAAACCAAACCTATATCCAATAAAGGTATTTTTGTTCAGGAGTGTGGCTGGTGTGATGTAAAACACCCCTTGGCTTGTGCTGGAGGATGCAGGAGTGGGGCCTACTGCTGGATGCAGCAAATATCCTGATGCAGATGTGATGGACCACGGAAAAAATGGGAGAGGCTGCTGGGAATACCTGTTCATTGAAATGGATGAAATGTTTCCCAGAATGATTGTTCCTCCTTCTCTTTCCCTCCTTCCGTCCCACCCATCTCACCAGCAAAGCCTGTCTCAAATGAACACCTGGATATTGGAAATGTGGGGTTTTCTGGTGAGTTTTAATTTTGCAGAGGAAGGCTGGCATCAATTCCTCGACATTTGGATGTGGGGTGCTCTTTCCAGCCCAAGGCAAAGAGCTCTCATGTGGGAAAGGACAGAAAACCTCCAAAATGTGGGAAATGATGTTTACCTTCGCAAAAAAAGATGCTTATAGGCTGATGCCTGAGTAGCCGAGCTGCAGTTTCTCAGTGCAAAAAAAAGAGAATAAAGAAAGACATTTTTATAAAATAGATTTGCAAAATTGACTTTATTTGATAAAAAATATTCTTCCCTTATATTCTTCCTATTTCTGACAGCTCCTGTTTGAATGTCTATGAGTCTGTTGTTTAAAGCTATGGCACTGAATTAAAAAATGAAATGCTTGTGAAAGGGAAGGTGTCCCTGCTCAGTCACACCATAACTCACGGGGCTGAGAGGGTTAAAGCTCCCTGTGTGCCATCCCTGTCCCTGCAGTGACAAAAGGAGGGTTCCTGCATCCCTGGTGTCCCCACAGCCGGGCCCAGGAAGAGTTTTACCCCCCAAAATTGGGTATTTATGCTCTCAGTCACCTCTTTTACTCTGTTCCTTCAGCTCCTCCCTTTCTCCTGACTTGGCCCCCAGCTGTGACCCCCATTTTGTCACCTCTCAGCCCTCAAAGTACCTTTTAGGACCTGCAAACAGGGCTTTTATTCCTTTCTTACTCACACAAGTGTAACCTCTCCACCTCTGAGCCCTTCCTGCACAAAAACAGTTTTTTTAGTGGTCAAAAAAATCGAGTCTCCACTTAATACACGATGCATATTTTTATCACAGACACTTTTTTTTTTTGGAAACTCAGCTTTTCCTGTGCAATGGGAATTTGTTTCTTCGCAAGTTCTGCTTTGACATTTGATCTCATTTCTGTTTTGGTGGAGTGGGACCGAGTACAGCTGCAGCGTTTAAAAGCCGCGTTGAGCTCGATTTTGGTTTCGCTTGAGAGAGTGAAATTAGTAAACTTAACGTGTCTGCACAAAAAGTGACACCAAATCCAGTGAACTCAGAACCAGTTCTGAGGGGCAATTTGAATTAATTGGGATCAGGCCAGTGCTGTAACAGGGGATGAATAGCAAGAGAAAGGGTCTCACTGCCAGCAGGCTGGATGAGTAACCACACACGGCTTTTGCACGTCATCTGTTTATAGAGAGGGGAGAAGTCATGGTACAGTAAAAACACACAATAAAAACATACAATAAAACAATAAAATTAAAGCGCAATGATTAAACATAAAATAAAACATGCAGTAAAAGCACGCAATAAAAACCTAAAATTAAAACACGCGATAAAAAAAGACGGCGGAGCAATGAGTGTGCAGTGAACGCCCAGTTCCTCCTTTGGGTGGGACTGAGCATCCTTTAATCCTCCCCACATCCATGTGAATTTTGTGCCCGCCACGGAAATATCGAGGAGCTGACAAGCTGCGAGGAGCGGCCAACGGTTTCACACCTGCTTCACAAGCCAAAAAAGCGGCTGCCAAGCACAAAACTGCCACCCAGCATTTCACTCATCCCTCTTCTCCCTCCTGGCTTTCCCAGCCTCTCGGGCTGGCTATAAACACCAGGCTGGAATAGTGGGGAGAAGTGGAGAAAACAGGCTGGGATGCTGTTAAACAAGCACGCTCCTTGTGTGGGCGATGGAGATGCCTTCCCCTTCCTCTGGAGAGGAATGACCTCTCCCAACCCAGCAAGTTTCCCGTCTCCGAGCTCTGCAGCCAATTTTAACTCGTAGGAGCCGGGGAGATCACAGAGTGGAAGAGGATCACGGAGGAGTGTTTTGGTTCCCAGAGAGGCTTTGCTCCAAACACAAGTTTCCTATGAAGGGAGCTGAAAATTGGGCGTATTAAAGTAATTCCGGAGTTTAATTTCTCATAAATGGGCTCCCAGTCTAAACAGGCTCAGTGTGTGTTCTCCTCAAGTTGGTCCCACAGTGTGGTAAAATATAATCAAGTATTTTGATTATATATATCAAATAAACATGTCATATTATTATATATATAATTTATATTAAAACACACGAGCAGAAGCCACTTCCAGGGTTTGTCACTCGAGGTGTGGCTGATTCCCAGGTGACACAAATCTGAGGGACTTTGTAGCTTTTTCCCCTTCCCCCCACCTCATTTTTAAAGTAAATTCTCTTTCAGTTCTTTACCAGAGAAGACATAAAGGAGAGAGCATCCCTTTTCCACACAAAACCCCTGGCTTCCTGCTGGCTGCTGCTGAGCCTGGTGTGAGGAGCAGCCAATTCCCGAAGCAAAAAGAGGGAAGAAGGATCTGCTTCCTCACTTGATTCATAGCCCCACACACCCCGAGAGGAGATCTCCCGGGAGACAGCGTTTGGGATATTAAACAGATCCCATATTTGATTTGAAGTGAAAGACCAAGAAGACAAGATCACAGGATGAGAGAAGTTACAGATGGAAAAGGTCTACGAGGTTATGCAATCCATCAGTCTGGACGTTGCATAATTGCTCCCCGCAGTATATTTTTAGTGCTTTATCCAGACAAATCATTAAGTGCTTTAAAATGGGCCAGATTCCTCAAACGCAGTGCGTGCTAAGTCACAGCTGATTTCTTGAGCCTCGCAGCTCCAGTGTCTAACAAGACACCAAAAGGAAGTTTTGTGTGGTCAGAGAGAGCAGAACGGGCCCTTCCAGAAATAATCCAGGCCTGGTTCGCTATCCCTCACAGGAATCTTTCCTAAATTGACTGATTAGACCTCTACAATCTCATTTTCGGATTATCGTGAATAATACATTATTACTTATTCAGATGTTCACTTAGGCCAAAGTCAAACATTGCTCATGTTCATGCGAACACGATTTGTTTTAAGCCAGCTTCAAAGCCGGCTCAGTAAAGCGTAAAGAATGTTTATTTAAAATATTGGTTGCTAAATTTAGCCTGAGCTCGGTTAGCCTAAATCTTAGCGACATTTTTAGAGAGCACATTGCGAATCAGGAATGCATGGAGAAATAAATAAACTTTCCCACATTTTTGGAAATCGAGGAAGAATTTGCGAGCTCTTTCTCGCACGGGCGATTGCCGGGGATTGGAAAGCGTCGCGGAGAACGCAGATTTCCCACTCAACAGAGGGCTGGAAAAGCACAATGCTGATCATTTTCGCTGCAGTTGAATTTCAAATAATGCTCCCTCAAGGAGAAACAAAAGCTGTCAGCTTTTTTTTTTTTTTTTTTTTCAGAAATTACGCAGAGCACCGACATGTTTCAATATTTACTCAAGCTCTTTGCGAAACGCCGAGAAGCAAATGGAGCTGGGCTTGGCCACGAGCCACATTTAAAGGAAATCTCAGGTTGGGATTGGTTCTTGTGACTTTTCCTAGGAATTGAAGCTGGGTTTTACACCCACCTCTCGTGCATTGGTTCCTGACATCCCCCAGCTGGATTCTGGGCTGGGTGAAATGCCAGCCTGCCTCTGGGTTGGACATTTAGACAGAAAACATTTATGATTTTCCTTTTCACCTTCCCGAGTTTACACAGCTTAAAGAGGCACATTTGGGTCACCCTTTGCCTCCATGACATTGCCTCAGAGACACGAGGGAAACCCGTGATGGGAAGATGAGCAGATTTATGATGGTGAACAGTTAAATTGTCTTTTCTCAGGTCATTTTTTATCATCTCCCATCCCTTGGCTGGTGTGAGTGTAAGAGATGTTTCTGCCCCTAAAGTGGGAGGATTCCTGCTGTACCCTCAGGGGCTAAAAAGCACAAGGGGTGTGTCCAATATCCCCCATAGAACCAAAGCTGGGTGGGATTGGGGTCAGCTCCTCACCAAGGTGAAATAAGGGGCCATGGGACAGAACGCTGTGTGGATTTTATTTTTTGCTTCCAAAGACAGATCTCCACCACTTCCACTGTCCTTAGAGCTGTCCAGCATCTCCATCCCGTGACTGAGCTTTCCATGCCAGCCCCAAATCCCACCTGCAGGCCCATCCTTCCCACCACACCCGTGTCTCCCATGACCTCCAGATGAAGTTTTGCAAATCCGCTGGCCCAAAGCACATAATTCCCCAATCCACAGTGAGCTGGGTTCCTTAATTCTTCCACCTATCTCCAACTGCTTACCGAGTTTCTGTTTTCGTTAGGAGAGCAATATGTAATAATCGTTGTTAAAATAATTGTATTTCTGTTTTTACATCTGTAAAGATTAAGTTAAACAGTATGAAGCCCATTAAACTATTTCATGTCAGGCTGCCATAAATTTCCTCCATTCCCATTGCTACTATTATTCCAGAGTAAACTCTGAGATCAAGCTGCTGCCACAGAGAGTTATTTATAGGAGCTCATTCATCAATAAAAACTTCAAAAGAAATCTGTTGCTCTTCTATTGGGAAGCCAAAGAAAACTAACATAAAGACAACCCTGTTAAGAAACAAAGCTAAGGAGACCACAAGACATTTAGTTAAGGAAAATCCTGATTTCTAACAAATGCCATGCAAGGAGGGGAAGAGAAAAAAAAAAAAAAAAAAAAAAAAGGAAAAGATTGTTGGCCAGCATGAATCCTTTTAAGTTGTTTCGCTCTCATTGGATGGTTAGAATAAACTGTTAAACAGTTGTATTTGGACTGGTCAGCCCCCTCATTAGGCTCCACATGATGGATTTGGGATCTCTCAGTGCGTAAGGAGCTCTTCATCTCTTGCAGAAGCTGGTGGTGTCCTGGCAGCAGACTCAGACTGTGTTTTTGGAGCTCAGCAGAGAGAGTCGCTCATTCCCATCACCAGGATGGGAGTCCTGAGGACAAGGAGCTCCTGGCATGTGCTGCACCATTATTGATTATTAATAATTATTGATTATTTCATAATCACATCCCCAAACATTGCAGCTCAGAGGTGGGAATCTGTGTCCCAGGGATCTCTTTCCATCCTTACTCGTGCAAAGCTGGGCAGGGCTCTTTTCTCAGCTTCGTCTCAGTCAATGCTTCTCACACAACAGCTCAATCAATTCCTGCTCTAATCAATTCCTCGCCATCAAAACATCTCCAGAGTCTGCCAGGACACAAAACTCCTTCAGAGGGCTGAAACTCCCAACCACCCAAGGCACAGGGTTAATCACCCTTTGGCTGTGTGTGGAGGAGCTGGATGAGGTCTGTGCTTTAGGGAATCAGGGGAAGTAGAATTCACCTGCAGAATGTTGTATCTTCAAAGAGCATCTCAGCTCGTTTGCAAATGCATCCTTTGCCTGAATGTCCTCTCTAGAATCGCCTAAAAAGCTGTTTTTATTTTCCTTACAGCCTGTTCTTGCAGAGCAGGTGAGGCATCCCTGTTTTATTTGTGCTGAGAATTTCAACCAGGGACTCCCAAATCCCCTCCCAGTGATGTGACTTAAAAGCAGTCTGGTACTTCTACCCCAGAGTGAGGTAAAAGATAAAGAAATCTGTGAAAATCCTCAAATTAGGAGCTGAATAACCTCTTTCCCCATGAGATCTGGAAGAATTACCCTCACTTTTGTCCATCTTTGCTCTGCTCCAAATTGAGGCTCGTGTAGCCAGTTTTAAACTGATGTAATTGTGGTTGTTCAAAAAGAGTGGCAAGCCAAGTCAGCCATGGTGACTCAATCATGCCAAGAGAAAAAAAAGATTTTTATACATTGCTACAGCTCATTTTTGGAATTGATCTAAACACTAAACACAAAGATTATCAACAAACATGCAGCGTCTCTGGGTACAAACCAGATTTATTTCCAATTTAACTGTGCTCACTGTTAAATAGAACTGGTTTGTGAAAAGGGCAACGAGAAGCCCGCAATTGTTGTGTCTGGTTTCAGATTAGACGCTACATATTTCTAAGTAACAATAACAGCAATTGTGACCCACTTCTCATGGAGTATTTTTCACTGATTTCTCCTGAAGTGCTTTGCGGGGAAGGTCAGTAAAAAAAGACCCATTGTAAACACGGGGAAATCTCCTGATTATTTGTTTTGGATGGTGGAGAGGAAATTGCATATGCTTTCATGGAAAAAAAAATCCTCTATTATTATCCTCTGTCCTAAAAAGGTGGTGGTGGGGGAAAGCCTGGTGACTCTGATCTAAATTATCCTAAAGCAAATTTCTGGCAAACCAAATGAAGCCAGATGACTCTGGATTTGATGAGAGTGAGTAGTAGCAGACTGAGTTAAAGCTCAAAACAGGGCACTCAGCTGCAGCCTTTCTTGGAACCTTTGATTGCCCAGTTTTATCTTCTTAGCTAATTTCGGAGAGATTTTACTTTGCTTGAGCATCAACGGGTCAACTGTTGGCAAAAGCGAGTGGCAAAAAGCTGCAGGCATAGTTTATACACAATTAAGAAAATGATTGTGATTGGAGTGTGAAATGCAATCACGTAGCCAAACTTGCCCGATAAGGCTTGAGGCTGAGCAGAGCCAGCCCAAGAGCAGACTCAGATGTGATTCAGCCCTTTGAAGTCTCCTGGACTATTATTTCTTGTACCCATACATGATTTCTGTTGCTGGGAAAACAAAATCCCAGACATAATCAAAAAATCCCAGGAGGTGCTCTCCCGTCTCTGCAGAGGTTTTTGGCTTTGGAAGCTCCTTCTGCTCTGACTTCCCCTGAGCCCAGGGGAGCAGGAGGGAGGGTTTGGAGGGGGTTTTGTCCCTCAGGCTCAGCCAAGCCTCGCTCAGAGCTTCTTTTGTGACACTCAGGCTCTCCTGGGCAGGCACCTGCCAGGGCTCGGTGGGGTTGGCCTCCCAACCTCACTCGTGTCAAGCCTTTCTTCAAGACAGGACTAGTCCTACTCCACCCTGGTGGCTCAGCAGAGACCTCCTGGCCTTGCCTTGAGTTGCCAGAGGTGGAGGCAGGTTGTGAGGAAGGCTGGATGATGGGAGGATTTCATTCCCACCCCTGCTCCTCAGTGGGGCCAGCTGGTGTGGGGCATTTGCTGGGTGTTTCCAAGGACCCAGAAGTGGTCACTCCCTGTAGATAGTTCCTTTTCTATCCAATATACAAGGAATTAGTGACTCCATGGCCTTTTCCAGTAATTTATTAAAATTTCTTCATTAGCATCTCCAAATTTGACACGTTTCCCACTGCTCCTACCCCCATATTTAAAGGGATCTTCTTTTCTTCTATTAAAAAAC
This sequence comes from Malurus cyaneus samueli, assembly GCA_009741485.1. NCBI lineage: Eukaryota > Metazoa > Chordata > Aves > Passeriformes > Maluridae > Malurus > Malurus cyaneus. The sequence goes on from CM019224.1 coordinate 18,183,008, forward strand.
AGAAATCAAGAGGGGGAAAAATACCTTTCAAATGCCTGAGAAATGAAATTTCTCCCTGAGAACATTAAAACTACAGAGGAAACGTGAAGAATCAACTTTGACACACATGACAAATATTGAAAGGGAGCTGAAGCTAAAAGGCAACTCCTCGAGACTTTGGATCATTAGGAAAAGCACATGAATGAGTTGGAATTCTTGAAAGAAAACCTATCCCAGGCTTACTCCCTTGGACCAGCGCCAGGGCTCTGCTTTTGCCTCCTGAGCTCTCTCTCGCAGTAATGATGTCTGAGGGAAAATCCATCTCCTCTGATTTCCTGAGGTTGGTCAGGATCAGCGAGCCGATGAAACCGGGGGTTCCTGTGTGTGCCTTCGGGCCCGCAGCAGCAGCTGGGAGCCCATAAAATCCTGGGGTAAGACCAGCAGCTCTGCCCTGGCCCTGAGGGCGACCACCAGAGAGCTGGGCTGGGCTGGGCTGGCCTTTCCCAGGCTAGGCTCTCCCTGGATTGCTGTGCACCCACTGGAAGTGCTCGGATGCAAATCCAAGGTCACGGCTTGGGGTCCCACATGGGTTCTGGGGTACAGAGATGTGGATGTGGAGCTTTGGCAGGGAGGGCTCTCTCTCCAGGTGATTCCTTCTGTTTGTAAGGAATGCTGTGGGATGGAAGGTGATATCCCCCCGTTTCTGTTTCCAGGGCAGCTGCATCCCCAGCTAACGGGGCAGCCTTTGGGTTCTGTGAGCAGAAACATCTCTCCTGGGTGGCCTGAGCAGAGCCTGGCCTCTCTCCATGGCTGTCCCTGGCTTAGGCGGGCGTGGGAGCAGAGCCCCAAGTGGTGTCTGACCCCGAGGGTGACCTCACAGACCACGGAAACTTCGCGTGTGAAATATCCACACCCGCACTCCTTCCTGCACCTCCACAGCACTCCCACACCAAGGTCCGGTGTCCTGGCCCACACAACCACCCTGAGGTGACTCAGCTGCCCAGCAGGGACCTTCACACCCAGCTGCACTGGGCTCTGCATGGAGCAGGGGGGGTGTAGGAAGTGGTTTTGGGGTGGTTTGGCGTGGCACTCCGGGGAGGGAGGAGGGATGTGGGCTGGGCTTTCCATGGAGATCGGGCTGCGTCCTTCCTGGCATCCACACATCCACATTTTACAACCAATTCCCAACTAGTTTTACAACCCATTCCCAAATAATTCCCGAGGAACAGCCCGTCCAGCCCTGGATGTGAACCATCCCAGGCTGGAGAGATAACGCCACAATCTGCGAGCTCCGAATTTCACAGCTGCTCTGAGACAGCCTCAAATCTCCGAGACAGAACTGGCCCTGTGCAGAGCAGAAATTGTAAGTTTTGGCCCCGGCTCTAACCTTTGGGAGAGCTGCCCAGCTTCTGACAGTCTGTGATGATGTCTCTGTGGAGGAAATCCTAGGCTGAAGAAAAGCATGTTTGCTTTCTCCCAAAGTTATATTCTCCCTTTCATTCGGCCACCATAAAGGACACTTTGTCATCTTGGCAGATCCTAAATATCCCCTCCTCATACTTTATAGGGAGGCAGATATAGGACAGAAATTAAGAATTTATTGGGGAGGAGGGTTATTATATGGCCGAGGGCATGTAAGGGATTTTGAATGGAAAAATAACAATTAAACGTCAAAAAAAAATTCACACTACAGTCACTGGCCAATCCCAACTTTTCCCCTCGTGAACTCGAGGCAGGCAGGTTTTCTTCCCCTTGTGATATTAGGCTTTGCTAAACTTCTCTGAAAATAGTTCATATATTCACAGAGAGGAAATTTATTCCAATTTTTAGATCTTCTTTCTCCCCCCAAACGAAACTCAGCCTCCTCCCCCACCCCGGGATGGGGCGGGGTGGGTTTGATTTCCAAAGGAAAAATAAAAAAAAAAAAAAAAAAAAAAAAACAGAAACCTGAAAAGCTCGACAGAAAACCGGGGCTGAGGAACCTGAGGGATGATACAAAGAGGAAAGGTGCAGAGAAAACCCCACAGGGCTCGGGGGGCAGCGTGGGCATCCCCCAGTGCCTGACTCTGCCTCCGCTACCCACGGGAAAAAAAAAAAAAAGAAAGCCGCGTTACCTTCAAAAGTCGCTCTGGCAGGGGGTGGGAGGCAACCGCTAAAGACAGTCCGCAGCAAGACGCGCCTTGAAAATGCCCTGAAATCCTGAGTCACCTTTAAAACATCGCTTGGGGGGGATTTTGGTATTTTTTTTTAGGTCTTTACCCGCGTGGTGAGGTCTGAGTCCGGTGTCTCCCTCCCATCGCGCCCCCCGGAGCAGCGCTCGGGGTCGGGGGGCGTTAAATTGGGGGGCAGCTACTGGAGATTAAACACGGCCTCGGAGAAGTGCAGAGGGAAGCAGGAGAGGAAGGGGATGCCGATGTGGTAAAGCCTCCCGTGCACCTGGGAGTCGAGCATCAGCGAGGCGTTGAGGCTCGGCCCGAAGCCGCCGCTGGCCACCAGGGAGCCGCCGAGGCAACCGGCGGGGCTGTCCCGGGCCATTTTGGGGGCTGCCCCGGGGGGCGGCGGCCGCAGCCCCTGCGCCAGGATGCTCTCGATGCTGAAGTTGCGGGCTCGGGGGCTGTTCTTGTGCGGAGGGGCAGCGGGACGGGGGCACCCGGGGGAAGGCGCTGTCCCCCCGCCGGCCGAGGACCCCCGCCATCCCCCGGGACCCCGCTCCCCGGGACCCCCCTCCCCGCCGCCGCCGCGCTGCCCTTGGCCCGTTTGGGCTCGACGGGGCGAGCGGGCTGTCCCGGTTGCTCGCCGCCCTTGGTGTCCGGCGGGGCCGCGGCTTTGGGCTTCCTCTTCCTGCGGCGGTAGTTGCCGTTCTCGAACATGTCCAGGCACCGCGGGTCCAGGGTCCAGTAGCTGCCCTTGCCGGGCCGCCCCTTCTCGCGGGGCACTTTGACGAAGCATCGTTGAGGAGAGGTTGTGGCGGATGCTGTTCTGCCAGCCCTGCTTGTTGTCGTGGTAGAAGGGGAAGCGGTCCATGATGAACTGGTAGATGCCGCTGAGGGTCACCTTCTGGCCCGGAGCTTCTTTGATGGCCATGGCGATGAGGGCGATGTAGCTGTAGGGGGGTTTTTGCGGGGGGTCCTGCCGGGACATCGCCCCCGCGGGGGCGAAGCCGAGCGCGGCCGGGAGATAAACCATGGACGGGCTGCCCAGCGGGGAGAGGTGGCTGCCGTAGATGTGGCTCATCGCCGGAGGGCTCCCAGCTGCGCGTCTTCCCCCTCGGAGCCGAGCGAAGGGACGGGGCAAGGCAGGAACCTGGGACGAGTCCACCGGGGAGCTGCTAGTGCGAGCTCAGCTCCCAGCCCTGCCTGAAGGAGCTCGCTCTGCCTCTGTCCCTGCTTCATAGCTCTTTAAAAAAAAAAAAGTTAAAAAAAAAAAAAAAAAAAAAGTTAAATAATTGTTGTAAGTTTGCTATTATATGTTGACTTAGCGCTGGAAAATAAATTGTCTCTGATAAACAGTCGTTTGTGTTCTCAGCCCACCCACATTAATTAAAATTTCATTGCTACAAAACTCCGAGCTCTCTCCACGTGTCTCGCTGGTACCAGCCAATGGTCTCCGGGTTATTCCTTCATTTGTTTATAGAATTAGTCTGTTGATAAGTCTGCCCACCCAAGTCGAATCAAGCTGTGTTTATTTGGAAAAATTTCCGGGCACCCAATATATAAACGCACTGATCTGATGTTTGAAATATCACGTCCACCCTTTGACGCTGTAAGCACACACAGCAGAGCAGGATGTACACTGCTGGAGCTGGGGAGGAGCGGCCAGGGATCCCCGCAGCAAAACTGGGGCATTAAACAACACAAAAAATAAAAAAAGAAAAAAAAAAATGAAGAAAGGAAGAAAAGCGTGGATGAGAGGAGGAGGCTGCGCTGCGATGCGGAGGAAGGAAAAGGGACTGTGTGGGGTTTTGAGGACGGGGGGGGCTCAGGTGTGGAGGGTCCCTTTGCCCCTCCCAGAGCAGGGACCCGGCTCTCCGCCCCCAAAAGACCCCCGGGACCGGCAAAGGGGGACCCCCGGTCCGGCCCCGCTCCCAGCCCGAGCAGGCAGAGCTGCGCCGGGGAGACTGCAGAGAAAGGGGAATTTGGCAGGCCCGGGGAGGAGGGTCAGTATTTGTGAATGCGGGCCTGTTGCTTTATATTATGTACTTTCCTGTTTATAACAAGGAGGGGGATTATAACAACTTTACAAGTGCACACAGCTGGCCGGTGCTTACATTAGGAATTTGTGATGCTCTTTTTCTGTATAAACGTCCAGGTTTGGGGCTGTGTTTTCTGTTGTTGGATTTTTTTTTAAGTTTTTTTTTTTTAATTTACTGACGTAACAGCTTTAATCCTATGCCCCGAGGGATTCCGATGCAGCTGGGAGGTGTCGCCTGTGTCCCCATTCCCCCCGCGGGCTGAGAGCTGCGGGAGCCCCTGTTCCGTGGAGCATCTTTTGCCCGGAGCAGAGAAGAGGCCTGATGGGGATCTTTTCTCCTTCTGAGAGAAATATCCCGGCAGTTCAGCTCCCACGAGCCTGGTGGGATTTTTACCTGGCAGGAGAAGAGGTAAAAGCCGAGCTCCGGGGTGTCCCCCAGCATCACCCGGCCCTGGCGATGCCTCCACCTCCCCATCCCCCGATTTCCCTGCAAATCCCCCTTCCCCCGTGGGGTTTCTCGCCCACTGCTGCTCCCCCGTTGGGAGAAGGGGTTTCATCCGCGAGGTAAAACCCAGCGCGATGCTGTGGAGCTCCGGGAGCGTCCTGGAAGCTGCAAACCGCCAGGAGAGCCTGGGAAACGCAGCCGGGGTGCGGAGGGAGGCGGCTTTCGGGCGGGGGGTTGGGGTCTCCCTTCTCACTGGCTGGGCCCACGCGTGGGAGGGAAATTCACCCCTCCGACACCACCCTCGCCCCAAATTCCGCGTCCCTCCCCCGTCCTGAGCCCCCCGCCGGCCCCCGGAGCGCAGCAACCACCCGCCGTGCCAAAAGCGCGATCAACCCCCAAATAAATAAAAAGGGGAGGGAAAAGGAGGGATCTGGGGGGTCCCCGCCTCTCGACACTGGAGACCAGCACGCCCGGACAGCCTCCCCGCCCCTGGAGCATCCTCGCCGGGCAGGGATGGAGCAAAGCGCGGCTTCTCTGACCCGCCCGGCGCATCCTCAGAGCAGCCGGCCGAGGGTCTCCCCCCAACATGCCCCTTCTCCCCCCACCTCGGGGGCTCTCCCGCTCCTTGAGACGCTCCAAGCACGGATTAGTGAAATAATAAATACTCGCGTGTACGGCAGGAGACAGTCACACGGGCTGCCGCTCTCTCCCCGAGCTCCCTCCCCCAGTAAAATTCTTGCTTCCTCCCTTGTTTTCCCCTCTCGGCGGTGGGAAATCCTTGGAGGCGGGGATGCGGCTTTTCTCTCCGTTCCTTCTTTCCCAGCTCATGCGCTGCCTGTTATCCCTGTCATCCCTTCCCTGCCGGCGGCATCGCTGGAGCTCGCTGGGGATCAGCCCTCCGAGAGGTTGCGGCGGGGCCGGGGAGGCGAGGGAAGGAGGGTTCTTGATGTTTGTTGGTACCGTCGCTCATTCCCTGAATGGAAAATAAAAACAAACAACGCGGAGCCGGCGATGGAGGCGCTCCTGGATGGGTTTCTCCTCCTTTGCAGCCGATGAGCCGCTTTTAAAGCGGCAGCGAGGAGAGGTCGCGCCCGGGGCTTCCGGGGGCAGCGGGGCGTTCATCAGTGCTCCCCATTTCTGCTGGATCCCAGGATGGGGGAACAGGGTAAAAATCAGCGCTCCCCATTTCTGCTGGATCCCAGGATGGGGGAGCAGGGTAAAAATCAGAGCTCCCCATTTCTGCTGCATCCCGGGATGCGGGAACAGGGTAAAAATCAGTGTTCCCCAATCCTGCTGCATCCTGGGTTGGGGGGAGAATGGTATAAATCAGTGGTCCCCGCTCCTGCTGCATCCCGAGATGGGGGAACAGGGTGAAAATCACTGTTCCCCAACCCTTCTGCGTCCCTGCCCGGGGAGGAGAAGGGTGTAAATCACTGCTCCTCAAACCTGCTGCACCCCGGGATGGTGGGAGAGAAGGGGTGTGAATCAGAGCTCCCCTTTCCTGCTGCATCCCAGCCCGGGGAGGAGCGGGAATGTGAATCAGAGCTCCCCTTTCCTGCTGCATCCCTGCCCGGGCTCCCTCAGGAATCACCTCCCGGCGGGAGCTGCCCGCCCCTCGCCCCCGGCAACGCACGGCTCTGTACCGTTGCGGGGTCGTTCGGTATCGCCCCGGGATCACGGATGTGTTTCCTTCTCTCCCGGCCTTTTCGTGACGGGTGTGGATTTTCTGCAAAATCCCTTCCAAAATGACAGGAGAGCTCGTGGCCTTCCCCAAAAACCTCTCGGCCGGAGCCTTCCCAGGAGCTTTGTGGAAGGTGGGATGGATGGGAGGGACGAGACAGCTCGTGTTGGGCTGTGCCGAGGCCTGGGGGGATTCCTGAAGGGATTCCTGAAGGGAATGTGTTTCACCCGGGGCTGGAATACCGGGAAAACTCTCCCTTGACTGGGATACTGGAACCTTCCCGAGGGGGATGAGCTGGAAAACCGCTGGCTCTTCTCCCCCAAAGCGAAACTGTCTGGGTTTCTGGACAGATTTGCAAACCCGGAGGTCAACGGCAGCACAAGAACAAAATTAAATATGCGTGAAACCCATCCACCGCTTTCATTCTCTTCCCCGAGCCACCCTGCAGCATCAGCCGGACGCCGTGACCGAGCCTGGGCGCCTTGATCGAAGGGGAGAGGGGCTACGGGGAGTTTGAGCTGCTCCTTCGAGGGGCTGCAGAGCCAAATCGGGTCATGGCTGCCTGCAGCAGCCACCCTGGGCCTTCCTCCTTCTTCACTTCTTCCTTCCTTTCCCCTCTCCTCCGGCCGGGCTGGAGTCACCTGTCGCGACAGATCCTATCGCGTTCTTCACCTCCCTATCTCGGTTTTTACAGAGTGGCAAAACCATCCCCGAGTCCCTCACTTGGCTCTCGCCTCTCCTGAGCCACCTGCCCACCCCAAAGGGCTCCCCGTGGGGTTCTGGGGGCTACTGGGGACGAGGGACAGGACGGGACACAGCAAAGGGAAGATGCTGGCAGCCCCCAGCCCCTGCAGGAGGTCTCCAGAGGGGTGGGAAGCGGGGAAAAGGGATGGGAGCGGCGCGGATCCCATGCGGGAACATCCGACCGGGACGAGGGGGAAAAGAAACATCAGCGAGGGGTTGTGGGGGGAGAGGGGACCCAGGAACTGTCCAGCAGCAGCGCGGGGGGAGAGCGCAGAGCCCTGGGGTTGTCCCAAATCCCGGCACCGCCATCCCATCCCTGCCTGAGGAAAAGGATCCCGGGGTGCCCGGCGCCTTTGGGATTTCTCGATGCTTTTGGGAAAACACACAGCAAACACCTGACATCGGTCATCTCCCCCCTCAGCGTCCCCGGGATCCCACGGGACGAGGGTCTGGACCCGGGGAGAATTCTTTCCCAATTCGTATTTTCCCCTCTTTTCCCCACAATTATTTTCTTTTCACCGTTTTACTCCCTTTATTTCCATTTTACCCTATTTTATTGCATTCCTTTACACTATTTATTTATCTCTTATTAAGATAGCACTTTGGATTTTATTTCATAAAACAATAATAAAAAAGAAAAATATATAAAATTAAATAAAAAAAACCACCCTCTGAGAGCCAGGAAAAACGGCAGGAGTTTTTTTTACAAGAATGTTCCTTAAAATACAAATCAAGTGAGGCTCAGACATTTTTTTCTCATTTAAATCGAGAGTTTCTGTGCTTTTTGCCAGCTTTGAAGCGCAGGCGAAATTTAACCAGTCAAAACCAATTTATATGATCGATTTGAACAGCCCGGCGTGGGTATAATCCCACCCAAACCCCTAAAAGGGCTCCGGGGTGCACTGGGGGGCTGTGGGAGGTGGGATGGGGGCACGGCGGGGATTTATTCCTTAAAATCCTGCGTGGATGTGATTTTGCAGCTGGGAAAAGAGCCTGGCTCCGCAGAGCTGAGCTTGAAAAGTTTCAGAAAGCTCCTAAACTCTGCTTTAGGCTTTGCCGGCATTCCCGTTCTTTCAGGATTGCCAAATCGGGCGCTTTAACCCGGGATTAAAGCTCCTTGAACAGGTAAAAGGATGATTTGGGAAAAGCCAGAGTATCTGGCAGTGCCCGGCCTGGCGAAAAGGAGCTTAAAAGAGATAAAGAGGAGGTTAAAATCAGCCAATTCTTCCAACAAGAGAGGATTTCAAAACTGTGAAATCATTCTCTAGTGAACTTTCCACCTTGTTTTTTTTAAAGACTCCGCAGCGAGTCCGGGTTTAAATGCTCGCTCTCACTCCCGCACTCACTCGGGCTTCCTTTAAAGAAAACCAAGTGAATAAATAAAATGGATTTTTCCGGGAGGGGTTGATTTTCTGTCCTGGAAAGAGGCGCTCAGGGTGCGGAGACGCCGAGCACGGAGCAAGGGCCGCAAGGACGAGGCGAGAGGAGCCGAAATTCCCCTCCCTGCGCCTCCTGTTTTCCCTCTTTTACCCATCGGAGGCCTGGGAAAATTCCCTAAATTTAGAGCAGGCAAGGATTCGGGATCGAGGGGGTTCAGCCCCGGCTGCCTCCGCGGTGCTTTTCCTTCCCCCCCTCCCCAGTTGTACAATTCCAGCTCTTCACATGAATTAAACTTTTAATCCAAGAAAGAATCCTCAGAAACCTTCAGGAAAACGACTTTGTTTTAAAAACAACCAGTGCCACGTTTTCTGCATGAAGGAAAGGTGAAGCAGGAGGGGAAAAAAAAACAAAACCTGAAAAAAAACCAGTTTATACACAGAGAAGCGCCAGACTTGGAGCAGAAAAAAACCAGCATGGATTTATTTTAAGGTAAGTACAACAATTAGGACCACATAAGACAAACGAACTTTGAAGCAGGTTAAAGCAAATGGTCCTTAGGAACGGTAAAGGTGAAATCTATTATACAAAACATCACACGTCGTAAATAATAATAAAAAAGTATCAGATACTTTGTCTATTTTTTTCCTTAAAAAAAAAAAATCCACCAGCAAAAAATAAATTATTTCTTCATCTTGCGAAAAGAACAGCTCTAAAACGAAAGAAACTCTATTGCATAATTGTACACAGAAGAAAAAGAAGAGGAAACGCTTGGTTGGACTACTGCTGGCGGCGCTGGTGATTATCCTCTTCTGCATCGTGCTGTGGCCGGTGCAGTGCGCGCTGCGCACCGGGAACCTGCGCTGCTTCGCCCGCGCCAGCGCGGCCGCACGGCCCGAGATGCTGCGGCCAGAGATGCTGCCCCCAAAACCCAGCGCGGCCCCCGCGGCGGTGACACAGCCCCCGCTGCTGTAGGGCCGGGACATCGGGGACAAGGACTGGACCTGGGACAAAACCCCGTTCCTGTAGGGCCGGGACAAAACCCCGCTCCTGTAGGGCCGGGAGATCGGGGGATGAAGGACTGGACCTGGGAGAAAACGCCGTTCTTGTGAAGGGTGAGGATCGGGTGGTATAAAGACGCTGTGGCGATGCAGACCCACGTCGTCTAGTTAAGGTGCACTGCGATTGATCGTCGGTCGAGTGACGGGACGCATTATCGCCTCAGCAATGCGAGCAACACAGTTCCTGTAGTGGACCATAAGGAGCTGCCTGGACTGTGCCAGAGTACCACATGCCAGCAGCTCTGTGGGAGGTCAAAGGACAGGTCCTTGCATTGAGACAACTGTACGCGTTTCTGTAGCGCAGCTCGGGAGATCGGTGGGATAGGACTGGACTCGGTACATGACCCACTGCCTTCCTCGGCCTAGTGGGCGCAGAGTTGAGGAACACGTGCCCGCTCCCGGTGCTGACGTTTGAGTGGCGCGAGATCGGGGGTGACATAGCGGACTGGCAGCAACCGTTCTACTTAAAAGGACAATGGAGATCCTGGATCGGCTGGACTCCGTCTGGGGATGAGTAAGGGCACTGCACCTTTGCTCGAGCGGATGGAGGGTTCAGACACACTGCTCCAGTACGTGATTGAGGGTGGGATGCCCTGGATGTTCCGTGAGCTCAGCGTGACGGTTGATTTAAGGAGGCCGAACCCCGTTCCTGTAAGTGACCGGGCCGGGAGCTTCTCCTGGATGTGCTCTCAGGTATTAGGACATGACTGGCTGAAGCAAAGTGACCTCCTTATGAAGATTGGTCTACGATGATGCCCTGTGGATGTGCTGCAAAAATACAAACAAATAAGGAGGACAGCAGGTGTGACTCCATACCATTTTCGGCAAATTTCCTGGGTGTGTCTGGAATGGGAACAGCAGCTCGCCGCCTGTACCAAACCCAACTTACTCTCCTCCATCCCTCCGCCCGACATCTGCAGTCCCCTCGTAGACCCATGGTTTGTATTACAGGTAACGGGAACCGTGTGATGCAATCCATTTAACCGGGCTAAATTTCTGCAGCTCTCTGGGATATGCGTTTCATATTTTTGGGGGATTTGCCGAGGAGACAGGCAAAGCATGGGATCAGGGCACGCGGAGCGGACAGACTGACGGCACAGATGACCAGAGTCGCAAACCAACCAACGTCCAGTCACCAACTCAGTACTGGACAGATGAACCGTGACACAAGTGAGCCGCACGTACACCGGATAGTGCGTCGGAGGGTGGAGTAGACAAGGGACCGGCTGACAGAATCAAACCAAACCATTTCGGCGGCCCCGGGATGGGACAAGGGATCTGTGACCATTCCCAACCCTTCTTGGACGGGAGCTGTGACTTGTCCAAAACCCTTCGGAGTTAGCTGCAACGGCAGCCTGCGCAGATGAGATAAAGATCTCGATGTCCTGCATCGCTCATAACCTCCTTACCCTGTTGGACACTGGATCTAGAATTCGGCGATGCTTGTGATTCTTGATCCAAATCCGCTTTTTCTCCGTGGGGCCGCGCGTGGATGAGTATCTCGCGGCAGTCCCTGTTTTCGCATCCACCCTATATATTTCCCTTCCTCTGTGTGACCGGCCGATGCGCGGCACCCGGACTGTGACCGAACATTCCAAATTCCCGCGTTCGCGTAGAGTCCCCGGCTGGCGTCGCAATCAGCCCTCCCGTAGCAGATTCATCGCGCGTGCCGAACGCCGCGACGCGCATTCAAACTCAGGCATACGCCGGAGAGAGTTTCACCGGAGAATCAAGGTTCCGGCGTAGGGGCGGTTCAGCGCACTCATTCGGTACGATTTATGAGGTGTTCGATGGTGGTAGGGATAGTCACGGACAGGGCGGGACAAAAGGGGGGGTGGCCCGGCGTGCGTAGCCACTCGCCCAGGGTTGCTGTAGCCACTCTCGCACCCACGGGAGAGTATGGTGCCGCCAGTCGGTCCGTGGAGGAACGAGGAGATTCGGGGTGGGAAATCACGGAGAAATTCGGGTGGTGGATAAAATCCAGCGAGAGATTTTACGGAGGCACGGTCAGTAAAATCCACGCGGAGAGATCGTTCTCTGGGTGTGTGAAAAAGAACACGGAGAGATTTTTATGGGGCTGGGACAACACTTAGACGAGGTACGACTTCGGCGATGTTGGTATAGAACACACCGCGTACGCTGATTCCCGGGGGTGGATTGGTCAAGCCATTCGCCCCGGGGTTTAGGGTAGCCACTCACCCGGATGATAGGTTAAGCAACTATGCCCAGCTTTCAGTACGGCTATAACGTAACAACAGGGTAGTGCACAATCGGCAATCCAACCTGAGAAGTTCAGATCTTGAGATCCATCATCTAGGGTTGAGTAGCCACTCGCCCCAGGCTAGGTAGACTATTTCTTCGGGTTGGTGGCATCTACAGGAGTTATGGGCCTTCTTACCCGGGTTGGTAGCCATTCGCCCCAGGTTGGTGGCCATTCGCCCCGGGTTGGTAGCCATTCGCCCCAGGTTGGTGGCCACTCGCCCTGGGTTGGTAGCCATTCTCTCTGGGCTGGTGGCCATTCTCCCCGGGTTAGTGGCCATTCTCCCCAGGTTGGTAGCCATTCGCCCCAGGTTGGTGGCCACTCGCCCCGGGCTGGTAGCCACTCGCCCCAGGTTGGTGGCCATTCGCCCCGGGTTGTCAAAGCCACTGCACCCACCGCCCCTGGCAGCCCTGAGATATTCGCATGAGAGGAGTCTCGTGCAGTGGCCTATGTAAAATTCACAAGAAATTTCCTGACGCTCGTCCAGGCTGGAATAAGTGTCCATCGCAGTAGGATCTACCCTCCAGGGGTTTGGAAAAAGGTCGACGGCAGCGATATCTATCTCGCGGGTTGCGTAAAAAGGAGATCACGGAGACGACTTTCTTCGGAGCTGGCGAAGTGGGTCATCTTACGAGACGGACTTCCGGGAGGATAGTGAAAAATAGGAATTTTCACACCGCGGTTCTACTCTCATACCTACCTACGAGCACAACACGAGAGTCAGTACCTTTTACACAAAACGAGTAGATCCCTAATAGTCACCAAGAAATAAAAGAGACAACCAATATAAGACTCAAAACAAAAGCCACAAAATCAGATAACACCAGACAAAAGAAGCACCAACAAATCCTACGTACCACCAAAAAAAAAAAATAAAAAAAAAGTAAAACAAAAAAAAAAAAAAAGCATGTTAATAATAAAAAAGTGCAAGATAATATACCACGGAGAGGTTTCTCGGAGTGATCTGCTCGAGAGCATAATCGGGTCAGGCTGCCTAGAGCAGCAGCCGGCCTATCACACTCGTGGGTGTCTATGTGAATTTGGTTCCTTCCTTCCCTCTCATTCGGCGGTGATGTTCAATAGCACCACTCTCGCTTCGCACAAATCCCGAGTATATTATTTCGGTTCCTTCAAACTTTCCCCTACTCCATTCGCAGTTTATCTCGAGATTATCGACCCAAAAGTGGCTCAAACGCATCCCCGACTCGATCTCACTTTGGCTCTGCATTCTGACAGCCTGATCCACCCCTCATAAGGGTCAAATGGGGGTCTTTGGAGGAGGCTCTACTGGACGCAAGGAGATATGGGCACACGCAGAAGATGCGGAAGCATTGGCACAGCACCCAGGCCTCGTTGAGCGACGTCTCCAGGAAGGATGTCGTTGGGATAAACAGTTGCTGGGGACGCACACCAGACGGTCCGATCGCTCGAATTGGAGCGCGCCTGGTCGGGAAGTGTCCCATTGCGGGAATACCACACACTTCACCAACCGCACTTGGATACAGTCCCCCACGAGAAAGTGATACAACGAGAAGAACACCCACCTGCAAAATCACTCAACGAAAACTCTACCCGAGATTATAATGGTGTACGTAGCGGGTGTCTTTGTGGGTTGAGGCGCTCAACTTTAATAAGTCAAGTTTCCTAGAGATACACTCTCCTCCAAATCGATATGACTCTGGCTCTCCTCACGCACCGCCAGGGCCTCGGCGTGCCGCTCTAATATGTAGAGGTTACCGTATATTTACGAGTCACACTCTCACGACATTTGTCGCAGTTTTATGCCCCTCGCAAGTATAAAGTCAGTTAATTCCCCATGTCTTTCCCACGTCTCTCCTTACCACGTTTATATGGGTACCTTCTGGCTAGATACAGAAGTCCGACTCCTATATATCAGATGCTCCTTCTATTCCTTTTCTCTAAGTAACAAGATGAATCTATCCTTCAATTTATATTGCGATTGCTGGGTTTATCCGTTTGTACTCTCCCACAAGGAGAAGAAAAAAGCCCGATGCCAAATCACTCCATGAGAGCTCTCCTCTTCCCAAGAACAATAAAAGAAAGGATATAACAGGTGAGGCCTCCAAACCTCTATCATTCGTCCCGAGAACTTTTTGTAATTCTTCGATTATATCATAGTGTGTCATGTGTGACGTCACGCAGATATTGAGAGTTTTGCTGTAAGCGAGAGTAAATACCCACCAACATCAAGATTGAGTTTGCATCTCTCTAGCTCAGTGCGCCATCGCTCTCTCCGAGAATCTTGTCAATCGTCGCTGATCGCATGTGGTTCTATATCTATTTGGTAAATATAATAAACAAGCAATAAAAATATATGGAATGCCTAGTGACGACTAAAAATAATAACATATAAAAGAAAACAAAATAAGCGCACTGATGGGTTTGTTGATTTATAATAGCTGATTTGTGATATTCTCTTCTCTCTTGTAGGCTGTTTTTGTTCGGGATAGCACAATCGGCCGCAGGAGAAAACAAGAGAACACCGTTGATATATTAATATTCTAGGCTGTAGGCATCTTCTAAGCTAGCCCACATTAATAAGATGAAATTTATAGTACCTCTACGGGTAATATGATAATGTATGGCTATTTTTATAATTTATTTATAGTTATTATCTGTCGGCATAAAAGATTATCATGGTTTCATCCTAACATAATAAAACTCGCGCTCGCGAAATTAATAAAAATATAAACGAGCAAAGAGAGATCGCAATTATTTCCGCGTATTTTTTCGTGTTTGGTTTTTTATTTCTTACTTATCAGCTTGGTTTTGTATTCTCTTGTATGGCTAGTCACTTTTGGCCTTGTTTTGGCGGGTATTTCATAATAAGGATTCCCCAAACAAATAATTAAAAAGGCGGAAATAACTAAAATTAGAAATCAAAACAACGCAACACTCTCCCAGGAGCAAACGGCACAAAACCTCTGCCGGGCCATTCAGGGCAGCTTTCTTTTTACGGAATGCTAATGTTCTTGTGTTGAAAATTTATCTTTCCACCCATATTTGAGATTGGCAGGCCGGCAGGACCATTTTCATTCTCAATATATAAATATGAGTATGTATTAGCGCACCTTGTTATCGCAGCCTTTTTTGATATGGCTGTGTTTCTGGCCATGCTTTTGCTTGTGGTCGCCTATTGGTACAAATTGCCAGCTTTGAAGCGCAGGCGAAATTTAACCAGTCAAAACCAATTTATATGATCGATTTGAACAGCCCGGCGTGGGTATAATCCCACCCAAACCCCTAAAAGGGCTCCGGGGTGCACTGGGGGGCTGTGGGAGGTGGGATGGGGGCACGGCGGGGATTTATTCCTTAAAATCCTGCGTGGATGTGATTTTGCAGCTGGGAAGAGGCCTGGCTCCGCAGAGCTGAGCTTGAAAAGTTTCAGAGCGCAAAGCCTCAGCCTTACAATGAACCCTGCTTGGAAAAGGTGCCATAAATTGGCTCCATGGCAAAATTAGGTGCGTAACCAAATTCTTTAGGATTGCCAATCGGGCGCTGGAACACGGGGTTGCGCATATTAATAACCTAGATTGCTCCTGGGTTGCAATGAATAACAATCGGCAACAAATAAGAGAGATTGGGCAACACGCACGCGGCCTTTGTTCACGCAGGGATGGGATTTTGTTATTAATTTTTTATAGTAAATTAAATTAATTAAAGCTAGCAGTACACCTGCCAGGCGGTTTTTCAGGCCTTTTGTGTCGGAAATATCCCTGGTAGCTTAAAATCCGTAATAGTTATGAGCGTATAAATATCAGCGTCATCATGGTCTCAAACAATCACAGAGGGCTGATGATTGAAATATCTCACTTAATTTCCGGGGTTGACACTCACTAAATCTATTTCCATTTTTTAAAGGTTTTCCCCGATGGTGAACTGTTCACTTGTAAAGATCCGCAGCGAAGTCGTTAATCGAGTCGCGGACACGCTCACAAATTGGCCGGACCAACTTCACTAGAAGTGTCTCTCAAATTTCTAGGCATATATATGGAGCACACACAAATTGAAACACCCGAAAATCCGATGAGATGAAGAATCCTTCAGGATAATTTCAAGAAAATTGGAAATCGGAAAGTGACAGAAAAATGACCTTTTCGATAACGGGGGATCGCAGGAAAGGATGGACTTCGCGATATAATACTGTCTTGGGAAAGGAGGACGTCAGTGACGGAGACGGCCCTGAAGAGACGAAGGAAGAGCCCGAAAAAGGACGGCCCGCCAAAAAAGAAGACAGAAGGCAAGGGATAAAAAGGTGGGAGAGAGCCCGATCCACCGGATAAATGTGGACCCTCCAACTACCTGCGCTCTTTTTTAGGGGATCTTCTTGTGTGACACAATCCGGGGGAGCCCAGCATTAGAAGGAACACACTGTACAATCTAAAATTTAGAGCAGGGCAGAGACGGCGCACTCGGAAAAGGTAAGCCCGCTGGCCGATAGGGGACTTTCCTTACCAATCACCCACAAGGATCCAAAAGTGACTGAAAAGGGACTCAAAAGAGACCTGAAAGGGACCCTCGGGAAGGTGGGGAGCAGCGTTGCATCCCGAATTTCGGGGGGGCTACTTCACATGGAATTAAAATGAGGTTAATATCGCAGGTATTGAGCCTAAAATCCGTGCGAACGGATGTTAGGATGGCCTCTGGTGGAGGGGAACACAATACGTTGAGGTGTTTGCCGGTTTTTTAAAAAGAGGACACCAGGGGACGGCACCTGGGTCTAGTTGGGAGGTGACATCTCCGGGGCTCCGTTGGCGATAAGAGAGGAGAGGAGGAGAAAACGCGGGGGAAAAATTTGCTATTTGTTGTATAGGGAGCGCTGAAAGAGGGGAAAAAGGGACACAAGGAACGGAAAAGCTTGTTTTAAGAGTGCCAGATACGCAACTGAGAGGAAAGTGAGCGAGGTGGAACCACCACATAAGCCGCGAAAAGGTACACCAGGTTATAACAGAGAGCGCAGACTTGGAGGCAGAAAAAAAACCAGCATGGATTTATTTAAGGTAAGTAAAACAATTAGGACAATAAGCAAACGAACTTTGAGCAGGTTAAAGCAAATGGTCCTTAGGAACGGTAAAGGTGAAATCTATTATACAAAACATCACACGTCGTAAATAATAATAAAAAAGTACAGATATTTATTTTTTCCTAAAAAAAAAAAATCCACAGCAAAAAATAAATTATTTTCATCTTGCGAAAAGAACACGTCTAAAACGAAAGAAATCTATTGTAATTGTACACAGAAGAAAAAGAGAATGAAGAAACACTTGTCATATTGG
>CM019224.1:18203981-18229426 GCA_009741485.1 Malurus cyaneus samueli
AGAAGAAGAAATCACTTTCATTAATTTGGAAGTTAGGAACCGTTGGGCGAGACAAAAATAATCCAGTGAACTCAACTTTAAATATTATATTAATGGCTCTGAAAATCAGCCTGATTAGAAATCCACACATTTTTTACAGCACAACAGAGAACTTAAATCATATCTCTCAGAAGAAGAAATCACTTTTCATTAATTTGGAAGTTAGGAACCGTTGGGCGAGACAAAAATAATCCAGTGAACTCAACTTTAAATATTATATTAATGGCTCTGAAAATCAGCCTGATTAGAAATCCACACATTTTTTACAGCACAACAGAGAACTTAAAAAATACCCAGGACATATATTATATATATTTTATAAACTTTTTTTTCCTTTTAAAACGTATAAATGGTCGTTGTGATATTGGTCCATAACTTATTTTTCTGAGACCCCCTATACTTTTAGCATATAAAATTTGCCACTTTTAGATAGACATATATATATATATATAATTTTTTTTACCTTTTTCTTTTCTTTTTTTTTTCCTTTTTTTTTTTTTTCAAATGAGAGATCCCCTTTTTCAAGTAAAATATACTTGTCCAGGAATTTCAGGAGGCCCAAAACGGGGCTTTTGGGATCTTCAAACTCTGTGGCCGCAGCTCCACGGGGAGCTGTTCAGATTAATTTTTTAAATTTTTCTGCGTTTGGTGCGGGTTTAACTTCTCCCAGATTTTTTTTTAATAATTATTATTAATATAATTTTTCAAAAACATTTTGTTTTCTGACGGGCCTATGCGGGGGGGCTTGCCGGCTACTCAGTACTTAGTGCAGTCGTAGGAGTAGGGGGCGGCGTGGCGATATAGGGAGGGCGCGGATCTGTAGGGGATCTGACAGGCGGAGTTGCTGCTCACCTGATGCTCGCTCAGCGCCGCGCTCTCCATCCCCAGTCGGTGCGACGTGAACATTTCCCGCACGTTGGGAAAAGTCTGCTGCTGAGAGCCGAAAGTGTGCCCGGGCAGGTGGCTCAGCTCAGCGCCGTGGTTGAGGTACCAGGAAGCCGGCGGCTGTCCCCCGCCGCCCCCGCTGCCCCGCCGCCCCCGCCGCCGCCGTGGGGATGCCCGGTGCCCAGCGCTCCGTCCTGCCCCGCCGGCAGGCTCAGCGTGCCGAGAGGCGACGGGGCGCCGGTGGGATGCTCGGCCAGCCCGTCGTCCAGCGGGGCGCACATGTGGCCCGGCCTGTCGCCGCTGTAGAGGCTCATAGCCCGCATGCTGCAGTGGTAGCTCCCACTAGTGTCCAGCGCCTGGCTGCACGCCGCGCTGTAGCCCGACGGTTGCCCCGCGGGGTAGCCCAGCGCTAGCCCGCCGCCCGTCCGGCCCGAGGCGGCACTCACCGGGCTCAGGTCGCCCGCGGGGGAAGTCCGCAGGGTCATGATGCTCTCCACGCTGAAGCCCGGCAGCCCGTTGCCGGCCGGGTGATGCTCGGGCAGCGACGCCTCCGGGGAAGCGGCGGCGGGAGGAGAAGCGGCGCTGCGGGGGCTGTCCCGCAGGGCCCCGCCGCTGGCCGGGCTCAGCGTCTCCACCTTGGTGATCACGGGCAGCTCGGGAGACGCCGTCTCGCTCTTGATCACCACTTTCTTCTCGGAGGCCGGCGCCGAGGCGGAGGGAGGGAGGAAGGAGGGGGAGGGAGGAGGGCTCAAAAAAGAAATAAAAGTAAAAGCTTTGCCTTGGCAATGCAAACAGTGGCATCAGTCCCGCCAAAGCCCATTGATGCACACGAATTTCTCCCAGTTTGGTGACCGCGGGTACTGGAGAGGGCAGGACTGGAGAGAATGCAGGGGGCTGATCCATCCCAATTTTCCAGCAGTAGGAGACATCGCTGGGCTCAAAGTGGCCCAGACCAGCCCCACCTACCCTCAGGTACCTCATTCACCAGGTTATTCCATAAACACAAAAATTCTGTCATACACTCTTTATTTACACCTGGAAATCCAGTTCACAGAGGTCCAAAAGACCAATTTTTTATTACCTGACTAATGAAAACCCCATCAAATTTGTAGCCTTTTTAAAATTCCCAGTATTGAACCCCAAGCAGAGCATTGTGGCTGCTTTAAAGCTTCTTTTTGGGTGAATTTGGGCTGTTTTTCATGCCTGTCCTGGTGTATTCAGCCTGCAACACAAGGAATTTCTTTCTGGTTTTTTTCCCAGGGTTTGGATTCATCTGATTCATCCGTCCCTCCCCTTTTTTAAGGTGTTTTCCCAAATTGTGGGTGTTTCAAGCGAGAGCTGCATTTTGTTTGTATCAAAAACCAGATTTTTTTTAACCTCTTTCACTGAAATATTTTATTCAGCTCAGTAAAACAGATTTTAGAAGTGATTCAGGCACATCCAAGAGACTGATTTAATTTCATAATAATTTAATAATTTAATTAATAAGGATATTGTAGGCCAGCTTGCTTCCCAAGGGAAAGAGAATTCCCATGGAATCCATAGGAACTGATGCTAAAGGCTGCAGTGTGTGGGACAGAAGAGAATTTGGAGCAAATTTCAGCCCTGTAAGAATGGAACTGGCAGAAAAAGGTGCCACCTCTCAAAAACACCTCATTTTTTTCAATGCAAAGTACCATGATTTCTGGAAAAACAGCTCTGGAAGCAAATCCACGGAAGGAACAGCTTTGCTGAGCGCGGCTGGAGGGAGATGTAGGTGGTCTAGAAGGATCTCAGCCCTGCTTCGCTAATGGATTAATTAACAGCGCTGCTGTCCCTCCTTCATTTTCCCTTCCTCAAAGGGAAATTTGGGCTGGGGATTTTTTGTGACAGTGGCCAGGCAGTGCTGACCCTCCCAGCCCATCCCCAGCACCCTGAATGTCCCCCCAGGGGCCGATCCTCAGCTCCCCGCGGTCACCGCGAGGTTTTTTGTGAGTAGGAAATGCAGGAATGAGTTTCAACCATTCCAGCCAGCTCCACATGGGTGGTCTGCTGTGGCTGGAAGGATTCCCACCCGCTTCCCAAACCCCATTGCAGGACCAGAGCTCCACACCCTTTTTTTGGGGATGCTTACGAGCGGTAAGGTGAAGCCTCACCGCAGCCTTTATCCCAAAATGCTGATATTAATCCAAATTTGGGAATCGCTCAGAGCTGGAAGGGGGAAAGATTCCTGAACTCAGTCTTTGTGAAAAAAAACCTCAGTTTTTTCGAGAAAATGAGTTTGTGTGTGCTCGGCTGCATCTGCAACCGTTCAGAGAGGAGCACCCGAATTTGTTCCGCTGTTTTTGGGTTGGCGCGGTCACAATGAGGATCCGCAGCACCCGAGCCAAGCACAGCACAAACCAAACTCCAAAAGGCATTTCCCCCCTTCGCCGGCACGCTTTAAAATAAACCCTCAACGCTGTTTCATTGTTCCCATGACCCCTCCATCCCATTCCGCTCAGGAATGTCGGGATTCTCAAAGTCCTCTCCTCTTCTTGGGGTAGCTGTCGAATGCACTAATTCTATAAATAATAAATCATGCGAACAAATAATTTTTTATCCTATTAAAGGAGAGCAAGGAATGAACTTTCGGGAAGCCGGCAGACTGGGAAACCCACGTACAAGCTGGATATTGTTTTATTCACCAGCGGCCAATTTTAAATGGAAAAATAATTAATGTGCGCGGGTATTTTACAAAAAGCAGGGTGCGTTTTTAACCCCAGCCATACGACGTGACGGAAAGCCCACGGTATTTGTATAAAGCAGGCAGCAGTCTCACACAAATGCTCCAGCAGAGCCTTTTTAATGTTTAATTCCATAAATAAGCCGGGCCCACACGGACCTTTCCTCATCCCGCCCCCCCAACTTCGCCTTCGAAGCGTTTTGATCCCTAAGCGCTGCCGTAGCCGCTGCGCGCGCACAAAGGGGGCGTGGGCGACGCGGAGGCTCCGCCCCTCGGCGGAGGGGGCGCGCGGGAGGGGGCGTGACCGGGCGGCGGTGACGTCACGGACCGGAGGGCGCACCGGAGGGGGCGCGGTCTGGCGGGCGGTTCCCGGTGCCCTCAGAGCCCCGCGCCGGGGCCGCCTCCAAGTGGGACATACGGGAGAAGGTGTGGGAGCACCTGGAGGCCGCCGGCCTGGCCGAGTTCCCGCGGCCCGTGCGCGGCCGCATCCCCAACTTCAAGGTACGGCGGGGCTGGGCCGCCTCCTCCTCCTCCTGCTGCTTCCCTCAGCCGCCTCGGGCCCTGCCCGCTCTGCAGCCCCGAGCCCAGGCCGCCAGGGCCCCCGTGGTTCCTCACAGTTCCCCGGGCCAGCACCCCACAGCTCTCAAAGGAAAGAAAACAAAACCACCTTGTGAATTATTACAGAATTACACAATGGTTTGAGGTGGGAGATTAAAGCTCATTTTGTTCCTCCCTCTGCCTCTCCCTTTCACTATCCCAGATTGCTTTAAACCCCGTCCAGCCTGGCCTTGGATACTTCCAGGGATTAACAGAAAATTAACATCCCCTCAATGAAAATCTGGGAAAATCGGCCTCTCTAGTGGGTGATACATTGTGCATCTCTGCTGTAAACTCCTCGGTGATACATTATTTTATGCAAACAGGGTGCCTCCCATGCTGCCACGAGGCTTCTGAGCTTGCAGGAGTTCAAAGCTGCCACTACCGTAAAAATAAATCCTGATGCTCCCCAGAAGAATGCTCGCTTCCTAACGCTGGAAGTAAGTGAAAAAAATGTTCTCCTTTCGGTTCCTTGCCTCCCTCAGGGCTCTCTGCAGGCCTGCTGCTCTCTGAGGGACATGGATGTGTTCAGCAGAGCGCGGGAGGTGAAGGTGGATCCTGACAAACCTCTGGAAGGTGCTCGGCTGGCAGCTCTGCAGGTAACAGCACTTCTGCACCCCCAGGAGGAGCTGGGAGGGGACAGAAAAACTCATCTTCAAGAGTTTTTATGTGGAGCTCATTTGTGGACTTTGGATCAAGAGGTATCGTGGAATGGTTTGGATTGGAATGGATTTTAAAGATCAGCCCATCCCACCCCCTGGCATGGACAGGGACACCTTCCACTAGCCAAGGTGACTCCAAGCCCTGTCCAGCCTGGCCTGGAACACTTCCAGAGCACCCACAGCCTCCCTGTGCCAGGGCCTCCCCACCCTCACAGAGAGGAATTCCTCCCAATATCCAATCTAACACTGCCCTCTGCCAGTTTGAAGCTAATATCTCTTATAAAGCTATTTAGAGACATGGCTTTAAAAGAGGAATGTCTTTAAAGATATGTCCTCAGGTATCTTCGAAGGTTAAAAGTATGTCTTTAATTTTATTTCCTAATTAAACCTTTTTTCTGCAATTTTCCTGTATTGGAGGGAATTAGTCTTACAAGCACTACGCAATCAACAACACTAACTATAATTTAACAAATTAAATATTTGGCCATATCATTTTAACTCTGTGACAGTAAAAATATTTCTTCAGTGTAAAAGGAGCCTTTTAATGTGGTTCCCCAGGCAAGGAAGACTTTGCTGGTTCCCACACCACGCCTGAGAACTGGGCTGTTCAATAGGATTGTTCCCCCTCCAGGGGCAACCAAGGAAATCCTGCGAAGATGTGCCACGTCTCAGGTGGGAATGAGGGATCAGGGAGGGCTGAATTAATTTGTGGGATGTTGTGGTGTTAGACAGATCAGCTAAAAATTGAAAAACGACAGATAATCTTTCTGCTAGGATGTTATTCCTGGGTTTGTGTACACAACTGCCATTAATATCATCTAAATAATGAGAAAATTTAGGCTTAGCAGAATGGTATTGATATATCTCAGCCGTTTGTGGAATATCATGAGCAATTTTTAAAGGTGAGTTAGATCTTTATCCATGCTCCTACATTTTGCAGTTTTGGGCTGCTGAACCCTCTTGAGGAATATTTTAGTGTTCACAGTTTTTTGCATCATCTCAGTAGAATATTATGTGTTACCAGATAAGAAAAATGAGTTCTTTTAAAATAAAATATCCAAAGAAACCTGAATTGTGGCATTTGCTTCAAGTGAGGCACAAACAGTGGTGAGGTTTGGGTTTGCAGTGTGGTCTCTTGCTGCCCTCTCGTGTTACAATCTCAGACTGTGCAACTGAAGGCTTTTGCCAGAGAAACCTGGCCGAGTTTACATCCGTCTTTATTTGCAATGAAAACCCCACTTGTACAGAATGAATCGGTCACTATATAGATTTATTTCTTCCTTTATCTCCTGCTAAGGGCAATAAAATCCTGCAGTAACTCCATAAACAACTGAGGTTGTAAATAGCTGGTAATTAGTAGTGACTTTCTTTGTTGGAAATTCTGTTGGAGTCATTAACTAATTAAGCCTTTCAAGGCTGAAGAGCACTTTTGAAAGAGACCTTTCTCTTGGCCTGGTGTCTGATCTGGGATCTTAGCACCATGTGTCTGGTTTTTCCCCCAGCCCACTAATGAAAAAATGCTGCTGGCAGCTTGTATTTACAAAGCACTGTGCAAACAATCCTTGCCACACTGCTGTGAAGTGGCTAATGGGCATTATTGATGGTAGTCAGCCACAAATTACTCAATTTTGGGGGTTTTTGCTCTACACAGAAAATATCTTTAGTTCTTTATTGCGATTTTAATGTTGTTAATTTATACTGAGCAAAAGGTTAAATTGGCACGAGGAGCGTTTGCATTGTGCTGTACACATAAATTAAGAGCAGTTGAATCACAAGATATATTTTTAATAGTTCTGAACTTCTGGTATTCAAAAGCACAAGTAAACATAATTTTTAATTTCTGCAATCTGGACAGAATTTTGTTAAAATGAGAACAGATTGAAGAGGGGTTGGTGGGGTTGGGCAGGCAGAGAAGGGAAGAAAAAAAAAAAACATTTTATCACTTTGTGTAACTTCAGATTTCTTTACAGCTGTCTATGTCTAAATTAACTTTTTTATTTGTATGTGAGAATTAAATCAAGCATTTGTAGTGCTCTGGTATTCCTCAAGTTAGGGTAAGGCAGGGTGGGTAGGTAGGAGGTATCATTTGCCCTCATTTTTAAGAACAGATTTCCAAAAAAGTATTTCAAAATATCAGGTTTTGATCCTAAATAAATAACTTTGCTTATAAAAGTGCCCACCTCCCTTAGCTCTCCTTGCAGCATGCCAAAATTCTTGTCACTGTAGTAGGGAATCTATTCTAGGATTCCCTAGGGGACAACTTTCCAGACATGTACAGCTTGGCTATACATGGAAGAGACACTTTGAAACGTGGGGAGTTACTTGGATTTATCAAAATATCCTGGATTTCTGCCTCAGTGCTTGGAAAACTCTGCAGTCTGCAAACCTCAAACGCTGTTTTTCCTGCAGGGTGTAAAAGAGTACAGTGTGCCTGTGGGGCTGGATGGGAAAGCACGAGTGGACTTGGTTGTTGTGGGATCAGTGGCTGTCTCTGAAAAAGGTAAGGAAAAGCTTTCCAGAAGAAAGGCCCCAAGTTCCAATCCACAGTGTCAGTGAGGCCACAACACGTGGCAGAGACAGATTTATCCTTGGAGCTGAATTGTGGCCTTGAGTTCTGCCTCTGTGTGGCAAATCCCTGCTCCCAATCCAAGCAGGAAGAAGCAATGCCTGCAGGGATGCAGTGGGCACTCAGCAGTGTGGCTCACAGCATGTTTTGGCCTTCAGGAGAACTACTGAGGCAAGCAAATATTTTTATTTTAAAGGAATCCAGGCAGGCTCCCTGTTCAGAGTTCTGCTCTGCTCACTCAGTGTGTGTGGATGGACATGTGTTAGACCTGCTGATTCAGTACCCGTTTGGGGATCAGATTTTGCATTTTCTAGTATTTTGGAAACCTGCTGATGCTGAAATTTTTTCCACTGACTTTATACCCTGCCTAAAATAACAGGTTTTTTTGTGTGTGACCCAGCCTCCTCTTTACCCACATTAACCTGTGTTGGACATGAGTAGAAGGTTCTAAATACAATGGCTAAATAAGCTGCTGTGTTAAATGCATTAAATTTGTTTATTCAGAATGGGAAGCTTCTGGGATCCTTTAGGAATTCATTGAATTGGATGTTTTATTTCATTCAGTCCTTATTTCAAGGAAAGTTGCATTCTGTGACAGATGCTGATACATTTTTTTTTCCAGAGTTACAACTTGATTTATCTGTTGCAGACTGCTCTCTTTAATTACATGATTTTAACAACAGCTTGCCACTCTGCTGTTTGTTTTTCCACTTTCCTGTGCTTTAGGCTGGAGAATTGGCAAAGGGGAAGGTTATGCAGACATGGAATATGCAATGATGGTGTCCATGGGGGCAGTGCAGGAGGACACACCCGTAGTTACCATTGTGCACGACTGCCAGGTGAGTTCAGATGTTAAAATATCCCCTCTCCAGTGGGGAGGGAACTCTGTGACACTTCCTGCTCTTTCTGAAGAGGAGACAAGGAAGGATGTTGGTTTGGCATCTTTGTCCCTATTGTCTTTGATGGTTTTTCATGTGACAGGACATCAGGAATGGTGCACAATTGTAGGGAGTTTGTTTTTAACTGCTTAGCAAATTTCTCTGTCCTTGTAGGTGCTTGACATAGCAGAAGAGCTCCTGGATGATCATGATTTAACTGTGGATTACATTCTCACTCCAACAAGGACTATCCAGACGAATTGCAAGCGACCAAAACCTCAGGGAATAATGTGGCACAAGGCAAGTTAAACCTTAACTATCAAGTTAAAGCTTAAACTTCTGTTAATGGCATCTTACTAGTACCAATATTCTGTTGATAAACCCACCATTTTTATATAAACACTTTTTTTTTTTTTATTAGAAATGCTCGGGAAAAGGGCAGATGTGTTTGTCAGGTGAAACAAAACAACAGCATTCATTTTCGGAGGGTTTAAGTGGTAATGGTGAGGAGCAGAAATACATCCCTGCAGCTGAGGTTGCTGTATCCAATGGATTGTCATGGGGTGGATGCTCCATCCCTGGAAGTGCCCAAGGCCAGGTTGGATGGGCTTGCAGCAATCTGGGATAGTGGAATTGTCCCAGGGGTTGGAGCTGGTGGGCAGAGGGTGTGCTGCTCTGGCTATGAAAGGAAAACATGGCCTGGTGGTGGCACATTCCTGTTTCTGTAGTGGATTAACTTTCCAAGGATAAATCTGTGTCTGGACCTCATTTTCAGGAGGAAGAACAGTGACTTCAAATATGAATCGTTATTTATTGATAGTTCTTCTATTATGGATTTGGCCTTTCCCCTCTGCCCAGGGTCAGAAACTTCCTCAGCTTCCCAAATAGTTTCAGAGAAATCTTTAGTGAAATGTTTTACTGGAAGTTCCTGCTGGGAAAACATTTTCTTTGTCATTGGATTTCCATTCCTAAAATCACCCAGTTAGGGAGCAGACACAATCCTGCATGATTGAGTACAGGAGGACTGCTGAAATGAGGAATTGTGCCCTCACATCCTGCAGAAACTGAGGAATTCTAAGGGAATACTTCCAGGGAAATCAAAAGTTGTTTGTTAAGAGTTGCCAACCAGCAAAAAGAGTTAAATTTCTTTAGGTAATGTATCTACAACAAACAAATTCTAGCCAGGACTATTTTTATTCCACTGGTGGGAGAGCATTTTGCCCTGCCTGTGGTTGAGGATTTGAGGTTATAAATAAATAAATAAATAGCAATTCTGTCTGCCCTAGTGCATTTTTTCCATTGAATTATTTTTGAATTGTCATTTTTTTTAGAATATTATTGAATGTAATTGTGTTGAAGGCCTAGCCCTTGTGCTCCATAAATCTTGCCAACATATTTTTGATCAATTTGTCTGTTTTAGTGTCAGACTTCTCAGTAAGTGGCCTTGCTAACACTTCTTTATTTCTTTTTCTGTGCCTTTAGCAGAAACTGAGTTTTCTGCAGCTTTCACTGAGAATGGAGCATGATTGACCCTTTATTTGGATATTTGAGTGTTGATTTAACACATCAAGCTGGGTTTGGCTGTTTTATAGAGTATGTGGTGATTAAATAGGAATATTGGATAATACCAGGCAGAGCAGGGATAATCATCACTTTTCTGTCTTTTGAGGACCAGAACAGTGCTGTGTGTAAATGAAGAAGAAATTACCATTATTGCACAGGGAAATGAGTGACATTTATTTTGTTTTTACCTGTGGGGGTACCTGGGTGTTCAGCACTTGCATAGAGGGTTTTGGAGGTGGGAGGTCTGGTTAATCACCAGGGTGTAAAAAAGGTAGGATTTGATAGGGGCTGTTTAAGTGTTTGTCCTTTGGATTTTCCTGGCTACTTCTCCATCATTTTCTCTCCATCCTTTTCTCCTTCAAATCCTGGCTTTGCTGGTGCATTCCTGTTCTTCAGAGCAAAACTAAACGAGCTAAGAGGCAGAGAATAAATAAATCATCCACTTCTAAATATGGTGTTTTGTCAACAGAGAGTAGCTTAACCTCATTGTGAAGATGCATGAGGTGGAAAATACGTTGCAAAAAAGTTGATCCTCGGGGACAGGGCTGGATCAGGCCAAGACAATGTTTGGGAGCTTGAATTGCAGGTGTTTGCAAACATGGGATTAGAGCTGAGGATTGCTGTAAGGATGTGCTGTCAGGATAAACCAGGCAGTATGTGAAGGAGGTGCTTCCCCAGCAGACAAATCCGTGGCTCCAGGCTACATTTCCATGCTGAAGGAGGGGCTGCATTTTCCTGTAGTGCTTGTGTTTGTTATGTGCTGTTAAACAACTTTCAAGGAAGTGTAAGAGCCACAATATCATCAATAGCAAAGGATCTTTATTAACATCAATGCAAAGCACTCTAGAAACCCTTGCAGATCCAAAAGCAGTGCTGAGGGGTGTTTTGGGGAAGTTTTGTGCCTCTGAGGTCAGAGTTTGGAGACATCAATATGAGTTATTGGAGGACAGCAAGAGCTGCTGAGAGCTGAGCACTCTGGAAAACTTTATTTGGATGCCAGTGGAGAATTATTTGGCTTCATCTGTCTTGAAAATCTAACCCATTGTTTCGGGGAACTCTAAATTCATGAAACTCCTTGCTTTCTCATTTAGTATTTTCTATGGGTAACTGTGATCTTTATCTGAGACACTGGCTATTATATTTGTCACAATTATCGAGTTATTTGTGCTGTGCTTATTTTAAATTGAAACTGTGCAGACAAATTAAAATATTTGGGTTCATGAAGAGGGAAACGAGAGTAGTTGGTGGAAAAATCACTATTTTCTAGCAAGCATTTCCTTCTGGTTTTGAAATCATTCTTTGAGAATTTTATAGGAGTAGGAGAAGATTTTTCCTGAAATGAAATGAACTGAGGGAAATCCCTGAGTCTAATGTTGAAACAGTGGCAGAGAGGGAAACCCTCTGACAGCAAACAGATTTGATTTGGGTCTGTGATAGAATATTTGGAAAAGAAAGCTCAAAAAATTTATACCTCCGAGCTGGCAAATCCTTTAGCAGAAGGAAGCTGCAGCCAGTGTAGCCAAGGTTTTGTTTTGTTGTGTTTTTTGGGATAGCAGGAGCAGGGAATGCTTCCACCCATGGTTACACATCTCAACACCTTTGCCAGTGTGGCCCTTGCTGCAGAACCCATGGAATCCTGTTGGCACGGGTGGATTCTAAATGTGGGTTGCATAAGTTCCTCCTGAGGGACACCAGCAGACTCCATGGGCTGCCAGCTCCCAGAAATATGCCCTTGGATTGTCTGCACATATTTGGACATTTTGTGCAAATGAATGATAAAATGTTCAACTGTGCTGGCCTTGCTGGCCTGGCCTTGTCTGTGCCTTAAATCCGTGTTTGCTCAGTGCTCCTGGAAACAAGGACACAACACGAGAGGTGGGGTCTGCCCTGGAGGTCCTGATTTGCAGTCTGAGGTCAGAGACCACTGAGGGTGGGCAGAGATGGACCTTTCACACACCTTCTGCCCACCTGCCTGGAAGGGCTGATGGATTTGCAGCACTGGAGAAGGTTTGGTGGTGTTTGCAGGCTTCCAGGGCAGCAACATCAGTCTCTTAAATCTTAAAATCATGGAATGGTTGGGTTGGAAGGGACCTTAAAGCTCATCTTGTTCCATCTGCTATGGGCAGGGACACCTTCCACTATCCCAGAGTGCTCCAAGCCTCATCCAGCCTGGCCTTGGACACTTCCAGGGATCCAGGGGCAGCCACAGCTTCTCTGGGCACCCTGTGCCAGGGCCTCACCACCCTCACAGGGAGGAATTTCTTCTGTATATCCAAACTGAATTTTCCCTTCTTTCATTCTGAAGCCATTTCACTTTGTCCTGTCACTGATGAGCAGCCCCTCTCCAGTTTCCTTGCAGCCCATTCAGATCCTGGAAGGTGCTGTGAGGTCTCCAGGCTGAACAGCTCAAACTTTCTCAGCCTGTCCATGTAGGGGAGGTGCTCCAGTCCTCTCACCAACTTCATGGCCTCCTCTGGGCTGGATCCAACATTCCACGTCTTTCTTGTGCTGGGGACACCAGAGCTGTGCACAGAATTCCAGGCTGGATCTCCCGAGCTCCTCATGTTGCTGTGTCAGTGAGCTGGGGAGCTGTGGGAAGCAGAATGAAATAGCAGGATAAGCACAGCCTCAATCCAACCCAATCCAATCCAGTCCAACCCATTCCAACCCATTCTGACCCATTCCAATCCAATCCGACCCGATCCAATCGATCCGATCCAATCCAATCCAATCCAATCCAATCCAATCCAATCCAATCCAATCCAATCCAATCCAATCCAATCCAATCCAATCCAATCCAATCTGCCCTTCCCTGGCTGCCTCACTCCAGGATTGCACTGCTTCCAGGGAAATCACAGCACTGTTTGCCTTGGCCTGGGCTGGAGCAGGGGTCAGCATTACTCACTCTGACAGAAGACAAACACATCCTTCATTCTCCCCAGCAAAATATTGAAAGTGGCTCTGATCACAGCTGTGGGGGAGCAGAGGGTGAGGGGATCCCCAGTGTTCCAGCAGGGATGTGCAGGAGTCCATCTGCCACCACGTTTTGGGATCAAACCAGGTGTCCTAAGAGTGGACGCTGTGGGTTAAGTGCTGAGAGATTTGTGTTGGCACTCGGCATCTGAGACTCCTTTCCTCAGGTTTCTGTCAGAAAGGGGCCACATTTCCCTCCTCAGCTCCTTTCCCAGTAATTGTGTGCCAGAAGAATTTATCCAGCCTGCTGTCCTCTTTCCCCAAAGCTCTCCCAGCCATGGCACGGGGTAGGCAGGATTATTAAATGATTAATTGCTTTTGCTGCAGTTATTTTTAACCCAAATCACTTCAGAGTTGATGGCACAGACCCACGAGCCCTTCTGTTGGCCAACCCCAGAGGGCTGAAGTGTGGAACCAATCTGGGAATTGGTGGTCAAGGGATAATAGGGAATTTCTTCAGCTTTGGTTTCAAAGCGAAATCCCAACACTCTATCCAGGGTTTAAAAACATCAGTTAATGGTTTGGCCTTGATTTTATAGGGATGGGGGAAGCTTCCAGTGCTGGGTTTGTCCATGACCACAGGGCATGATCCATGGATCAGCCAGGCTTGGGGTGGAATGTCCCTTCCATTCTGACTTAGGCTAAAGCAGTAGGCAGGGATTGGGATCGGGTTTGGGATAAGGGATCGGGATGGGGATTAGCAATGGGGATTAGGAATGGGGATGGCAATGGGGATAGGGATAAGTGATAGGGATAGGCAAGGCTAGGGAGGGCTGAGCAGCCAGCACAGCATCCAGAAGTGTGCAGCTCATTTGAAAGAGAGGAGGAATATCTTTGGCCTCTCTCCACATGGAAATAAATCACTGCAGTCCTCCACAGCTCACAGGACAAAAGGAACTTTTTGCATGATTGTAATTAGCACCACATTGTACTACCACAGGGTTCTTTTGTTTGCTCTTTTGCAACAGAGCAGAATAAGCTTTTTCCTCTCCCCTGCCACCCACTGCCCCCTTTGCCCTTTTAGTTCTCACCCCCAACACCCCAAAAACCCAGTGAATTCATTTGTTGAATTGAAACTCCAAACTGAGTTTCTGCCTTTCCTTGGTATAAAAGTGGGGGGATATGGGGAAGGATTCAGAAGGCTTGACCCAGCTGAAATGTTTTCCTAGACCCCAGGGAAAACAGCCCTTAAGGTAAATCCTGTCTGTCTCTTGCGACAGAGGGTGTCAAATGACAGTGTCAGAACCTAAAATTTTTTATAAATCTTTGCTAATACAAAAAAAAAATGCAAGTCCCAGGTCAGCTGCCTTTGTTGCTTTGGTGAAGGTTGGTTCCTGTTGTGTCTGTGCAGGGCTGGGTTTGACAGAATCACTTCATGGTGGCGTTTGACCATGAAGTCAAACTTTAAAGAATCATAGCTCTTATAAAAATCACGGAATGACTGAGGTTGGAAGAAGCCTCCAAGATCCAGTCCAGTCTGTGACTGATCACCCAGACCAGATGACCAAGTACCACATCCAGTTGTTCCTTGGACACCTCCAGGGATGGGGACTACACCACCTCCCTGGGCAGTAATTCCAATACCTAATCACCCTTTCTGAGTGGAAATTCCTCCTAAAACATAAATGCTATTGTCACTCATCTTCCAGAGATTACCAGGAGCCTGAAACAGTAGCTCCAAGAGCTCCAGCACGATGACAGAATCTGCTTAGTGAGAGGAGAAGCCTTGCTGAAGTCTCTTGGAGAGTGTGCTGTTCCCTGGATTATCAAAACCCTGCCCTTGGATTGTCCTTGAAATCCTGGGGGTTTCACAGTTTATCCTCTCAGTGCCCATTCCTGATTGCCCTAATCTACAAAGCCCTGAGGGTTTGCCCTTGGTAGCATTTCCCTTTCTAACCAAACCCCGGCCCATGCCTTGGCAACTGAGTTTAATTTAGGGATGAAAGGAACTGTAAGAACACTTGGGAAGAGGGTGAGGTTGTGCTTTGAGCCCAGGAGTGATTGGTTGCATGAGAACAGAAAAATGTTTTTCCTGTTTGGTTTAATTAGCATGGAGCTTACATTTCACATCAAAATTTGACAGAGGACAACAAATGTTCTTAATTGTTGGCCAGTACAAACAAAGTGAGATGGCTTCAGCCCTGGGTTTGATGTTGTATCACTTAGGGAAGGGGAGTTTGCTGTCAAACACAGCAGTTGGAATTCTTGGCTGAGAAAAACAAATTGGCCCGAGAATCCACTGAGTAATAACTCTGCAAAATGTGAAAATGGTCTGTACCTTTCCGAGTGTGGGGTCTCCTTGTTTGGAGCCCCAAAGCAAGTCCTTGCTATTTTGATGTTGTGTTAGCAGAACTAGGACAGGCTTTATGCAAATTATATTTTTATTTAGTCCCAGTCTAAAAAAAACCTGCTTGTTTGCTCTTCAGAAGATGAGCCCTGGAAACATTAGGAGAATTCTGTTGACTGATTTCCCTGTTACCTAATCCAGACATTGCCCCAACCCTGTCTTGGCTTTTCCTCGAGTCACTTCAGAGCTGGCCTCCTGTCCCCAGAGAGCTGTGCATTTTAGACTTGATGTTGTGCAGATCTGAACTGGCTGTGACTGTAACTGTAGGACCCAGAATTCTGAGATGAGTGAGGTCTGAGCTGGGGGATCTGCAGGCGTGTGCTGGGTGGGATCTGCTGGTGCTGGTGCTGTTCCAGTCCAGCCTCCAGAGAGGTTGGAGAGGCTTGCTGGAGTGGCTTGCTTCCATTCTGGGTCTCAGCTAGCTCAGCCATTGCTTGCCCAGGCTCTGTTTTGCTCCCTAAATTTCACCATTGGATCTGGTGTTGATGGATGCTGGACTTGTCCAGCAGCCAAGTAGGAATTCCTCCTCCTTCCAAGTGCAGCGTGCAAGCCAAGAGCTCGACCACATGAGCTGGGGAAGCACTGCATTTCCTGCCAGGCTGAGTGCAGCCTGGGGCATCTCATGCCTCACATGGATGGGGTTCAGCTGTTGAGAGGAAGAGCCCTTCCAGAAAAGCTCCTTGGGAGCTGGGCATGGATGGATGGAAGGATGGAAGGAAGGAATAGAGGGCTCACAGTGTGAAGCGCAGTGTCTGAGCTCCAGCCCAGCACATCCATGTGGATCTGAGGAGCTGTGGGTGGTGTGTGAGGTCGGGTGGCACAGAGGGGATGTGCCCCAAGCAGGGAATTTGCCTCCAGCTGGGCTCACATCCATAGGAACCCTGCTCCAAGGCACGCTCCCGCTCATTGTGTGACCCAGCCCACGGGATATCCTGTTCTGGGGGAAAAGAGCACCAGGAGCTCTGCAGAATGGAAGTGTCTGATGGATTGGGTGGATTCTGCCAGGGCAGGAGCACAGGCCCTCAGTCAAAGCAAACACAGAGGAGAACACAGATCTGAAAGCACTCGGGTAAATAAATGTCAAATTGGAGTAGTCCTGACTTTGGTTGCGATTTGCCTGCTGGATCCACATGGTGCTGCTTGCTTCAAGAGTCACTAATGTTTATTTTTGTCCTGCAGTGGGTATTTGGGGAGATACTTCCCAATCAGGCCAGCAATTAGGAACATTTGGAATGCTCTGGCACACGGCATGGCAGCAGGATAATAAGGTTCCTCTCTTTTTATGGCACAAATAGGCCCTGCTGCTCATCATTTTTTTCTGGGAGGTGAGAAATCCTTTTATAATAATTATATCCATCTTCCTCCTTTTTAGGTCAGCTCTGAGATGCTGGGAAAAATCCCCATCCTAAAGATTCTTCGATCCAGGGAGAAGCAGGCTGGCAAGGATGTCACCCTCCAAGATGAACACCCAGAATTGGCAAACACCACCAGAGCAGCAATTTCAAACAAAAAGGTGATGGCTGCAAATACCCAACCTCAGGCTGCTCCAGTGGGACAAGCCCATGTGGAAAGTGATCCTGGAAATCCCAGATTGGAGGGATCTGACACAATGACCACTGTGTATGTGGGGAACTTGCCTGCCAGCCTGAGAGTGAGCGAGCTGAAAAGTGCTCTGAGGGAATTCCAGGTGACTCCTGTCCGATTGAGCTGGCAGGGAGCACAGCACAGGGCATTCCTGGATTACAGGGATAAAGGAACTGCAGACAGAGCCGTGTCCTCCTTGCAAGGCCTGAGCCTTGGGGGCAATGCTCTGAGAGTGGAGCTGGCCAAGAGCCAGAGGAGCAAAGGGCAAGGAGAAATCAATAGTCACAAATGAGTATGGAGGAGAAAAAACAAAAAAAAAGAATGTTTTCAGTTTTTGTGAGAAGCCAACCTCTGTGATAGTGTGATGTGATTCCTTTGCTGATGTGAAATTGTATTAATTACTGGAGTGGGAACAAAAAGCAGATACACCATGGTCAAAACTTGTCGGTGCCTTGTCTGGCATGGAATTCTTGGGCAAGTTGCTGGAGATTGTAGCAGATCCTGTTCCTCTGTGCCTTTGTCACCATCACTGTGGCTCTTCCACGTCATCAGAGGTGAGGGTGAGACAGCACCACACAACTTCTCCAGGTGAAAGCACTCCCAGGCACTGGCCTGGACATGACCATTCCCCTCCAGTGTAGGGATAAATGCTCATTTATCTTGTATGGCTCTTATTACCTTTTTTGCTGCCTTTGGTTTCCTATTCCTGAAAAACAAATTGAACTTTGGCCGAGCCATCCTTTCTAAACAGAAGCACTTTTGCCAGTGATGCTGGGCATGTAGTCAAAGTAAGCACCTAGATGAATTTCTTTTTTTTTTTTTGTAAGAGTTGGAAACTTTTTTTTTTTAGCCAGGGAGTACTGTTAAGTATATTTTAAGCAGGTTATTATGCCTCAAGGGTCAGACATTTATACAACATTAAATCAAAAGTTCTCATCATTATCAGGTGGCTCTGTAGGGAAGGGCTCAAGGAAGGCATTGGAGCTGCAGAGCTGCATCCAGCATTGGGATCACAGAACAGCAGGATGTGGAGCTGCTGGAGAGAGTCCAGAGGAGGCAGCAGGATGATCAGAGGGATGGAGCAGCTCTGCCAGGAGGAAAGGTAGAGAGATTTGGGGTTGTTCAGCCTGCAGGAAGGAAGATTTAGGGGTGACCTGGTGGTGGCTTTCCAAATGGAACGGGACTCCTCCAGGTGGGGAGGGACATTGAACGAGGGCCTGGAGGGACAGGACAAGGGGGAATGGCTTCAAACAGACAGAGAGTAGCATTAGATGAGATATTGGGAGAAATTCTTCCCTGTGAGGGTGGGGAAGGGTGCCCAGAGAAGCTGTGGCTGCCCCTGGATCCCTGGAAGTGCCCAAGGCCAGGCTGGATGGGGCTTGGAGCACCCTGGGATGATGGAAGGTGTCCCTGCCCTTGGCAGGGGGTGGAACAGGACGATCTTTAAAATCCCTTCCAACCCAAACCATTCTGTCATTCTATGAACTTTTTCTAAGGTCAACAAAGGAAAGGTTTCTGGAAAAAATCAGTAGTTCCATTCCCTGAACTGCTCTCTACAGCTCCAAATGATTTCCAGTGTCACTCAGTCCGAATTCAAACAAGCACTGCACAATCCTCTGGGTCTCATTTCAGAGCTTGTGCATTCAAGGCTGAGAGTCAGGGGTTATGTTACTACCCAAACACACTCCCTGCATCATCAGCTTCCAAAGCACAGGAAAGAAAAGCAAAAAAATAATTATCCATCCCTGCCAGCCCCTTCCAAACGATGGCAAATTGAGTAATGCGATCATTTGCTGTTCCTTTTCACTCTGGGATATTTCTTTCTCTTGTGAAGATGTCCAGGTGACCTTAGCAGTTAAAAGCCAGGGACTCTGCCAATGAAAACTTCAGCATCTCAAACTTCCCCTGTTGCATTACAGCTGGCACCACCCTTTTCTGGTTAAATTTGTGGGATTCACATCCTCTACCTTGTTTCCTTTCTTCCCATCTAAAGTTTCGGTGCAGACCTGTTTATGTGTTTTGTAAATGTGGTAACTTTGCCTGCTTTCCTGTCAGCCCAGCCTGCAGCCAGGGGCCCAGTTTTGTTTGGACAAACATCTGGATGTTTTTCTGTTTGCAGTTGTGGTTCTGGGTGAAGCCCACAGGTGAGCAGTGCTGGCTCTGCGGCCAAAGCTTTGCTTTTTCCAGCCTGTCACTTTTTTTTTCTGTCATGTATTTCAAGGTCACATTTCACTGTATTTATCCAATATCCTGCTGCTTTCCCTGTTGCCAGTTAAACTCCAAACCACACTTGGGAGGAGATGCTAAGTAGAGGTGTGCAACAGGAGGAATTTCTTCATGGAAAGGGTGATCAGGAATTTTAAGGGGCTGCCTAGAGAGCTGGTGGAGGTGTCCAAGGAAGGCCTGGAGGTGGCACTCAGTGCTCTGGGCTAGTGACAAGGTGGGCATCAGGCACTGATTGGATTTGATGATCCTGGAGTTCTTTTCCAACCTTTATGATTCTTTGAGCTGTACTTATGAAGAAAAATTATTACTATAAGCTTAAGCTTATGAGCATTTTGAATGGACCGGAATAACAAGCAGCAGTATTTTTGATCCATCTCAAAATCAGCAAATCACTCTGTGAAATCGGTGCAGTTTCTGCCTTGGACAGCCAGGGAAGCAGGGGCAGGGATTGGGCTCTTGGTTCTACTCCTCTCCAGCTAAAATACATTTTAATGCCAGATGCCAAACTGCTGTTGAATTAAATACCACAAGAGTGCCCAGGGCACAGCCCTGCACAGCCTTCTGGTGTCTCCAGCTGTATGATGTGGATTTTGTCTTGTGGCTTGACCCAAGTTCCTCCTGGAGGAAACAACAGATTGTGTAGAAAAAGTGAATGGGGCAGTCTCAGATCTATTGTTCCAGGCTCTCTGCATGCTCAGGAAGGCATCACTTAGAGCAGAATGGGAAGGGATTCCTGCAAGCCTACAAAACTCTGAAATGCAGGAGATTTCATTGATTCCTCAGGCTCTGATCTCATAAGAAATCACAAGGAATTGAAGCCTGATTGTTTTATCTTGGTCCAGCCCAACACTATGCAAGATACCAACCATCAAACCATAAAATCCATACTCTGGGGGATTTTCTGACTGAATTAACAGCCTTTAAAGAGGAGAATACTTAGTCGAGTGATGATTCCTCATTCTGTACCTGCTCTAGCTGTGTTCTGTGCACAGAAATATAAAATGTGCTTCATCTCAGGTGGATCCTGGCCTGGTTTTACTGCTTAAGACTCATGATAAAAACATCAATAGTGGCAAAGCAGTGCCTGGATGCTGCAGAAAAGCCTGAAATGCTGCTGATAGATCTCTACTCTGCTTCTAATAGGGAGTGAAGTGATCCCTAGCACAGCCTTGGGTTCAGCAGCAGCAGCAGAGCTGTGTGATGAGAAGAAACGTTCAGCAGTACAATGGGAAATGCTTTCCTGAGCCAACTTTGTTCAGAATAATTAAAACTGGGGGCTCTCTATTCTCTGCACAGCCCGATGTCCTCGCCTGTCATGTGGTCAGGCACATTCTTTCCAGCTCCTTTCACAGCACAAACATTTGGGATGCTGTTGTTGAGCTGTTGTTGCTGCACTCCCCTCTTTTTGAGGGTTCAGTGGGGGAAGAGGCTGGTCTGGTGTGAACTCGTGGAACTGGGAGGATTTGGGATCAGCAGTGACCACTGAGATTTTACATGAGGTATTTGACCTTCCCAGGGTGATTTTCCCCTTCTTCCTCCCCTCATTTTTGGTAGAAATGCAGAGGGAGACCAGGATGGGATGGATGGAGCCTCCACCAGCTCTGTGCAGGAGAACAGGATGACTTTGGAGGGGTTTTTGTTGTAGAACATCAGTCCCAGCGTGGTGTGTGGCACAGAGCAGTGAGGCAAGGCTGGAATCTGCTAACAATGAGGGCGAGGTGGCTCCCTGCCACCCCCAGAACTGCACGGGCGCAAGGGTTTTCCTTCAGCCAGCCGTGTCCATGCGTTTCCTGGAACGGGGACAAGGCCACACAGCTTCAAGCCACCAAAGACAACAGTAAACAGGCTGGGTTGCTGGGTAGGCTCTGAGTTACACGAGTCAGAGACTGTTTGTTTCCATGGAGGGAAAAAAAGGGAGAAAAAAATCTCTCACCAGCAGGATGGGAAGGGATTAGAGCCCTTCGCTGGATCTCATATCCAGGTCCACATCCAGCCCTCCAGCATGGCCCTGATCCCCTCCCCACAATCAGCCTGAAAGGACAGAGGCTTTATCCCATTATGTGTGGAGACCAATAAAAAATGTCAGGAAAGGGATGGTTAAACACCGTCTTCAACTTATGGCTTTTTTTGTTGTGCTTTTTTTATTTCATCATCTACCGTTCCAAAGGGAGAAACAAATGGCTTTTAGGGGAATGATTCCATTGAAAAATCCAGCACTGGGGCTGTGTTTTTCTCCACAAGGGCGAGGAGGGGGAGGAAAAGCGTGTGCAGGGATTTCTCTCGTTCCGGTTCCTCAGAAGGAACAGCCCCTTGCAGCACTTGTGGCTCTGGAGGAAACATCTGTGGCTGTGGCCACGTTCCTCGGGCAAACCCCCCAGGCTGGGAGGCTGTTGTGTACCAAATGCTTTGATTTCCTCGTTGCCATCTCTTAAAGATTATCTCCCTCCAAGAAAAGGGCAGCATTTCCCATGTTTCCATGTGTAATGTCCCTGCTGTCTGCTATAAACATCATGGAACATTTCCCTGCCCTCTCGTCTGACATAGGTAGCAAAATCCCTGCTTTTCATCTTTCAAAGCCCCGCAGAAATGTTTAGGGTCATGTATCCTGCCATTGTTCTGGGCTGGGCATCCCACTGAAGTGCCTGGGAGAAATGAGTTCAGGATATGGATCTATCTGATCCATCTCTGCAGCGGCCCCTGGAACATCCACGTTTTACAGATGGCAAAGCGGAGATGGCTCCTGATAGACTGGAGGCAACTGGTGATTCCCACTGCTTGGGAAAACAACAGCAGGACAGGCCAAAAACTCATCAAAAGCTTTTCAGCAAAAAAAAACAAAAAAAAACAAAAAAAAAAAAACAAAAAAAAAAAAAAAAAAAAAAAAAACAAAAAAAAAAAAAAAAAAAAAAAAAAAAAAAAAATAACACAGCAAGCCCTGTTGGATTTTTCTGTGTGACAGTAGCAGTGTTCCCAGTGGGCATCCTGTCTCCCAGTGGGTACCTGGAGCATTGTGGTGGCTCTGTCTCCAGAGCCTCTGGGGAGCCTTGGATGCATCTGGTCTGCTCCAGAACTTTCCATCGAGGCACCCACTACATGCCAGGGACAAACCTCAGCTCTTGCTCTGGGAGATAATTATGAAACAGAATTTTTTCCCCAAGATGTTCCACCTCCAGACGTCTCCGAGTCACAAAATGTGTTACAATTCATCCATCCCACACGTGGAGCTAAAGCAGATTTACCTTTCTTTAAGGAATAAAGCAAACCCACAGCAGCTTTACCTTTCTTTAAGGAATAAAGCAAACCCACAGCAGCTTTACCTTTCTTTAAGGAATAAAGCAAACCCACAGGGTGGTTGGATGGGATCAAAACCAGGGCATGGAAAGAAGGGAAACATTCACATGGTGAAAGCTGCCACATTTCTGAGCATTAACATATCCATGGCTACCACTCCTTCAGATCTGGGAGTGAATAATTGTTCAGACAAGAGCAATACCTGTGTTTTTCCAGAGGGATGTGGTGTTTTCAGAGTGTTTCCAGGCACCTGCACTGCTCAGGCTGTGGATTGTGGTGTTTCCATCCCTCTGGAGGAGGCGATGCCTGGAGCTGCTGATCTGCAGTGATTTCCTTCACCCCGGGCAGGAGCACAATTCCTGCAGAGAGTTCTGCTCCAAGTGAACTCCTGCTACCCCAAAGTCCCTGCAAAACTTTCCAGGCCATGTCATCCTGCTTTCCCAGGTGTGTTTGCTTATTTTTTCAGTAATTAGCCTGAAGCTGAGCCGAGCCACAGAGCTGCACTTTCTGTGCCATTCCAGGGGTTTTGAGTCCTGCTGCTTTAAATAAAGGAGCGTCTGTGCTCAGGCTCTTGTTCACACCGCTGAAGCCAAGTGGCACTGCCAGTGTCCCCACAGCCCTTTCCATGATTAAACTGAGCTGGTTTGACCTCTGGAATTGCTGTGTGCTCTCTGGTGCTCACTCCAGAGATC
Source organism: Malurus cyaneus samueli (assembly GCA_009741485.1). Classification (NCBI taxonomy): domain Eukaryota; kingdom Metazoa; phylum Chordata; class Aves; order Passeriformes; family Maluridae; genus Malurus; species Malurus cyaneus. The sequence continues at coordinate 18,226,989 of CM019224.1, forward strand.
TTGGGGATCTCTCAGAGGACCTGGAGAAGTGGCTGAGAAAAGGAAATCTGTGTTTGTGACACAGGGATTCACCTCAGGGGAATTTTCCAAGGGATCTGCAGCTCCCTTGCAAATATTCAGCTCGTTTTAAGACTGGAGTTGGAATGTTTGCCAAAAATTTGATGGATCAGAGCAACCTGTGATCACAGAATGGGTTTGGGCTGGAAGGGACCTCAAAGCTCATCCTGTCACATCCCCTGCCATGGGCAGGGACACCTTCCACTATCCCAGGATGCTCCAATCCCAGTCCAACCTGGCCTTGGGCATTTCCAGGGGTCCAGGGGCAGCCACAGCTTCTCTGGATAACCTGTGATAATGAGAATTTGGATATTGAGCCAGAAGCTCAATAAGATTTATTCCTTCTGTTGTTTTCTACTAATAATAAAGAATAAATAATAGGATCATTTAGATTGGAAAAGACCATCAAGTCCAACCACTAATATTAACATTCTAATTTCTTACTGGGCAAGATGGATTCTGACAGGAGAAGTTACTTAAGAAAACAAGGGAGCCACGTGCTTTTCCTCACTCGTGGAGCCAATCTGATCATTATTTCTAGGAATAACATCAGCTCCCAACTGCAGAGCTGCTGCTGGCACTGGGGCACCTCCTGCTCCTCAGGGGATCCTTTAGCCAGCTGCACATCCACCTGTTTGATCCCTGAGGATGACTCCAGGGCAAGGATTTCTTGGCAGGGATGTGAAATGCAAAACCCAGAGGAGCATCCCAGCACTGCCTTTTTCTGCAGTGTCAGGCTTGGAAATATGCCTGGAAAGGGAGCAGATGTGCAGGTGTGAGTTCCCAAAAGCATTGCAGAAACCAAAGAATCCTTCCAAAAGTGACAGGAGCTGTTGCTTGGATCCCCTGAGGACCACAGATCCCAAACTGTTTGGTTTTGAGGGAGAAATCAAGCTTCCACTGATTCTTACCGATCTCAGCCTTTACCTGCTGAGAATTTGGTGCCAAACTCATCACCCGTTTAAGATTCCCGATGTTATTCCCACCAATTAACTCTCCAAAGTACCCAATTCTTGCAAATCTGAGTAATGAACCCCATCCAAGGAGCATCCTGATCCAGGTCTGTACCCATGGGATACTCTGCTATTCCATGCCAAGCATCCCTGTCCCACCTGGGCACAGAACAGGTTTGATCCAGAAGTGCTCCATAAAAAATTTTCACCTGATGTGAAGGTGGGATAAAGAGATGTTCCCCCTTTGCAGGTCTGCATGCCAGAAGGGAAAAGTAAAAACTAAATAAATAATTTTTAAAGATATTTTAAAAAATTAATTAAATAATGAAAGAAATCAAGATTTTATCATCCACCTGGTGGAGAGAAGGTCCGAACTGGACGGGTTTTAAGCCAAATTTTGGGGAAAGCCGCGGGAGCGGGGCCGGCGGTGCCCGATCGCTGCCGCCAGGTGGCGCTGCCGCCAAGGGAACCGCACCGCCCCCCGGGCCGGACCCCCGGGATCCCTCACATCCCACCGGGATCATCCACATCCCACCGGGAACATCCAACATCCCACCGGGAACATCCACATCCCACCGGGATCATCCAACATCCCACCGGGATCATCTACATCCCATCGGGAACATCCACATCCCACCGGGAACATCCAACATCCCATCGGGATCATCCACATCCCATCGGGAACATCCAACATCCCACCGGGAACATCCACATCCCACCGGGAACATCCACATCCCACCGGGAACATCCACATCCCACCGGGATCATCCACATCCCACCGGGATCATCCACATCCCACCGGGATCATCCACATCCCACCGGGATCATCCACATCCCACCGGGAACATCCACATCCCACCGGGATCATCCACATCCCACCGGGATCATCCACATCCCATCGGGACATCCAACATCCCACGGGATCATCCACATCCCATCGGAACATCCACATCCCACCGGGATCATCCACATCCCACCGGGAACATCCACATCCCACCGGGATCATCCAACATCCCATCGGGATCATCCAACATCCCACCGGGATCCCTCACATCCCATCGGGAACATCCAACATCCCACCGGATCCCATCACATCCCATCGGGATCATCCACATCCCACCGGGATCATCCATACATCCCACCGGGATCATCCAACATCCCATCAGGGACATCCAACATCCCACCGGGATCATCCACATCCCACCGGGAACATCCAACATCCCACCGGGATCATCCACATCCCACCGGGAACATCCAACATCCCACCGGGATCATCCAAATCCCACCGGGATCATCCAACATCCCCCGGGATCATCCACATCCCACCGGGAACATCCAACATCCCACCGGGAACATCCAACATCCCACCGGGAACATCCAACATCCCACCGGGAACATCCAACATCCCACCGGGAACATCCAACATCC
>CM019224.1:18229451-18261658 GCA_009741485.1 Malurus cyaneus samueli
CCTCGTATCCATTCAGCCATTTGTGCCTGGCGAAGCACATTTAGACCTGGGCGTGCCAAACTCATCACCCGTTAAGGATTCCCGGAATGTTATTGTCTCCTTGCGTACCATAGTTAGACGTTCCTAACAAGTTACCCACTCAGATTCTTGCAAGATTGGCAGGTATCATCTACCATTGTTGTGTCAATGGTTAATTGAACTCATCGCGACCATCCATAGGAGCTCGGACCCTCGATTCCATGAAGCGGTTCCTTAACCCAGTTGAGATCCGCATACTCTACGTCATACTATTCCGGAACGCTCCAAGCGATGCCGCGTCCAACAACACTGAGGCACCGAATCAGGTTTTGATCCAGAAGTGCTCATAAAAAATTTTCACCTGATGTCGAAAGTGGGATAAAGAGATGTCCCCGCTTTGCAGGTCGCATGCCAGAAAGGAAAAGTCAAAAACTAAATAAATAATTTTTTAAAAGATATTTTAAAAATTAATTAAATAATTGAAAGAAATCAAGATTTTATCATCCACCTGTGGAGAGAAGTCCGAACTGGACGGGTTTTAAGCCAAATTCTTGGGGAAAGCCGCGGGAGCGGGCCGGCGGTGCCCGATCGCTGCCGCCAGGTGGCGCTGCCGCCAAGGAACCGCACCGCCCCCGGGCCGGACCCCCGGGATCCCTCACATGCCATCGGATCCAACCTCACTACATCCACATCCCACCGGATCAATCCGGACATCCCACCGGGAACATCCACATCCCACCGGGATCATCCACAATCACCGGGATCATCTACATCCCACCGGAACATCCACATCACCGCGGATCATCACACTTCCACGGGACTCAGTCCACATCCCCGGGACATCCACATCCCATCCGGGAACATCCACATCCACCGGGAACATCCAACATCCCACCGGGATCATTCCATCATCCCACCGGGAATCATCTCACATCCCACCGGGACATCCACATCCCACCGGGAACATCCACATCCACTCGGGAACATCCACATCCCACCGGGAACATCCACATCCCCAGGGGATCGATCCACATCCCACCGGGTCATCCACATCCCATCGGATCATCCACATCCCACCGGATCATCACATCCCACCGGGAACATCCACATCCCACCGGATCCCAATCCCACCGGGATCTATCCAACACCCCGGGATCTCCACAATTCCCACGGAACATCCACATCCCACCGGGAACTCCACATCCCATCGGGATTCATCCACATCCCACCGGGATCATCCAATATCCCACCGGGATCATCCAAACCCACCGGGATCCCTCACATCCCATCGGGATCATCCAACACTTCCGGGGATCCCTCACATCCCATAGGGATCCTTCACATCCCCCAGGATCCTTCACATCCCATTGGAATCATCCAACACCCCCGGATCATCCAATACCCCCGGGATCCTTCACATTACCCGGGATCATCCAAATCTCACCAGGGTCACCCAAACCCCACCATGATCTGTCCAAACCCCCGAGATTCCCCCAAACCCCTCTTCTTTGAGACATCTCTCACCATCATCCCCACCCCAATATTGCCTCCCAAAAAGGGTCAGAAATCATCCCAATGGACCCTCCCAAAAATGTTTCCCCCCACCAGGAAACCCAACCCCACATCTCCTCCTGCAGGGGCTCTGCAGAGCATCTCCTTCCCTTGGGATCCCATGCTCTGCCCCCATGCAGGACTGTCCCTCATGAACTGTGAGCAGGTGACAGTGGAGACACAATTCCTGCTCCATGTGGCACTGTAAGGATGGAGGGAACATCCCAGAATGAGCGGTGGGGAGCGCTTGCACAGCCCAGGGCCTGGGGACACCATGTCCCCTAATCCACAGGGGACATCTGGCACCAAACCCGGCCCTGCTTCTCATCCTGTAGAAAATTCCTGGGCCTGCACAGCGGATCCATGATAAGAAAGTGTTCCCTAAAGCAGAAATGCCAAAACCCCAATAGAAAATGTGTTGTATCCCCTACGGATTGGGACGGGAGGGATGAGGAGCAGGGAGCAGCTCGCTGGTGCTGAGCCACAACAGCTGAGCGCTGCCAGATCGGGGCCCTTACGTGAGCAAATCCCACATTTCTGAGCAAGCTCTGCCTCATCTCCTCTTCCAGGGCTCCCACAGCATTTCTGAGCGCGTTTATCCCTCCTCACCTCCTCCTGGAACAGCACAGGCAGAGCTCACTCAAAGGAATGGCAGCTCGGGGTTTGCCATCCCCTGGGAAAAAAAAATTATGGGAAAAATCCTGTTGGGATATTGCAACCCATCACTGATGGAGGGCTCTGAGATGCAGAGCTGCCTGTTTAGACTGCGCTCACTGGCTTGAGGAATATGTGGCGTCCACGGAATGCGGCGGCTCTGTTTTTCCAGGTTTGGAAACCCACGGGAGGGAGGAGAATAAATCCCGTCAAGTTTTGTCGGGGAGCAGAAACCAAACCCCTGCAAGCTGAGCCCGAGCCTTGCAAGGTGCTGCCCGCCCTCTCCAGCCTGGCAGCGGCACCAAATGCCAACGGGAATCCAAAATCCGTCCCAGGGATGAAAATTAATTGGCTCACACTTAGGAGAGACGGCGGGATTTCAAGGATCACTTGGCAGAGGTTGAACTCCTAACCCTGGACCATGATCTCAGCCACACCTAGTGCAGATTTGTGCTGCAGGAGCAAAAATTTTCGGCTTGTAGATAAAAGGATGGAGGCAATGTGCTCGCCTCCAACTGGGATGGGCAGAGATGTGGGAAAAATCGACCCAGAAATGCATAAAAATGGGGAAAAGCAATAATGCTGCAGGTAGATTGCTGCTGGCTTCGAGAGTGTTGATTTCATAGTTACAAAATAATATAAAAAACAAAGCCAACAAAATCAACTAAAAACCTAAATGAAAAAACGCACACAACAAAAATAAAAAAAAAACACTCTGGAAAGGCCTCCCCCAATTCTAATAAAGCCTTTCCCACCGGCCTCAATTACAATAATATTTCAAATTTGTCTCTTGTTATTACAGCGAACTTTGCTTTTAATTAAGCTGATTTCACAGAGCTGGGCTAATTAGTGTGCAGTGATTAAATGTCTCTCTATAAAGGCAGAAATACATAACCACGTTATCAGATTAATTTGCCTGCATCTGTTTTTTGTGTGCGTTGATATCGAATATTGATAGAGACAGATTGGCCCACGAATTAAAGCAAAAATTCCTGGATACAGGAGTATCCTTAATTAACACAAATCACCTCAATTTTTAAAGAAAATATCGATATTTCAAATGCGGATTTATCACCGCCCCGTGCACGACGGAGATGGTGCATTTTACCTGCTTAATTTTTATTCCTGTTTATTAATTCCTAATATTTTTGGTTAATTTGGGTATTTTTTTTTCTTCAAATTTATGAAATTTGATCTCTTTTTCACGTGGGGAAAAGCCCACGGGAAGTTCCAGCACTCTCCCTGCCCGCGGAGGTGCCGCAGGGATGCGCGGATCAGAAAATTCCCGGGATGGAGGAGGAGGAAAAAGGAATCGCCGGCTCCATCCCGGCAGCATCACGCCTGGAATCCGAGGGAGAGGCAAAGAGCTGTCAAACAGCGCCTTTCGCCTTCTCCTTGGGGGATAAAAAAAAAGAAATAATTCGAATAATATAAAGATAAAAATAAAAAAACGCCGCCCGTTTTCCTCCCTCTGCTTTTCAATATCCTCATTTTAAATATTTCCCGACAGGAAAACGGGCAAGAAGGAGTCGGCGAAGGTGAAAAACCCCGAAAGAGTCGGGTTTGAGTCTGCGCCGGGATGGGGAAATTATTTGGCCCGAGGGTTGCACGGGCCGGGCCGGGGCTGCGCGGCCCCTCCGCGCCCCGCGGAGGCCACAAGACTCCTCATCAATTAAAGCTTAATTACACCGCATGCTCGTTTATTTGCTGCTCATACAATCGTGAAGCCATGTACAAATAACACAGGTTTACTATTCGGTTTTTTTTTTTTTTCTTTTCCTTTAGGGACAAAAATGTACACAAAAAAAAAAAAGAGCGAAAAAAACAAAAAAACAAACCCACATAATTACAATTTTATACAGTGCAGAAAGAATTAAAATAGGTGTCACGGAACTGTACAACTGTCAGGGCGAAAAAAAAATAGAGAGGGGAGGGAGGGGAATAATCCCATATATATAATATTTCTATAAAAACATATGGAGGATTGTCTTTACACAGAGACCACGATCGCTTTCAAATTTACAAGGTTAACTAAAAAAAAAAAAAAAAAAAAATCATAATGGCAAATATTGCCAACAGAGATTCCCCGATTTAATACTGATCAACTGAGACTATTCGTGTCTCGATTATTAGCAACAACAACAAAAAAAAAATTGTAGAATAAATAACAGGATGAGCATGGCTGTCTCTTTCCAAAGTGCCTTGTTCTCTCTGCATAGGGTCTGATCCTGCAGTCTTTATGCAGGCAAAAAATAACCCCGAACTTTATAGTTACGAAAAATCCCTCTGAGAGATTTTTTTTTGCCCGCTGGGTGTTTGCTGGCAAAAATTAATAAAAAAATAAGAAAAGAAAAAAAGGAAAGAAAGAAAAAAAAAGTATTTTTCCGGGCTCGAAGTGAGACGGGACCGAGAGGGTTTGAGTTCGGGGTCTTTTCCAGCCCCCTCAGTCCGAGCCGGCTCTGCTCCTCCCAGCCGAGCCGGTGGCATCGCTCCTCTCCAATTCCCAAACTCAATTTGTAATTTCATTTTTTTTTTTTTTAAAAGAGAGCATCAAACCCTCGCCCCAAACTCGCAGTCGGGGCTTTCGGGCGATACGGGGGGGGGCTTCTTTTGCTTTCTTCTCGACCCCTCCCGAGCAGAAGAAGGCACAGACGCTGTGGGATCGCACCCGCGGCCGATGCCATCCCGGGGCCGCACTCCCCGCTCCCGCCGCTTCCCGGGGCTCCAGTCCGTTCCTCCTGCCCCAAGCCAGGCCGCGGATACCCCCCGGCACCGAGAGGGTCCTGGGGGGATGCTCAGCGCCCGCTCAGGCCTGGCCGGCCCCAGGACGGGGTTTTTTCCGCCCCGGCTCACATAACGCACGGCTTGATGTCCTGGTATGTCACTTGTTGGTGGTAATAGGAGCCGCTGCCCGCCGAATGCATGGAGGAGGAGGCCATGGCGTTGAAAGAGAAGACGAATTCCTTTCTGTCGCACATGCTCGGAGACTGCGAGTGATACCGCGGGATGCCTGCGGGACGGGGGGAAAGATGGTCAGCAGCGCGAAGGGATTGAGGAGAGGAGGGTGAGCGCGGGGAAGGGAGAAAAACCCTGGCTGGGGTTGGAAAAAAACCCCAAAAACCCAACCCGTCCGCACGGCCCGGTCCGAGCGCGGAACTGGGGGGAATTTGGCACACACGGGCACTGCGGGGGCTCCGCGGGTGCGGGCAGGTGCGGCAGCGAAACCCCCGCGGCCTCGGCACGGCATTTCCGCGCCCGGCCCTAGGGCACTGCGAGGAGAAGGGATTTGAGTTGGGTTTAGGAGACTTTTTTTTCTAATATTTACAAATTTTTTCCAAACCCTGGCTGCTTTTCCTACCCTTCTGCCCGTGTGCGGGAAATCCGCCGGTGTCGGAGCGGGGAACCCCGTCGCGCCGGGAGCGGCGGCGGGGACCGGGAGGAGGCCGGGGGCGAGCGGCTGCCCCGAGCGGGGCTTTTCCTGCCTCTCCTTCCGCCACTCGGCACGAAAATGCGCCCCGGGAATCGGGGCTGCGCTGGGCACGGGGTGCCCTGGCCGGGAGCGCTTCCCGCCGCTCCTTTGGGTGACAATCAGAGCGTTTTGGTGAAGGCCGCGGATGGGCCCGGGGGTTCCTCGGGGCGGGCTCCCAGCTCCGTTTTCCAGAGGGTCTGGATGCGCTGAGCTCTGGGGCTGCCCGGAGCCGGAGGGTGCCCGTGGCGGGCGCTGCCCAGTGCCCGGCCCGGTTTGGGGCTCTGCAGCTCCGGCCCGGCCCGGCTGATGCTTTTCTCCACTCGCTTTGTGTTTTTGACCTTATTTTTCTCCGATTCACACCCGTTCCTGTCAGGCACATCCCGCTCCCACCCGAAGCGCCCGGGTGATGTTCAGGGACCCCCAGACCGGCCCCATCAGTCGCCCGCCCAAGGCTCCGAGGCTTCCCCCGTGCCATGAGAGTCCCCAGCCACCCACCTGGAAGGGAATTGTTGGCAGCAAAGCGAAACCAGCCGCTGGCCTCGTCCCTCCCGGGCCTTTTCCCCGGCCAAACAGCCATCTCCCTTCCAAGATTCAGGGCAAATACAGCCCCGACAAGCTCCAGGACAAGACGAGATGGAGTTTGGGGGCGCGGGAGGATTTGGGGGGGTCCGGCCACCGTTCGGGCGTGGGCGACGGATGGAGGAGGCGATGGGCCGGAAAACCGCCCTAGAGATGTGTGGAAAACACAAGCTGATGGCGGAGGAAGGCGGGACGGATGGGCTGGGGGCGGATGGCAAGGGTGGCGGCGACCACCCCATGGGAATTTCCCCTTTCTCCTTCTGGAATCCTCCAAGTCCCGATGGAGATGGAAGATCCCAGGATGCCTTCCCGGCCTCTCCTTCCCGCACCGGCCTTAGACCCGGACGGCTCCGAGTGAAGCGGCCGCCGGGGAGCGCGAGCCCCGGCCCCGCAGCGGGGAGAGCCCCGACGGCCGTATGGGAAAGGCGGCGAGGAGGGAGGGCAAGGCAGCTCCCCTCGGGAATAGCATTAAACGGCATTAAAACGCCCCACGAAGCGGGATCCCGGCTCGCAGCCGGATCCTTACTTGGAGGTCGGCGGTGTGTGGCTTGTTCTGTGCAGGTAGTGGCTGGTCGAGGGAGTGCGTGGAAGAAGGCTGGACGAGAGCGGGTTGGCCGCGGGGTGTCAAGGCGAGAGGGGCTGCTGCCTTGATGTAGATGTACGGCGCCGTGTTGAGGGCCGCCGAAGCGTCGGGAGCCACCCCGAGGCCGAGCTGGAGTAAACCGAGTGCGGCTTCCATCACACGCCGGCGGGAGCAGCGGGGAGGCGGGCACGGAGCTGTCGTGGGCGGGTATTCCCCGTGCCGAGAGAGCGGTAACAGCCGCCCATGTAGGTGTGCCCCCGTTGGCGGGCAGGTGAGGCAGCGAGTGTGCCCGCCAGCCGCCATCCCTCCACGTTGCTGGACAAATGCCCGTTCATCATCCCCAAGCCCCCTTCGAGGGACAGGCTGTTGGGGGGCAGGGAGACCCGCCGGCCGAGCCCTGGAAGGCGTAGCTGTCGGGGAGGTGGTTGAAGCTGAGCCCGTTCATCATGCTGTATCATGGCTTTCAGCGCCTGGCATTTCCTCGCGGAAACGCGCGGGGCCGGCGGCGGAACGAGCCCTCCTCGAACATGAACTCGCTGGCCGGGTCGATGGTCCAGTAGTGGCCCTTGCCCGGGCGTCCCAAGCCCTGTTGGGCAGCTTGTATAGCATTCGGTTGAGCGAGATTGGTTTGTGGCGCACCGAGTTTTTTCCAGCCCTGGTAGGAGCCTCGGAAGAAAGGGGAAGCGGCTTCTCAACTGGTTTAGAATCTCGCTGAGGTCAGGCGTTTGGAGGAGAGCTCTGGATGAAGCCTATGACGATGAGGGCGGATGTAGGAATAGGCGGCTTTCTCCGGCCGCCGGATCCCCGCGTTGGTTTTCTTCGCCTTGGCCCGGCGCTGCCCGGGGCCGCCCTGTCCCCGGGCGCTGCGCCCACGCGCCGCCGGTTCCCCCGCCGAGGCGGCGTTCCATGGCCGAGCTCTGCGTGGCTTTTCTTCTCAGCCACGGAGGACATGGGGCCGTAGCTGGCTGCGCACCGGAGAGGAGGGGCTGAGAGAGCAGACCTGCTGCGCTTCTGCAGTCATCTAGGCGCCAGCTCCGCAGGCGGCCAGCCCCACCCGCGCCCCTCCTCCGCGCCCGCCCCAGCGCCCCCACCAAAAGGCCACGCTGCTGGGGTGCCGCCGCACTCACCACCACCCTCTCCCTCCGGCGTCCTCCCGGCCCCCCGGGGGCTTGCTTTCCACCGGAGACTACCCGCCGCGGATAAAAATGGAAGCGACGACACCCGCCCCCAACCGCCCCCCTCCTTTGCCTCCTCCTCCTCTCCCACTTTATCCCTAAATCCGAGCGCGTGCTGCAGAAGGCGAGCGAGAGGCGGAGGGTCGGGGTGGGCCGCAGGGAGCGGGATGGAGGCGGTGGAAGCGAGCTGAGCTGGCTGCTGCGAGAGAAGAGCCTGGCGGCGCCGCCTGCGCCTCCGCCTGCCCTCGCGGCGGGCTCCCGGATGCCGCCGGCCCGTTCCTTCCCGGAGCCTTTAGCTGTGTCCGGCGCTGCCGCTCTGTCGCGGGGAGTCTGCTTCCCACGCGGTGGCTTTCGCAGTCTGCCCGGGCCCGCCGCTCGCCTTTCTACTTTATTCTCGCAGCGGCGTCGTGGCCGCTCCTTGACAGACGTAAGCGCGGAGCGGAGAGACCCTGCCCCGACCGCCTCTCCGCCCCCGCCCTCCCGGGCGCCCCGTCCGCCGCCGGCCCGGCCCTCCGCTGCCGCTCCCCGCTGGGTGGGCAGCTTTTAAAGAGCCCTTTCCACGCCGTCCTACACCCTCCGGGGGGGTTGGCTGCACGCCGCGCCCCTCCTGCCCGCCGCGGAGGGCAGCGCGCGTGGTATCTGTGTGTGTGTTGTGTGTTTGTGTGTGGTTTATGCCAGCGTGACGGCGACGAGTGGACACCCCCACCCTTCCCTGCCACCCCTTCCAGCCTAAAAGCACGGAAGGGCCCACGCGCGGCCGGGGAAGGGGCGGGCGCGGCCTGGGAGCGGCATAGCGCGATTGTTCCCGAGTGGCGTGGGGCGGCGGAGGCGCTGCCCGGCCGCCGTTCCGCGCTGCGCGCAGCTTCACCCGCTTCAAACCCCCTGTTCGTGCTTGGCGCTCTTTAAGTCCGCTGGCGGCCCGGGCAGGAGTGTTATACTGCGCAATGTAAACACGGGCTCGGGGGTCTTTAATAAAAGAAATCGGCGAAAAACTCCCGCTGCCTCGCGAAAATGCCCTTTCGTGCTCCCGCCGCCGCTCCGGGGCCGCGAACGGGCTTGGACCCCGCCTGCTCCGAGCTGCTTCAGGATAGAAGGGTGGGTTGGGTTTGTTGTTTGTGGATTTTTTGGGGGGGTGTATTACAAATCTGCGCTGGAGTTTCGCAACTCCACGCCCGGAGCCTGATGCTCGGCTCCTGCGGTGCCACGGGCACACGCGGCGGGTGGGAGGAAGAGAGTGGAAAGACAGAGGGTAGAGATCCTCTTTCTTCCCTCCCTCTCCCCCAAAAAAGCCACTTTTTTGAGCGCCGTGCCATCGGGAACAGCTGTCACTCGAGGTAAGTCCCTTGAAAAACTTTGTCACCGCGCGTGGAGGGGGTGGGTGGGATGTGGGTGGCACGGGGGAAGAACCGGGGCTTTCAGGGCTCCCGATGCGCCGGCTGCTGCCTCCTGCTCCCTCGAGATCGGGGAGAAAAGGGAAAGGAAGGGGGGAAAAATCCCACCTCCACCCCACCCCTCGCTGTAGGCCTCGCGGAGGCTGTAGGTGCATCCTGCTGCACCCTGGACAGAGAGAGAGAGAGCCCCCCGTCTTCCAGCTTGGCTTTTCAAGTTTTTAGTGATAATTAATACCTTAAAAAAGCAACGATAGGCACCGATCGGGTTTCCAAACTCCTCGCGTATGGCGAGCAGTTGTGAGCACCCCTCCGGGGGCGCCGTGCACATCTGTGGTAAAACAAGAGGATTTCACCTCAGGGTTGTTTTTTTTTTTTTTTTTTGTTTCTTCTTTCCTGTCCTCTCCCATCCCTCTCTCTCCTTTGCCCCCTCTTTCGCAAAAAAAAAAAAAAAAAAAAAAAAAAAAAAAAAAAAAAAAAAGTAAAATCACCCTGCGGAAAATACCGGCCCTCTCGTTCCCGGTGCAAACGGCCCCGGGACAGGCACGGGAGAGCCCTGGGCAAACCCCGGCCCGGGCAGGTAGCCAGGGAGGGGGTGGGGAAGGCTGGGACAGTTATTTCTGAAGCTTTTCCTCGGAGGAGGAGAGAACGAGCAGCTCCGGCGTCCCGGGAGGCGGCGGCCGCGGCCTCCTCGAGTGGAGCGCGCGTGCCTGCTCGAAAAGGGGAAACCGCCCCAAAAATCGCTTTTTGGAGAAGCAATCGCCTTCCCCGGGGTTACGGCCCCGAGGTGGCTGGTGCAGGAATATCCCTCTGCTCTCTGCTGCGTTTCTTTTTATTTTTGCTGTGGGAGAGCATCGCGACCCTGAGCTTTGCTCCGCATCGAATGTTCACCCCCGAATCGCGAAAAAGGTTTTCTTTGCTTTACATCGCTCTGCGACCGAATCTCCCCATCTGCCCTCAAAACCCCGGGGATGGAGCTCTAAACACAGCACAAAACACCCGTGGAAAAATCACCTTTAAACCGTTCACCACCGGCAGCGTTTCCACGAGGAAATAAAATTCTCCGAGTGTAAAAACCCCAAAAACCTCCGTGGAAATCAAAATATTTCCCTCAAAGAAAATCAGTCCCTTCCAGAGCGCTCTTTCCCTCCCTCGCGATATCTTTGAGGAGTGTAAGATTTGATTTCCAGATCACTATTAGGGACAGCAAACGTAAAAATGGGAAAATATCGCTGCGGGTCCTACAGGCTCGCAGTGGGAATAGCAGAAATGTTGGAGGGTTTTATTCCGTGCCCGCGAGTTGGAGAAAGGAGATTTTGGGGAAACCTGGTCGTGGCGGTGTATGAGGAGGTTGTGGGGAACGGGATTCGCTTTTGGTGTTTCTGCTCGGGGTTGGGTGCTGAATCGGGTCCTCGCCCAACCCCAACCGGGAGGATGAAGAAGGGAAAAAAGAAGAAGAAATGACAAAAATAAACTCTCATCGGACAATTAGCTCTGCCCATCCCGTTCGGAGCCTGTTTTCCGGCCCCGCCAACACCCCCGCCCTCTGCGCTTCCCACCCGGCTCCTTCCCAAACCCTCTCCCTTCCCTCCCCCTGCCCGAAACTCGGGCCGGTTTTGTGTAAAAATAGACAAATCCGAGCTTTCTTCCTTTCCTGCGCCGAAGGTATTTTACTAGCTAATTCTTAAGTGAAGTCAACTCGGCGAGCAGGCCGGCTGTAATCCGAGTATGGAATGTATATAGGTGGTATTGTTAGAGGCGGGCTGGGTGCTGCTCCGAGAGGGGCCGGGGTGTCTCGCGAGCCCGGACCACCATGGCGAGGGAGATGACCGCCCCGTGTCCCTTTTCCCGCCGTCCTGGCATTAACACCACCCGCGGACCCCCCTTGTTCCCCAGCACAGCCTTTTCCCCTCGGCTGCCTTGGATTTTTTTTTAATTTTTTTTTAATTTTTTTTTTTAGTCGCGGCCATCCCCGTGGCCGCTGGCCCAAATCCGCGGCGAATTGATCCCAAATGTTTATTTAAAGGCGAGGGGCTCGATGGGGAAGTGAAAGCGCCGAGGTAAAGATGTTTTAGGGACACGCACGCGCACCTCCGAGGACTTTTTGCGGGTCCATCCACGCAACGCTTTGCCCCACGCGTGTGGCGTGTGCCCGGGACTTTTCCCAGTCCCAGCCGGCCTCTCGCGTTCCTGGAGGCAAAGCCCGGTGTCCACGGCCGAACTCCAGGGCAGAACGAGACTGGAGAGATGGAAGGGCGAAGGCGAAATCGGGAGCGCAGCAGAGCTGCCCGTGTGCCTCAGGCGGCTGAGGGGGGTGCGGCTGGCTGTCAGCGCCTGCCACAGGCAGAAGTTCAGGTTTGGTCAGAAAGGGAGGGGGGGAAAAAAAAAAAAAGAATCTTAACCCCCCCCTTTGTCTCTTTTCCCCCTCTGCCCGTCCCGAATCTCCCCCCGCCCTTTCAAGCCCAGATTTTCCATGACGTCCTTCGATGAAAATATGCAGCACACAGGAATTTACAGCCTCTTCAGCTCAGGATTTTTTTTTTTCCTTTGGAGTTTTCTGGCAGGACCCAGTCCCTGAAATACAAATCGGTTCCAGCGATAATAAGCTCCGAGCGCTACCACTTAGACACAATCGCTTCCCACAGAGATCTTCCAAATATCTCTGGGTATTTATATCCCTGCTCGGGGAAAGATGGCTGGAATATTTTCCCGGTGGTTGCTGCTTTTGGGCTGGCTGGGATTCAGACCCGGGAACCCGGGTACCGAGAGAAACAGCGGGGAGTGGAGCTGGGACCCGGCAAATGATGCTCCCGCCACATTCGCCCTTAAATGCAGCTCGAATTGTAAATCAAGATGTAAATCCAGGTGTAAATCCATAGCTGAGACATCCAGGATTTCTTGGACAAGGTTCCGGGGTTGGGGATGCTCCAAAGCAAACAGAGCCTTTGGGAAGGGATGTCCTCTCACCCAGCAACTTGGCATTGCACTGGCATCCAAACAAAAGACAGAGCCACTTCCAATTTTTCCAGCACCAAATTCGGTCAGGATAGAGGTAAATTTGTGCTGGAGAAACCTTTCGATTCGCTGCTGAGCTTTTTGGCATCGGGAACCACCTTCAGCCCCCGGCGTCTCCCGATGCCAAAAGTCCGAGAGGGCCGGGCCGGGCTATGGGATCCCCACCAAACGAGGAGGACGAGGGAATTCCAGGGGGCTCAGCCTTATTTCCAGTCTAATGGAATCCTTATTTTTCGTTGTTTTCCCCCCAAGTTTAAACCAAAACCCCGTCTAAATCGTATCAACGTGCCGGTGCTAGCGGGAGGCGGAATTTTAACGTAGTGCAGGCGAGGGCCACCCGCCCCATTTCGGGGTGTCCCACAAAAATCTGTGTGCACGGAGAGGTGGGAGAAGTGAAAACGGAATATCTCGCATAGAGCAGGAGCAGCTGTTTTCTTCCACGCGTGCTAAAAGCCGCGGGCACCGTGCACTATCGGGATAAATAACAGGGAAGGTGGAGGAAGGGAGCGCCCCGAAATATCGAGGAGAGAGGAGGAAAAAAAAAACAAAAAAAAGCCTTTCGGGTTTGGGGAAGACCTGGCCTCCCTTTTCCAGGGAACAGCACCCTGAGGGTGAGGACAGCGCGGTCTCCAAGAGGAAAACCACTCGGGGAGGCTGAGGTGCGCTTCTTGGGGGAGAAAAGGACCTTAAACAACCCGGTCCGAGCCGGGACCCCCTAGCATCGCCCTGCCCTGGGGGAAGAACGAGAGGGAGCCAAAATTTGGGCACTCCCCCGTGTCCGGGGTCCCCAGAAGCCACCACCCCTTGAGCTTTGTCACCTGCCGAGCGGGGACAGAGATCCGCGGTGGCGGAGCCATCCCCGCAGGACACGGCGGAGCCCCGTGGGCAGGGGGGCTGCGGGAACAGGGATGGATGCTGAGGACAGCGATGTCCGCCCTGCCCGGAGCCCGGCCCGGGGAGCAAAACCCCGTGCGAGAAGGTCCCTGGTGCTACAGAACCCACTTGTCCCTGCCCACGCGTGTCCCACGCTGCTCGGGGACAGGGCAGGTTCCTCTCAGCTGCAAAAGCAACTTTTACTGTGGGGAAACTCGGGGTGCTCCCGTGGAGAAAGGAAAAGCACGCAGGAGAAAGTCTGGGCTGAGGAATGGCCTGGAAACTTCAATTTTTACCTTTATTTCTACACAAAATCCAGCACATAAACTCCGTGTGCCCCCTTTCCCAGCCCAGAGCGGGGATTCGGGATCACGAACACCGCCAGAAATTCCCGCTGGAAACAACCGCGGTTGTGCTCTCGCTGATTCCCTCGTTTCAAAGACCTGGGGATGGTTTTCCTTGGAAGTTTCCCGACAAAAGCTCTTTTCCATCGCTGGAACTCCCAGCTAATGATGTTGTGCATCCGCGGGCTCCGGATGGTGCAGATTCGCGAACCTCTTCACTTTGCAGTTGCCAGAGCAGAGTTAAAATACACCAAAAATTGGTTTATCGTCTTCCCCACCTCCTGATAACAGAAGAGAGCCTCATAAATCGATCCCGTTCGCACAATCATTCCCCACTTAAAAATTAAAAGCGATTTTGGGAGGTTTAAATATGTTCTGCAGGGGATAAAATGTTCGGCTGGCATTCCCGGGAAAGATGCGCTGTGGGTATTTGAAATACCTGAGCCAAGGTTGGAAAAATTCCCCAGCAAGGGTTGTTGTGCTCAGAATTTAAATTATTTCTGCAGCAAAGGGATTGATTTTTATTTTGGGGAGAATCATCCTGGGAACTGGAAGGGAACGGGTAAATCCACGTGTCCATGTTCCCACTGGGCGTCTTTGGGGGTTTTTGGGGTAGGTGATGTGCGTGTGGGGAGCCAGAGAGGAACAGGGAAGAATTCTGTATAAAAAAAACCCAAAACCCGAAAGAACGATCCACTGAAAACAACCCCAACGCCCCCACTTAAATGAAAGAAAAATCCCACCTAAACTAAACACCAAAACTGGCCCAGAACCCACTAAAAATTCAAATAATGAACCCAGAAAAGGTTTTGCTTTTCCTATTCTCGAACTGCTCGCAGAATCATAAAGTGCCCCAGCGCATTTTGCGCAGCACCCTCAGTTCAGCTCTCTTAATCTCCCCCAAATTAAATTTGTTAAAATGTACCAAATAACTTTGTATTAAACCTCCGTAAAATCTGGGAATGAAGAATTCATTGAAATCCCTTTCTCCCGCAAATTTTGCGGGATACCTGAGCTGGAAAGATGCTGCCTGAGGGCTGAGGCTGCAGCATCAGAATTTTCCTTCCAGGATTATTCGTTTTTCCTTTGGAAACGATCGAATTTGATCACTTCGCTCAAAGCACCGCGGGCTGAAGGAGCTTTCCCCACCCGACCCGCGGGGCTGATGCGGGTACGGGACCCGTATTCCTGCTTTCTCTGATGCGGGAGCCCTAAAACCGACCGAAATCTGCCCGGGTGGGAGCGGGTCCGGTATCAGAACCCTCCCGGCTGAGCTTGAGGGGCTGCGATTGAACCAAACACAACCGGGCTGGGAAATTTGCGCTGGCACAGCAGGAAAGGGATTTTTCTGCCATCGGGAAGAGGGTTTGGAGCAGAGCCCCGGTTCTGGTTTGCCCCGCAGCCCCAGGAAAGAAAAACAGAAATGTTTCCAAATATTGGAATAAATGAATGGGTGCGGGGAGAGATCGTGCTGAAGAGGAGAGAGGAGAGAGAATAAAAGAGGGAGAAAGAAGGGAGAACAGACGGAACAGGCAGAAAGAAAGAAAGAAGAAAAGGAGAAAGGAAAAGGAAAAAAAAAAAGAAAAAGAAAGGAAAGGAAAGGAAAGGAAAGGAAANGGAGGGTGCCCGTGGCGGGCGCTGCCCATGCCCGGCCGGGTTTGGGGCTCTGCAGCTCCGGCCCGGCCCGGCTGATGCTTTTTCTCCACTTCGCTTTGTGTTTTTGACCTATTTGTTCTCCGATTCACACCCGTTCCTGTCAGGCACATCCCGCTCCCCCCGAAGGCCCGGGGTGATGTTCAGGGACCCCCAGACCTGCCCCATCGCCCGCCCAAGGCTCCGAGGCTTCCCCGTGCCATGAGAGTCCCCAGCCACCCCACCCTGAAGGGAATTTGGGCAGCAAAGCGAAACCAGCGCTGGCCTCGTCCCTCCCGAGGCCTTTTCCCGGCCAAAACACCATCTCCCTTCCAAGATTCAGGGCAAATACAGCCCCGACAGCTCCAGGGACAAGATCGAGATGGGATTTTGGGGCGCGGGAGGATTTGGGGGGTCCGGGCCACCAGCTTCGGCGTGGGCGACGGATGGAGGGAGGCGATGGGCCCGGAAAACACGGCCCTGAGATGTGTGGAAAACACAGCTGATGGCGAGGAAGGGGACGGGATGGGCTGGGGGGCGATGGCAAGGGTGGCGGACCACCCCATGGGGAATTTCCCCCTTTTCTCCTTCTGGAATCCTCCAAGTCCCGATGGAAGTGGAAGATCCCAAGGATGCCTTCCCGGCCTCTCCTTCCCGCACCGGCCTTAGACCCGGGACGGCTCCGAGGTGAAGCGGCCGCCCGGGGGAGCGGAGCCCCGGCCCCCCAGCGGGGAGAGCCCCGACGGCCGCATGGGAAAGGCGGCGAGGAGGGAGGGCAAGGCAGCTCCCCTCGGGAATAGCATTAAACGGCATTAAAACCGCCCACGAAGCGGGATCCCGGCTCGCAGATCCCGGATCCTTACCTTGGAGGTCGGCGGTGTTGTGGCTGTTCTGGTGCAGGTAGGGCTGGTCGAGGGAGTGCGTGGAAAGGCTGGACGAGAGCGGGTTGGCCGCGGGGTTGCAGGGCGAGAGGGGCTGCTGCTTGATGTAGGACGCGCCGGTGTTGAGGGCCGCCGAAGCGCTGGGAGCCCACGCCGAGGCCGAGCTGGAGTAAACCGAGTGCGGCTCCATCACACCGCCGGCGGGGAGCAGCGGGGAGGCGGGCACGGAGCTGTCGTGGTGCGGGTATTCCCCGGCCGAGGAGCCGGTACAGCCGCCCATGTAGGTGTGCCCACCGTTGGCGGGCAGGTGAGGCACCGAGTGTCCCGCCAGGCCCATCCCCTCCACGTTGCTGGACAAATGCCCGTTCATCATCCCCAAGCCCCCTTCGAGGGACAGGCTGTTGGGGGGGCAGGAGAGCCCGCCGGCCGAGCCCTGGAAGCCGTAGCTGTCGGGGAGGTGGTTGAAGCTGAGCCCGTTCATCATGCTGTACATGGGCTTCAGCGCCTGGCATTTCCTCCTCATGCGACAAAGCTCACCAGCTCTCAAACCCGAAAAACACGACAAAACCTACTGTCAAGACAAATGCCCTGAGTCCACACCCACTGCGCTGCCGCTGCCAGGCTATACGGGGTGGCTTCCAGGCTGGTTGGAGCAAGTTTGCTCGCAAGCATCATGTGCTCCAGCCAGAAGTCCTGGACAGTGCCAGTTGCCTTACAGGTTATAACGAAACTGGTGTGGTGTTAACAGCCATCCCACATCGCAGCCCTGCACCTACCGTTACGTCAGGGAACATATGAATTCTTCGCCACTTGGATGCTGTTGAGTGGCAGGCCAAAAACGGAGCCGCAAACCCACCTATACTGATGACACTGAATCAGAGCTATGATCAGGATAGGCGATGCTGAGAATTCAGTAATCTCTTGTGCCGACACATGTTAAAAGACTACAACAAAACCAGTATAAACCAAATTAAGTATAGTGCACGCGTGCACCTAGTCGCTCCACGGCAACTTCTCAAATCACACTGAACCGTCTGCAAGGTTACTCATAGAAGTTAAGAAACAAGCACAACCTGAGAGATTCTACGCGAGGCTCAATGTGGGACTTAATTTTCTTCACTACGAGACTTTCCTACTGAGCTGTACATGGTGCTGTCAGCTAGACTGCCTCAGCGAACGACTAGGAGAGCAGGCGAGCCAGTCCATGCTGCCTGTGCCGTGTTCGAGTGACAGGGTGTGCTAAGGAAACCGGCAGTTTCCATCCAAGCTATGGCACAAGAACAAATAACGAACATGCATCTCTCATACCAAACACACTATCTCAGGTTCATCGCAGTCAAATGTATTTTCAATACAAATCAGAAGCTGTAGTCACCCTCTTAAGAAACAAAAAATTCTAAGCACTGCGCAGCTGCTCGATCACAATATCTGAGCTTGCTAAGGTGACTACGCCAGACTAGACCTAGAGCGCAATGATTGGATAGAAGTAATAATGGTCTACAAGGACTTCCCAGCAAACGTTTGTTCTTGACTAGATCTTCATAAATGCAGCAGAAGCTTTTTTCAGACTACACACTCAAAGGCCAAAAGGTAATTTGTTTACTGTTGTACAGCAAGAGAAGGAATCATAGAGCTCCCAGAAGCTCCTCCATGAGGAAGTACAGTTGGGCTGGGCCTGAAACCCCCCAGATTGAGGTTCACATCTTCCCAGTGAAGTCCCAGTTGCAGGTTGGTGGCAGAGGTTATGTTTGAGCTGTTAATCTCTCCAGTCAAAACAAGTAGCAGAGTCCTTCCCAAACCTCAAGGACCTTCCCAGTGAGAGAGTCAGAAATCATATTTATTCTCATGAAAGTTCTGGTTTCAAAAATTTGGCAGCTTTCAATGAAAAAAGCCTCCCAGCCATCTGTAGTTTCTATCATCTATCTGAAATGCCTCTTTTCTTGCAGCCTACCAAAGCAAAACACAATGTAGCAGCCACCTATTCAGTGCCTTTTGTGTCGGCCAGATTGCAGGAAGCAATCGAGTGTGTTGTAAGCGATGTCTTGGCGTGTTCCAGTGTAATACTGAACTGCACTCAGTGGCTTGACTTGGGTTTTTCCAATTTAAGAATCAAAGCTGCAGCTCACTCCTACCTGGTTTATTTCTGAACACCAGCCAGAGCGTGTTTTGCTTACCGTGATTCAAGATTCAGAGGAATAAAATGGCTGGAAAAATAAAGCTGTATGAGGAACTCTTGAGTAAATCTGAGGGACTGTAATGAAAGGGAATAGTTCCTGCTTCAGAGAAGGTGGAGGTACTGCTAGAGCACAGAGCAGCGCTGCCAGAGGCAAACTGCAGCTGCATCATCTTCTTTTCCTATGCCTAGGTTGAGCAAGAGAAAGAGTCTGAGTGCGGAGTGTCAAAGGGACGTGAAGGAAGGCTGCGAGGACATCAAAATAGCACATGTAGCTGAAGGGCGGACATTTTGGGTTTTGTTTTTCTAGCGCTTAAAGCATTGTACCCATGAAGACATGCGTGCTGCAGGAGAATCCCCTTGGAGGGTGGCTTGGAGGGGAAGAGCACATCACTGAACAGGGAGCAGCGCTCAGACGTCACACAAACCGTGAACCGTGAGCTCCCAGGTGGAGGGTAAAAGCTGAAGGGCTGGCTGCTTGGCGTGTGTGAAGTCTTCTTTGGCTCTCCTTCTATGCAAACGCTGCTGGAACTGGCCCAGGATGAGCAAAACTTACAATTGTGAGCAATAGGGCTTCAGATAGCTAGGTAGAGCTGCTCGAATGGATTTGCTTCATGCACACCTGAACGCCATAATGCACGAATTCCTTTCCCCCTTCTCCTTAGAGCTGGCCTGCACACCAGGACCGCTCTGAAATGGTCAGAAGATCTCCACCTGGAAGAAAAGGCTTCAGGACTAAAGTGAGCTAACCTACTGAGCGAGGTGAAGCTTGGACAGCGATTAGTAAGAACTTTGAACTTACCACCTGTGTTGTAATCCGATAGCAGCAGAGTGATCAGCGGTTTTAATCTTTCTGAGCCCTCGCTCCCCAGCTGGAGAGTGGGATGGTGGCTGCCCCCTCACTTCCCAGGGTGTGGTCATTAACCCCAACTCAGTGAAGCCCCTAGTCACTGCAGCAGTGAGTGCCAAAGAAAATCCCAGAAGGAAACATTCTAGTGCCAGAGGCAGGTTTGAACAAGTAGCATCACATGCTGGGCAGTGAGCAGAGACAGCTTTACATCAAGACAGTGAGGTTTCACCAACCCTGGCCCTTCTCCTTTTCCCAAGCAACCTTCTTTGGTCTTGCTGTCCCTTTCCCTGCTTTGTGCTCATGGGAGAAAAGGGGAGTCTCTGCATCCTCATCTTGCCCAGAGATCAGGGCAAGGGCTGCTTTGGCTGCTGGCAGGAGTGGCCTGTCTGTGATGCAGCAAGGACCACTGCACCCTCCCTTGGGGTCTTTAGAGCCCCAGGACAGCCACAAGAGGGTCTGCAGGAGGTGGGTAGGATGTAAGCCTGTTACTGAGGGAGACCAGATTTGGCCGTAATAAGTTAGTATTTTTAAATAGATAAATTTGAAAAAGACTTGACATGATAAGAAGTGATTGAGAAAAGTTTGCAAAGAGATAGGGCTTGGACGCAGAGAATAGGCGAGTATAAGAAAACGGATAGTTTCATGTTTTTATTTACTCCATATAGAGAATATGTATTGCTCAAGTTGAAATGTAATATGTATAGGTTAGGAAAATCGCATTTTCTTCTTAAGTCTCCAGTCTTTGAAAAGTTTTGAGACACGCTCTGTCGGTGCCCACCACAAAAATGGCGGTTTGTGAGTCTGGTGCAAGGTAAAATATTTTTATCAGGCCGTTTAATCTTGCTGAAGTTAAAGCAGGGAAAAGAGCAGCTTTTGGTTATGGATGCTGGGAGAACCGAGTGGCAGCATGTACAGAGGTTGGCAACTGTGGGAGTTTAGGTTTCTCATTTTTGTAAGGCAAAGGTGTCGGAGATTTGGAGAGCAAGACTGCCCCAGATACCAATTCTTGCTGCCCAAAAACATGGAGAGAGGCCGGAGGCACTCTGAGAAACTATCGGTTACCGAGCAGATTAACCCGTGCCTATGAGGTTAATGTTGTGAGCTCATTTTCTGGTGTGAGCATAAACTGTGCAAAAAATAATAATGGGCATTTGGCAGCAGAATCTCTGGTTCAAAGCAGACATCTCTTGGACTAGTGTGATAGATTTTGTCACTCCTTTCCGAGGTTGATGCTGTAACATTGTGAGCGCGAGCAGGGTTCGCGTTGCAATACTCAACTGATCCTACACAGATAACTGAAAGACGAATCCGGAATGTCAG
Source organism: Malurus cyaneus samueli (assembly GCA_009741485.1). Taxonomy (NCBI): domain Eukaryota; kingdom Metazoa; phylum Chordata; class Aves; order Passeriformes; family Maluridae; genus Malurus; species Malurus cyaneus. Next base: position 18,249,957 of record CM019224.1, read on the forward strand.
GTAAGATGATCAGGTACACCAGTAGAATAGGATTTGGGATGTTCTGCCTAAACGTGACTGGTGCAGAGCTTTGTGGCCAGGATATATACTCTGGAAACATGTGACATCAAGGCAATCTGGGTCGAGAATGAAGATAACAACGCTGATCTTTTAAGTCTTATCTCTGACATAATTGTAATAATTTCAGAACCGAAAGGAAGCAGTCAGGCAGGGCAGAGCAGTGATATCAACACTCTGGATCAGACGAGTCAAGAGGGGCCCTAGGCCTCTCTGGCCAATGTTTATTTTAGCTAGATGAGCCACGGGACAAGAGCTATAACAGCTAAAGATGAAGAGGCTCACAGATCTCTGCCGGAACCTGCACTGATAATAAGTCCGTTTGCTAACTTCAGGGTGTCTTTTTTTAAGTTTATTGTACCGAGCATGAGCTATATAACGATATGTACAGCCAGATTGGCATATTCAGGTTATTCATACTGAATGAGAGCAAGAATAAAGTTAGTAAATAGAAAGATAAAGTAGGGACAAATTGTCTCGGCAATGGTCTGCTAGAATGCTAATCAAGTGATAGGATCTAAAAAAAGGTGGTGGTAATGTTCACAGGAGTGGCAAGGAACATTAATACTATAGCAACCGGGAATTCCTATCTGCTGAGTGACGATAGCAATTTCAATGACTGGTTCCCTTCCTGTGATTCCCAGTCCAGCCATAGAATAAGCCAAGGATAATTGGAAGCGAAGATAAACCCATGATACAGTAATTGTTTACTTGAGTGAATCCAGGGCCTTGAAAACAAATGGAAGACGGGGGTGTTGATGCAGATGCGAGTTGACGATAGAAGAGTCAGGTTCTGACTTATATTGTATACGCCATTGGGGAGGCATAAAAGTAGCTGCAAAATAGGTAAAGATTGTTTCTCTTCGCTCTATAGCTGGAGGAGGAAGGAAATTTGCAGTGTGCACAGGAAACGTGCTGGGTTCAAAGCAGGAAGGAGCTATTCAGGCGGCGGATAACAGTCCTGGGCTACCTGAAAGGCACAAACAGAGTAGATGACATCAATTTTTGGTCTGTGAACAGCTTCCATTCTCGCAACGGCAAGGATTATTAAAGAAGGAGATGCTATTCCTGTTCTGAGTGTGAGTATTTAATGAAGCTATTGTTCTGTACAGAAAAAAAATAGAACTTCTCAAGATTTCAATTGAAAGCCTATTTGAAGGATTAGCGAGCTGAGCTAATAATGTCCTCAAGCTGGAGAAGTGTGAAATGACACTCTTTATCATGGTGTCCTTCAATTCCCTGTGGGCAGGATGAGAGTTATTTGCTAGAAGGGACTGTGTGACTCAATGTCACAGCAAATGCTGACAATCAGATTACCCGGACAGAAATTCCCTGTACCTGATAAGTAGAGCACCACCCACCAGAACAAATAAGCTCATTGCTGGGAGAAGCCGCGGAGATAGAGACCCTGGCAATGGGACCATATCCCAAAAAGTTGGGAATTCAATCCTTTCATTGTGATCTCTATGGCACAGAAAGCTTTATTAAATGTGGGGTTGGAGCAGCAGGACCAGTAACTACACGAAGCTACTCCAAAACACCACAGTGGTGCCAGGGGCCCGTGCAGGGGGTGACACATGGGACTGTTGCTGGCACATGGCTGGGACGTGGCTCACGGCTTTGTTGAGGTCACTGCAAGTAGGAGTGAGCTGGCTGCAAGCACAGCTGTTAAGGGAAGCTTGGGAGGGATGGCTTAGACCAAAGCCATGGTGTTTATGAATGTCTTCCCCAGGTCCGTAGCATAGTGAACGCAAGAACAACGTAGGCTGTCCCACTGAGCTGGCTCTGAAAGCATAATCGGTTAAGGAGCTTCCAGGAAGACTTGCTGTCTTTTGGGGCTGTGAAGGCGTAAGGCACCGGGCCCGAGAGATTTAGCCCGGCACCTGATCGGGATCGCTGCTGGAAGGGGCAAGGTAGCAGCCTGTCCTGTAGTGCCTGACTCGAAGAAAGCGAATGCTGCGAGATCTTGCCTAGCGCAGTGCCTCGCAACAGCCGAGAGCAAGTAGAGTTCCTGAAGGGGCGGTCCAGAGGTACCAACGATGTAACATGGGATGGCCAAGAAAGCAGACCTGCCACTGCAAAAGCAGCAGCATAAGAAAAGTGTGCCTCAGGCGGCTGAGGGGAGGTGCGGGCTGGCTGTCAGCGCCGTGCCACAGGCAGAAGTTCAGGTTTTGGTCAGAAAGGGAGGGGGGTGGAAAAAAAAAAAATAGACCCAAACATCTTTTAGATACGCCACTTCTTCTGTTTTTCTCTTTCTTCTTTTTTTCGTGTTCCGCGGTCGGGGGTGGGGGTGCTCCGTTGCTGCGGGGTTGCGGTTCGTTGTTTCGGTGCGTTCTCTCTGCTTTCACCCTGGGCCGTTTAACCGTGCCCGTGTGATTGCGCTTGCTTGGTGTCGCGCGTCCCTTTCCTTTCCTTCACTCTTCTCCACTTGGTCCGGCCCTTCGCCGGGGTTCCTCTTTCTTCTTTGTCTCCCTGAGCGGCCCTCGCCGGGTGGTTCGGGTCGGGCTATGGCCCGCCGTAAGCCTCCGGCGACGCCTGTCCGCGCCGGGCAACTGTCGTTTGCGGCGGGGCAGCCTTCCGCACTGAGCCGCCTTGGGCCCCGTCCGGAGATTATCTCTCGAGCCCGAGTGACCTGTGCACCCTGGTGCCCGAGTACTCGATGGGTAAAATAGCGCCTTGGCGAGCCCGGTGCTGGGCTCGTCGTAGCCCAGCCGGACATTTTCTCATGGTACTCTAGCGCCGTTGCGCTAGCGTCAGGAGATTTGCTCAGGATGCTCAGGATCTCAGGCTCTTTTGAGTTATTCCCATGTATTTCAGGCGACGCTTCTTGGTATTGCCTGTTGTCAGGGCGTGGTTCTGCCCCTAGTCTCGCGTGGAACTATTACAGAAATCCGGGATTGTCAACGGGCCGCGGGGTGGTGGGGCTGCTTGACGATATAAACGCCTGTGGCTGAGCGTTTGGCACGTGCCGCATGGCGGCGAGGCTAGGTGTGGGCGCATGTACGGATTGGAGCTGGTTTTGTCTTCTTGTAGTGCCCTTTTGCCGCCGGTTACTGTTCGCTGCCCTGTGCCTGGTGCTACTTCGCCAGCGTGCCCAGGTATGGACTACGTGGTAGGCCGACTCAGGACTGTTGCCTCCTGTGCCCGCCTCCCTGGGGAGACTCTACTGGTGACCTCACCCACCTCCCAGTCAGCGTCGCCCTTTCGCACCCGCCCACCTGCCCTTCCCCGTGCTCCACTACCTCATGGGTGCAGAAACCTTCCTGCTCAAAATCAGTGTTCTCATGCCCGGGGATTTCCTATTAGGCTGGTCGACATTGCCTCCCCACGAGGTGAAGATGGCTTTGACTGAGACCTTATTCTTACCGCTTCTGCGAGCCTCACCTCGCACATACGTGGTCGGGCGAGGTTGTGCTTATTGCCTTTCTTCCTCCGGTGGGCGCTGTTACGGCTTGCCGGCCGATGTTTACCTCATCTCCCCTTCCTCCGGCGCGCGCATGGCCGCGCCACCATCGTCCTCAGCCGCCCCAGTGGACTTCTGTACGCAGTGAGGAACCGTGATTACGAGGGCCCCAGCTGGTAACGCAATGACTACCCCTCCCGCGGTGCCCGTATAGCACCTGCAAGCCTCGCTCCTTCTCTCTCCCTGCAGCAGTGCAAGGTCACCTCGGACGACCCACGGAGCATCACAGCACTGGGCGAGCTGCCCGGGGCCGGCTAGCATAGCTGCGCTGGACGGCTTGAGGTCAGGCAGGACTGGCCACGACCACGTGGACAAGAGCACCGCCCTGAAAGGATGTGACTCCGCCCTTCCTGGGGCGTAACTTGCATGACGCCGCTTCTCACACCTTTTGGCTGGGCCATGGCCACCCGCTGGGTTTCCCCATCATCTTATCCGCTGCGCTCGATCCCACACATATTCTGCTGTCAACCTCGGTCACGCATGGGCCTTCCACGGACAATTCCGGGGAAACATTCCGGCTGCCAGCTCCCTGTCGCACAATGACTCAGTGATATACCAAAGTCCGGTGAGCCCATCCTACATCCACAACACGCAGTCATCTACCGTTCCGGCGCCTCACCACTATTTCACTCAGAAGGGTTCCCCTCCTCCACACACACCTCCGGGCTCCTTTCTGCAACCCCACATCCGTGACCCCCGCCTTTGCCCTGACCCTTTTTCCGGCGCTGCCTCCGGGTCTAGGCAGCAATGGGTTTCTGCGCCGACCCGGGGCGCGGGGGCCGACTAGGCGGCGATCTGGCGAAGAGTCAGTGTCCACTCGTTCTCTCGTAAACCATGGCGCAGAGCTTAGCTATGCAAGCTGACGCGAACGACTTTTTATTTCTATCCCCGTCTATGGTGGACCTCAGTGATGTGCGCAGCCCCAAATGTAGTACTCTCCCTCTTTCCGAATGCTGCACTGCTACATAAGCGGTTTGGGCGTGTGGTGCAGGTCGCACCATCGTTCCTTTTCGGTACGCGAGCTGCTCTGCAGTGGGCGGAGACGTCAGCACGCGAACAGGCTTCGGCATCGGCGCCTCTGCTTGCAGCCGCGCGCTTCCCCTGGGAGCTGCCTACACTCCCCTGCTGCTTCTGGACGGGGGGTCCACCGCCAGCATTCTGATGCCCTGCCCCACTCACTACCACACAGCATATGTCCACCGGCTGTCGGTCAACACCGCCCCACCCGCCGACTCGCCTTCCTTTGAATCACAATGCCCTTACTGGTGTAATCGCCCTCCACGCTGCGCCAGCTTTCTCCTGCAGAGCCGTAGCCGGGCCAGGTTGTGCTTCCGACCCAAATCTAATTCGTCTTCCCAATTAGTAACCACAGTGCCCTGTTACTCAGGTCCCTGCCATTTTGTTGCTTGGATAACTGCATTGACCTTTTTCACCTCCCTTACATTCAGGATAGAGGGTAAAACCCTATGTGGTTCTGACACTTGTGTGGGTCTCGTTTTTACCTTACCGAGTTGATACTCAAGACCGCTTTTGCCTCGACTCTCTCACCCCCCACGGCGGCACCGCGAGACCTGTCTTACCTTACCTGTTCCGCTTCGCTCCGCCGGTCCGGACCGCACCCCGGTCCCGCTCCCATCTGGCATGATTCTTTCTGTCGGTCCGGTTCTAATTCATTTTTTGAGTGCCCACATACACCTGGGCCGGAACCAACCCATGGCATGTCTAACGGAGCCTCGCCATCGTCTGCAGACTAGCGTCCTTCCTGCTACCCTCTCCGCCAGAGAGAGAATGGGCAGGGGCTTTCCCATTTAACAAGTGCAAAAGTAATATCAAGAACGGCTTTTTCTGTCTTTTTTTTTTTTTTTTTTTTCTTTCACACAACAGTCCCTTTGAGCTGTTTTATTCTCAGGCTGTCAATGCATTCAGAATCGTGCCATGACCTCGCTCCCTCCCAATCCAGCCATGGAGCCTGTGTGCACTTCCATTCGGTGGCCGACGCTCCTGCTGTAACTGATCCGGAGATGGCTCACCCTATAGTCCCAGATCCTGCCTCTGCTTCCCACTGTTTAATTAAGTCCCCCTTTCTACGCAATGAACTATGTGGTCCGACCAACATCCCCGACGCCCAGCCCATTTGCACGGCAGTCATACGCGAAGATGTAATATGTGTTGCTGCCGCGTGGAACTGGGCTGTATGCATGACACACTCAAAAACATATCGAAATACATCTGATTCTTGCTGCATACACAAGCACAGCAGTGGCAGATTTTCAAACACCTCAAGTCCAGTATTCTCCATATCTGCTGACCGCACTCGTCTTCCTGCCCAACATGCCCAGATGAATTCAACGTCAGAGCAATGTAGGCAAAGAAAGATCAGTTGTCATCCAGGAGGCTCAGAAGTTGCCGCGACTGGTGCTTAGAGTACCTTTGTGAATAGAGGACCTTTGAATCGCCATTGTTGTCGAGGCAGAAATGTCTATTGATGTCTCATCTATTTTATCGTGCAAACTGGTTTCTGTAATCTCGTAGGAAATGATGTCCACCGAGCTGTGCTGAAATAATTTGTACCTGCAGCCCGAAAGTGTACTGTAAAGTTTGAGGGCTCCAGCCCTTCTGAAATATTCAGGGAAACCACTCTGCTGGCAATTTTTCCTCAAGTTGCAAATAAGAATGATAGACCTATCCATGGCAAAATCTCTTCGTCAAGGATTCACATGTCCAGTAGGCTAGAGGCTTTCCACATTTTCTGGTGCCAGTCTTCTGGACGCACTCACAGAGATGCAGCACACTGGGCTACCAGTGCCAAGTTGGTGAGCCCGCTGGGGGCTGTCGCGGCAGCACGCGTTTGAGTACTAATGAGCAGGCCGGAAGGATTGTGAACGAGCAGGATCATGCCTGCAGCATTGGCAGCAGGCTTTGGGCTCTCCTAGATGGTGAAACGCCTCGCGTACACGGGAAGCAGAACATTTGGTGTGGGAGAGGGATGTACTGAACTGCAGGCCTGAGCCTTGAGGACAGTGGGACAGATTAAATAGTAAATCGTAGACATGAGTTTCTCACATCTCACGAGCAGCCACGGGGGAAGTTTGTAAAGGCAATAGACTTCCCGATTAAATTTATCTTCAGGCGACTCCTGAGCGATTCATAGCGGCATAGAGCAAAGGTCAAATCACCACTTGTGAGAGATTCGGTTCCCACCCCTCATCCTGCCTGCCCCGCGTCCGCCATCCCCCACCCACCCACCCCAGGCCTTAGTGACGGCAATCTGGAACCACTTCATGACTTGGTCGGCATCCAGATACTGAGTATTTTTGAAGCACAGGAGGTCTTCCATCTCACTGCTGGGCCTGGTACTGCTGACCTGGCTATGGAGGAGGCACAGCATATCTTCCCCAAGTTTAGTCTTGTCACAGATGCAACCCGACGCATCCTCATCTGCCCTACACACCTTGATAGTGCCATAACCTTGTTCATCTGGGGGAAAAGAATCACCAGAGCACCAGGTCTGGCAGCGAAAGCAGTACGTCGCTAGGCGGAGGGCAGAGAGCCGGACATCACAGACCGACAACAGACTCAAGGTGTCACACGGCGACTCCGCTGAGATACTCTATCATCAAAATCTGTGTGATTGCCCCCCGGAAGAACGCCGTCGATGGCCCACTATGCTCCACCTATGTATATCGGCGATGGACCTGATTAACCAACGTCCTGCCAAGGAATAGATCAGGACCATAACGAATGTCGTGAGACGAAGTTCAGCTTTAGTTTTCTTGAACGCCATCGGCGTTTGTCTAAAGTAGCTCAAGACTCGGGGCGAGCCGTGGCGAATAAATCAGGCAGAAACATGAAAAAAAATCAGAGAGAAGAGGTGGAAGGAAAAGTGTCAGCCGAGTTCAGTACCCTGGAAACGTAAAAATGGCATTCGACGGAGCACAGAGGAGGCTAAAAAAAAAAATACAAAAGAAACCAAAGGCTTTACGAGTGTTCCCGTTTGGGCCAGGCCACCTGCGCCCTCTCGTTTGGTCGGGCCTTTGCCAATGGGCACACGCACCAGCCCTGCCCGCGGACGCGGTCTCGAGGTCAGGAAGCTCTTTGCGCAGTCCGGGAGACACGCCAGAGCGGAGAGAAGCCCATCGAAATGGTGGGTGTCGGCACGGCTGCCAGGTGCGCTTGTCTATTGGGGCACAGAAAAAAGGACAAAGCCTCATGCGAAAGACGCAAAAACACCGCGCGCGAACGAGACGGTGACCCGCCTCCCCCTACAGGGCGACTCAGCCACAAACTGCTCTCTGGGTTGAACCGTACGTACACGTACCATGAGAGGGAGAACGCCAATAAATTTGGGGTGCATGCTGCGCACATAATCTCGGGAGAGTGGGCTTCCTGTGGTCTACCTCATGTAAGTGCCATCTCACCTGGATGTCCAATGTCGCCAAATGTGCAGCTTTAGAGTCTAAGCTGCGGTGTCGCGAGCGGGGGACATGCTACCACGGGAGCCCCAATGAGGGCTGCGGTTGCGGAGCGTTCCTAAGAGTCCCCGCAGCAGACATCCCCCGAGCGGAGCCCCCCCGTGCCGGGCGAACGCTGGTGGCTGGCGGTGTACCCAAAGGAATGGATAATTAGTGCTCGCATGAGTGGATCAGGCCGTATCGAGCTAATCTCGGACTTCTCTTAGACCCTCGCGAGTGCCTTCTGGACACCCTCTGATGGGTAACAGACCTATCGAAGCTAGGCAATCTTCAAGCGGTGCGGCGAAGTAAATAGGGTCGTGCGGGTGAGCGCACGCATATTGCACGAGGATCCCCTCCAGCTCTCCTGTGTCCTCCCCTGCCGCCCTGATCTTGTCCTCGGTAACCCGCGTTCCCCGGTCCTGAGATCGCCCCCAGCGCTCGGACTCCCTGGAGAACAAGGCAGCACCCCACCGGGTTGCAACTAATCTATTCTTCCCAGCTAGCAAACTGTCCCACGAAGCCTATGGTATTATACAATGTATGGACCACGAAATACTACGTGTGGAGGAGTGAGTCTCTCTGCGCTGGGAGAGCGAGGAAGGTGATATCATAGCAAGACGTAAGCAGACAATCCGAGAGTCTTGGACTCCTTGATTTACACGCTTCGGCGAGTAATTACCGTACCATTATGTTTACGTATCATCAAAAATCCAATGCGACAGAGGTAAACTCTGGCGCTGCGCTGTGCCGGCCCAGACAAACGTTCTCCATTAAGGAAAATTATCACACAAAAAAAACCCTACGCAGCGGGTGATTGCGAGATCCACGAAACGAAGCGCCGCCTAAAAATTCTGTGCTGCAATAATTTACACTTCTGCCAAGGCTAGACGTTTCTAAATGGTAAAAACCAGTCGTGTCGTGGCGCGTCCTGAAAGGGTCCCGGGCTGGGAAGATTCGGGACGGTCAGAGGGAAGTCAACCGACTCGATAGGTCGAAAAAACACCACAATGGGGAGGTGCTTTGGGCAGAGTTAAGGAAGAGACTCGTTTCCCGACCAAATATCTGTTCTTTCTTTTTTTTTCTTCATCTCTCGACTCGGACGTATGCCCCAGCCTCATCCACGTTATGTTTGTTGCTCAGTACCAAAGACCCTCGAAGCTCGGGTCTGCTCTCTGTGGCACGGACTGGTCGCGACTGATACTCGCGCCAAGCCCGCCGAACCCTTCCCCACCTCTTTGCAAGGTCCGCCTGATGGGCCACAAGCACGGGAGGCATGCTATCTGCATAGACCAGCACCCGTTACACCTAATCAAGCTGGTTTAATCCGCCCTTCCAAAATTCCTTCCTCCCGCCAGGTCTCCGCTTTCTCGGCCCCTAGCGCAGTTCTCGCCTGGCCACTCTGAGAACACGAAGCCAGGAGCGCTCTCGTCGATCCAATTCCAGAAACGCGGAGATGCGCCCAAGGCGTGGAACTTCGCAAAGAGATGAAAGCGAGGTCCCGCGCACCACGCCCACACTAACGAGAAAGCTAAAAGTAAGATTGACCGAGCGGATGGGATTGTGATCCGCAAAAAAAGGAAGTCTTCGAGCCGCTGCGTGACCGTGTCAACCTAAAAAACATTCTGTTTATACCGCTCGGGCGCTCTTCACACCTGTGGTTGACCCAAATACGGAAGTGTCCTCCTTCGGGCCTTTAAATAAACATCTTCTGGGGCGAATTTCAACGTGCCCGCGCCGCGGATGGAATAGACTGGCGCGTCGCTGGGAGCATTTGTCACATCAGGGACTGAAGGTCCAGAGGTTGGCGAACATAACTGTACCTTAAACAGCAAAAAGGGAATTAGGATTAGATGCTCAAAAGAATTTATAATATAAAAATTTTCCTGCAGCCAAAGGAGGGACAGTCCTCGATGGGAAAATTGGTCGTGGGGTGAGACATTGCGATCGGCATACAGAGAGGGTGGGAAGGCGTACCACCGGGAAGATCCGACGTCCCATGTGGTGTTAAGTTTCGCCCAACTGCGGACGGTCTTTGGAGGGCGGGCTTTTGTGCGGGTATGGTGATGGTAGCGGGTAGTCGGGCGGAGGGCCCAGTGCAACGATGAACACCGCGTAAGATCATTGCTGCTATAACATAACCTCAAACCTGAAGAGGAGACTATGCTGGCACTCGCGGAAAACAGACCATCGCGAACGCACCCCACGTTAAATCATGAACAAAAATCCCACCTAAATCTACGCCGACCCCCCAAACTCAGGGAAGGCCACCAGCACGCCAAAGCCCACTACAACTAAATCACAAATAAACCTGAACGCCAGAAAAGGCCGTATTTGCATTTATTTCTACTCTATTCCATCTTCACTCGGAACCATTACAGGCAATGCGCGTCGCTTCGCGCAGACGTCAATAAATTCCTCAGCGTCATTTGCCGTCAGTTGACTTCTACCCACTTAGTAAGAATACAAGTTCAGCTCTCTTAATCTCCCCCAAATTAAATTTGTTAAAATGTACCAAATAACTTTGTATTAAACCTCCGTAAAATCTGGGAATGAAGAATTCATTGAAATCCCTTTCTCCCGCAAATTTTGCGGGATACCTGAGCTGGAAAGATGCTGAGACGAAAGACAGGAGCGGACTTTAGGAGGATTGAATATCACCAGAGGGCAGTACTGAGGGCCATGTTGAGGACGAGCAGGAACGACGGGGCCGCACAATAGTCGCTAAAGAAGCCCAGAGTGGGAAGCCGCCCCGCGAGGAGGGGCCTCGGAGGGTAGTGGATGGCGCGGTTGTCCCCGGCCACACCCACAGCGCCGCCTATCGAGAAAAGAGGAAATCGTGGATGCAGAGCTGACGTGTGAGCAGGGATCCGAGTTATGTAGCCTTGCTTAATTCCCTGTATGCGGTGAGCCCTAAAACCTGCACCTGATCATATTCTTCCTTTTGCCTCGCTGTGTGCGGAGCGGGTCCGGGCCTACGTCAGTAACCTCTTCCCGGTTCATCCTGCATGCTCTGAGGCCGGGCCGGCTGGGCCTGGCTGTTTATGGAAGTCCCTAAGCCACGAATCTTTCTAGACCATCTCGTTGGCACTTGGGGAAATACCCTCTTGTGTCACGCTCAGGGCAACTCTAATCATCTCAATTCAGGTCAGCGGATGAAAGTCCGCGATTTTGTCTGCCATCCCCGGGACACGCAGGGTATGCGACGATACCAAGCCTCATCCGGTGATCCACTGGTTTGGCCAGCAGCAGAAGCCCCCACGAGAGTTATAGAAAAACGAAATGTTTCCAAAGTATTGGAATAAAAATGCCGGGGAGAGATCGTGCAAGAGGAGAGAGGAGAGAGAATAAAGAGGGAGAAAGAAGGGAACAGACGGAACAGGCAGAAAGAAAAAGAAAGAAGAAAAGGAGAAAGGAAAAGGAAAAAAAAAGAAAAGAAAGGAAAGGAAAGGAAAAGGAAAGGAAAGGAAAGGAAGGAAAGGAAAGGAAAGGAAAGGAAGGAAGGAAAGGAAAGGAAGGAGAGGAAAGGAAAGGAAAGGAAGAGGAAAGGAAGAAGGAAGGAAAGGAAAGGAAGGAAAAGGGAAATGGGAAAGGAAAAGGAAGAAGGAAAGGAAGGAAGGAAAGGAAAGGGATAAGAAGGAAAGGAAAGAAAGGAACAGGAAAGAAAGGAAAAGAAAGAAGAAAGAAAGAAAAGAAAGAAACAGAGAAAAGAGAAAAGAAATAAGAAAGAA
>CM019224.1:18261683-18300452 GCA_009741485.1 Malurus cyaneus samueli
GGAACCCGCGGGGCCGGCGGCGGAACGAGCCCTCCTCGAACATGAACTCGCTGGCCGGGTCGATGGTCCAGTAGTGGCCCTTGCCCGGGCGTCCCAAGCCCTTGGGCAGCTTGATGAAGCATTCGTTGAGCGAGAGGTTGTGGCGCACCGAGTTTTTCCAGCCCTGGTAGGAGCCTCGGAAGAAAGGGAAGCGGCTCTGCAAGAACTGGTAGATCTCGCTGAGGGTCAGGCGTTTGGAGGGAGAGCTCTGGATAGCCATGACGATGAGGGCGATGTAGGAATAAGGCGGCTTCTCCGGCCGCCGGATCCCCGCGTTGGTTTTCTTCGCCTTGGGGCCGGCGCTGCCCGGGGCCCCGCCGCTGCCCGGGGCGCTGCCGCCCGCGCCGCCGGTCCCCGCCGAGGCGGCGTCCATGGCCGAGCTCTGGCGTGCTTCTCAGCCACGGAGGACATGGGGCCGTAGCTGCTGCGCACCGGAGGAGGAGGGGCTGAGAGACAGAGCCTGCTGCGCTTCTGCAGTCATCTAGGGCCAGCTCCGAGGCGGCCAGCCCCCAGCCCGGCCCCCTCGCCGCCCCCCAGCGCCCCCCCAAAAGGCCACGCTGCTGGGGGCTCGCCGCCACTCACCCACCACCCTCCCTCCGGCGTCCTCCCGGCCCCCCGGCGGGCTTGCTTTCCACCGGGAGACTTCACCCCTCCGCGGATAAACAAATGGAAGCGACGACACCCCCCACCCCCCTCTTTGCCTCCTCCTCCTCCCACTTTATCCCTAAATCCGAGCGCGGCTGCAGAAGGCGAGCGAGAGGCGGAGGGTCGGGGGGGCCGCAGGGAGGCGGGATGGGGAGGCGGGTGGAAGCGAGCTGAGCTCGGCTGCTGCGAGAGAAGAGCCGGCGGCGCCGCCTGCGCCTGTCCCGCTGCCCCTCGGCGGGCCGGGCTCCCGGAGCCGCCGCCGTTCCTTCCCGGACCTTTAGCTGTGCCGGCGCTGCCGCTGCTGCGGGGAGCTGCTTCCCATCGCGGTGGCTGTCGAGTCTGCCCCCGGCCCCGCCGCTCGCCTTCTACTTTATCTCTCGCAGCGGCGTCTGCCGCTCCTTGACAGACGTAAGCGCGGAGCGGAGATCCCCGCCCCGAGCCGCTCCCCCCGCCCTCCCGGGCGGCCCCTCCGCCGCCCCGTGCCGGCCCCCTCCGCTGCCGCTCCCCGCTGGTGGGCAGCTTTTAAAGAGCCCTTTCCACGCCGCCCTACCCCTCCCGGGGGGGCTGCACGCCGCGCCCCTCCCTGCCCGCCGCGGAGGGCACCGCGCGTGTATCTCTGTGTGTGTTTGTGTGTTTGTGTGTGGTTTATGCCACGCGTGACCGCGACAGTGGGACACCCCGCACCCCTTCCCTGCCACCCTTTCCAGCCCTGAAAAGCACGGGAAGGGCCCCACGCGGGCCGGGGAAGGGGCCGGGCAGCGCTGAGCGCAGCGCGGATGTTCCGCGAGTGGCGTGGGGCGGCGGAGGCGCTGCCCGGCCGCCGGTTCCGCGCTGCGCGCAGCTTCACCCGCTTCAAACCCCCTGTTCGTGCGCTCTTTTAAGCTCGGCGGGCCCGGGCAGGATGTTTATACTGCGCAATGTAAACACGGGCTCGGGGGTGCTTTAATAAAAAGAAATCGGCGAAAACTCCCGCTGCCTCGCGAAATGCCCTTTTCTGCCTCCGCCGCCGCTCCGGGGCCGCGAACGGGCTTGGGACCCCTCGCCTGCTCCGAAGCTGCTTCAGGGATGAGGGTGGGTTGGTTTGTTTTGGGATTTTTTGGGGGGGTGTATACAAATCTGCGCTGGAGTTTCGCAACTCCACGCCCGGAGCCTGATGCTCGGCTCCTGCGGTGCCACGGGCACACGCGGCGGGTGGGAGGAAGGAGAGTGGAAAGACAGAGGGGTAGAGATCCTCTTTTCTCCCTCCCCTCTCCCCCAAAAAGCCACCTTTTTGAGCGCCGTGCCATCGGGACAGCTGTCACTCGAGGTAAGTCCCTTGAAAACTTTGTCACCGCGCGTGGAGGGGGTGGGGTGGATTGTGGGGGGCACGGGGGAACCGGGCTTTCAGGGCTCCCGATGCGCCGGTGCTGCCTCCTGCCCCTCCCGAGATCGGGGAGAGAAAAGGGAAAGGAAAGGGGGGAAAAATCCACCCATCCACCCCACCCCGCTGTAGGCCTCGCGGAGGGCTGTAGGTGCATCCTGCTGCACCCTGGACAGAGAGAGAGAGAGCCCCCCGTCTTCCAGCTGGCTTTTCAAGTTTTTAGTGATAATTTAATACCTTTAAAAGCAACGATAGGCACCGATCGGGTTTCCAAACTCCCTCGGCGTTATTGGCGAGCAGTTGTGAGCAGCCTCCGGGGCGCCTGTCACATCTGTGGTATAACCAAGAGGGATTTCACCTAGGGTGGTTTTTTTTTTTTTTTTTTGTTCTTCCTTTCTGTCCTCTCCCTCCCCCCTTTGCCCCTCTATCAAAAAAAAAAAAAAAAAAAAAAAAAAAAAGTAAAATCACCCTGCGAAAACCCGCCCTCCGTTCCCGGTGCAAACGGCCCGGGACAGGCACGGGAGCCCTGGGCAAACCCCGGCCCGGGGCAGAGCCAGGAGGGGTGGGGAAGGCTGGGACAGTTATTTCTGAAGCTTTTCCTCGGAGGAGGAGGAGAACGAGCAGCTCCGGCGTCCCGGGGAGGCGGCGGCCGCGGCTCCCTCGGAGTGGAGCGCGGTGCCTGCTCGGAAAAGGGGAAAACCGCCCCAAAAATCGCTTTTTGGAGAAGCAATCGCCTTCCCCGGGGTTACGGCCCCGAGGTGGCTGGTGCAGAATATTCCCTCTGCTTCTCGCTGCGTTTCTTTTTATTTTTGCTGTGGGAGAGCATCGCTGACCCTGAGCTTTGCTCCGCATCGAATGTTCACCCCCGAATCGCGAAAAAGGTGGTTTTCTTTGCTTTACATCGCTCTGCGACCGAATCTCCCCATCTGCCCCAAACACCCGGGGATGGAGCTCTAAACACAGCACAAAACACCCGTGGAAAAATCACCTTAAACCGTTCACCACCGGCAGCGTTTCCACGAGGAAATAAAATATCTCCGAGTTAAAAACCCCCAAAACTCTCCGTGGAAATCAAAATATTTCCCCTCAAAGAAAATCAGTCCCTTCCAGAGCGCTCTTTCCCTCCCTCGCGATATCTTTGAGGAGCGTGAAGATTTGTTTCCGATGCATTTATTAGGGACAGCAAACGTTAAAAATGGGAAAATATCGCTGCGGGTCCTACAGGCCTCGCAGTGGGAATAGCAGAAATGTTGGAGGGTTTTATTCCGTGCCCGCGAGTTGGAGAAAGGAGATTTTTGGGGAGGAAAACCTGGTCGTGGCCGGTGTATGAGGATGGTGTGGGGGGAACGGGATTCGCTTTTGGTGTTGTCTGCTCGGGGTTTGGGTGGCTGAATCGGGTCCTCGCCCAGCCCCCGACCGGGAGGGATGAAAAGAAGGGAGAAAAAGAAGAAGAAATGACAAAAATTAAACTCTCATCGGATGCAATTAGCTCTGCCCATCCCGTTCGGAGCCTGTTTTACCGGCCCCGCCAACACCCCCGGCCCCTCTGCGCTTCCCACCCGGCTCCTTCCCAAACCCTCTCCCCTTCCCTCCCCCTGCCCGAAACTCGGGCCGTGTTTTGTGTAAAAATAGACAAATCCGAGCTTTCTTCCTTTTCCTGCGCCGAAGGTATTTTTACTAGCTAATTGCTTAAGTGAAGTCAACTCGGCGAGCAGGCCGGCTGTAATCCGAGTATGGAAATGTATATAGGTGGTATTGTTAGAGGCGGGCTGGGTGCTGCTCCGAGAGGGGCCGGGGTGTTCCTGCGAGCCCGGACCACCCATGGCGAGGGGAGTGACCGCCCCGTGTCCCTTCCCCGCCGTCCTGCTTTGCATTAACACCACCCGCGGGACCCCCCCTTGTTCCCCAGCACCAGCCTTTTCCCCTCGGCTGCCTTGGATTTTTTTTTTTTTTTTTTTTTTTTTAAGTCGTGGCCATCCCGTGGCCGCTGGCCCCAAATCCGCGGCGAATTGATCCCAAAATGTTTATTTAAAGGCGAGGGGCTCGATGGGGAAGGTGAAAGCGCCGAGGTAAAGATGTTTTTAGGGACACGCACGCACGCTCCGAGGACTTTTTGCGGGTCCATCCCACGGCAACGCTTTGCCCCACGCGTGTGCGTGTGCCCGGGACCTTTCCCAGTCCCAGCCTTGGCCTCTCGCGTTCCTGGAGGCAAAGCCCGGTGTCCAGCTTGGGAGAAGAAGAAAAGAAAAGAAAAGAAAAGAAAAGAAAAGAAAAGAAAAGAAAAGAAAAGAAAAGAAAAGAAAAGAAAAGAAAAGAAAAATATGAAAGAAAAACATGAAAGGAAGGAAAGAAAAAGAATCAAAGAAAAAGGTTGAAAGTAAGGAAAAATAAAAGAAAAATGCTTAAAGAGAAAGATTCAAAGAACAAGAGAAAAGGGAAAAAAAAAGGAGGTGCTAAAAAGACAGAAAAGGGCAGAATGAGAGAGAAAACACAAAAGCAGAAACCTCAAAGAAATCAACACAGCAAGTAATGAAAAGGGAATTATTTTTCAGCGAAACCAATAATAACACGTAGAATATATCATTCTTTCCCTGGAAAAGTGGGATGAGAGAGAGGGAAAGGTTCCCGCGGGCAGAACGGTCCGGCCCGGCCCGGTGGAGCCCGGTCCCGGCTCTGTCCCGTTATCCGTGCGCGGGGCCCCGCGGACCGGGGGATGAGGGACAAACACTCCGGGATCGGGTTTAGAGAGGGGGGAGATCGCCTTCAGCGATTCCTCCTTTCCCCGGGGCAGAAACACGAGCGGGAGCAGAGCTTGGGCAGCGATTTCCCCGCGGGTTTTCCCCGCTCTCCTCCGCGGGGCTGCGCGGCCGCTCCGCGCTCCTCAAACCCGGCTTCACCCCCGCTCCGCGCTGCCTCCGCCGGCTCCGTAGGTGGCCGTGTATATTTGGGTTGAAGCCGTGTTTATGTTAATGAAAAAGGCTGAGATTACAAACAGACCACTGAATGCCCGCGGTGTTGCTGCCGGATTGGTCTGCGATGTGTACTCGCAGCCTAATCAGTTTTTTGGGGGCAGCAAATATGATTAGAAGTGATGTAAAATTATTATTTTCAGCGGCAAGAAATTAGGGATATCTGGGGCTGCCCTTTCCGTGTGGTTTCTCGTGCAGCGGGCAGGGATGGAGAAGGGTTACGGTGAAAAACCTCCCCAAATTTGCCATAAATTCAACAAAAACGAGTCCGGGACTTCTGGAGGAGGGCAGGGAAAAGGGGGGTTCATCTCGCTCTCCCTAAATCCACCTCGAAGGGATCCCAGTGGCAAATGGAATTATGTCCCCCAAAACCTCCGTTACTCTGGAGCTTGTCCCCTCCGGGTGAAATTGGTGGAACCTGAAATTGGCTCCAAAAACCCCGTTAATTTACCCATTTAAGATGGGATATATGTGTATTTTTATGTATAATATAGTTCCAGTCCTTTTAAGTGCAACTAAGAAAAGAATCAATTAATTAATTAATTAAAATTAAAATATAGGGAGCTGTTAATTTTTTTTGTTTGTTTTTGAAGGGGGGCTTGCAGCAACAATCATCGTCCTTTTACTTTGCTTTCAGAGTCTGGTTTTGGGGTCAGTCTCTTTCTGTTTTCCTTAACAAACCCACTCTCCGAAATTATTCTTGACCTCCCTCCCCAAGCCGCTTTCATCTCCATCCACATTTGAAAGCTTGAACAGCTGATAGCTAAAAAAATCCGATTTTTACAGATTTTTCCATCACACTCGATAAATTCCCAGCACGGAGGGATCAACTTTAAGTCCCGGGAGAGGATTTTTTTCCCCCCAGGAGCTCTGGGAGCGAACGTGCGCTCAGCCTTTGGCATCTCACTCCTTTTCAACACTTTCCTTTTGTGGGCAAAAGCTCTCGGCGGAGGAGCCCGTGCGGCAGAGCCCGGCAGACCTGGAGGGTTTGGACATTCAGATGTTTTACTACTGTCAGGATCCCTCATTGAAACACAAAGAAAATCAAGGAAACTGAATTTCGGGGAGAGGGAGATTTTAGCAGGGAAGGTGTTGGAGAAAACAAGAGGGGAAAAGGGAAAAAAAAAAAACTGCACGAATTTTCCCCCGTGTAACGGTTGTGCCGCGCTAGAGATGTAGGGGAGAATTTCCCCCGCGTTTTGGAGGCAGAGGAGTGCTCTGAAAACCGCTTTTTCTCCTTTAAAAGATCTTTAGAGGATCAAACTATCTCCCCGAGACAGCAAAGACTCCGAATGTGGGGCTCAGTTTCTTTGTTCTCTCCTCGCACCTGGAATTAGCCTTTATTCCTTGATGGTTTTTTTTCTTTTTTTTTTTTTTTTTTTTTCTTCTTCTTGAGGGGGCGAGCGTTGTTTTTTTCTCGGTGACATTAAACAATCCTGTAGGAGGGACAGAAAAAAAAAACCCCAACCAGCAACACTTAGAAGCCAAATATCCCCAAAAACAACCCCGTACTGTGAGAGCCAGGCAGGCCCTGCAGAGATGCCGGGGGGACATCGGGGCTGTCCAGGGGTCCCCAAAACGCGTTGCTCCAGCCCTGCGGGGAGCAGCTGAAGGCCGGGCACGCTGAGCTGTCCCCTGTCGCACTTTGGGGACACCCCCGAGGCCACCCCCGGGGCTGTGACCCCGCATCCGACGGCGCTGCTCCCTGGGAGCCAGCGCGGTGCGAGGCAGGGGGCAGATGAAAGTGATGTCACATTAATGTCAGCTCACAGCTCGAGCCCACACAGCCTTGATTGCTCGTATTAATCTTGCCAATTTGTCTGTCAGCACCCGGCTAATCCCTAAATAGCCTCCCGACAGGTGCTTCATGCTTCCGCCACATCCCCGCTGCCCGGCACCCCCCGGCAGCGCCGCTCGCCCTCGCCGCTGACACCGGCTCTGCCCTGCCCATCTGCGAGCGGCTCTTCTCGCCCGGGAGGGCTGCAGGGGAGACAGGAGGCTTGGCAGATGTTGTTTAGTCTGTCCCGAAGAGGGGTCGGAGTTTTGGGCTTCCCACAAGGAGGTGATGAGCAGGGAGTGAGGAGAGAGGAGATGCTGGAGGAGCTGGGGGGTGGCAGAGGGGAATTACCTGCACGTGATTTGTCCCCTTTCATAATCGCAAAACACATTTATGGCACGAATATCTCACAACAGGGAGCCCCACCGTTTTTATTTGTGGTGGGTTTGGTGGTTTTATGGAGAGGGGAGAGGATTAAAACAAAAGGTGAGAGCTGAAGCTGCAGTGGAAAAGCCGCTGAGAAGTTTTGTCACAGAATCACGGAATGGTTTGGGTTGGAAGGGATCTTAAAGCTCATCTCGTTCCACCCCCCTGCATGGGTTCCAACACCTTCCAACCTCAGCCAACTGAGGTTGATTATTTTCTTTGCCACCCTATCAGAAAATCCACTGCCTTGTTCTGGTGTGTGTTCAGCCATGAAGTCCCAGCCATGACAATTCTTTAGTTAAAGACTAAAATTATTGTGTTGTGAGGCTTAATCTTCCCAAAGTCGTCATTTAGCACAGCGGTCTGAAGTCACCTACCACAGATTCTGTGTTTAAAACTCTTAATTGCTAAACCCAATTAACAGCTAAACCCTTTTAACTGCTAAAACAGAGTCCGGGTTGTTTTCCTCTCTCTGCTTTAAGAGAGAAAAAAATTGATTTAACTCTGTTTGGCACCTCTGCTGCATGAAATATCTCACATGCAGGTCACAAACTGTGGTGATTCCTGCTGTGATTCACCTGGAAGGGGTGAATCCTCACCAAACCTGGCCTCGTCCAGCAGGTTCCTATTTTATATCCCAAACTGGCTGGGGCTATTCCCAACCCAGCAGGAAGGATGAGCTTTCAGCAGCATCTTCAATGATTTCTCCAAGAGCCAAAGTGGTCTGAGTCCTCTAAAAGAGCTCAGAGCTGTTCATTGTTAACCCTTGGGTGCTCCAGATGGGATCCTAAAAGTCCCTAAAAACACCATTCCCCACTGAAAGCTCTTTTTCTCCATCCTGACCTGGATTTATTATCAGGAGATGGATTTTTTTCCTCCTTTCTTCCTCCCCAAACCATTCATTCCATCCAAGAAGCCCATCCATCACAGCGAGCTGGAACCGACCGAGCATCCAGGGATATTCTTAGCCGTGCAGCGTGTCAGGAAATGGGCAGCAGCAAATATTTGGACGAGCCAGAGGTAGGAAGGATTGTCCAAATGTTTACTGAAGGCTGTTGATAGCCCCAGGATTTATAACTGGGGGAGAGCGCCTTCCCCCACGCAGCTCCTCCAGCAGGTGCATCAGTTTGCACGTGGGACACGTGGGATGAGGTGCTCTGGGGAAGGGATTGCAGGACAGAGACAATTCCCAGGTTTCAGCTCCCTTTTCCCTGCTGCTTTAACCAATTTGGAGCCCTTGGAGCAGCAAGACGGGAGCTCAGGATCCACTCCAAGGATTCGTGCCCCCGAGAGCGATTCGAACCATTGCTAACGTTTCAAAAGCTAAACACAACCAGTTGGAATTCCTTAAGTGAAACCAATTCAGGCCCATCAAAATATTCCCCGTCACTCTCCCTCGGTGCTGCAGCGGAGGAAATTCATGACATTGTTCTGCTTATTGTTCTTGGCATTTCACTTCCTCGTTTCCAGTGCTGGGGTTTGAGTTCTTCTGTCTCTCTGGTTGCTGCTGGGGGCACGGCAGAAGTGCTGGCTGACCAGTTTGAGCCATTCCTGGTGTTCAGAGCTTGCTGGAAAGACCCCATGGCTGCTGCCAGGTGGCCTCTTCCAGCCAAAAGTGGAGGGTGCATCCAATAAAACCAGACTGATGGACTGGAGATGGGAATGCAGTCAAGGGAAGGCTGTGCTGCCTTGATGTCCCTCCCGTGACCTGCTCAGGAGGTCTCTGTGTGATGCAGAGGGAGCTCAGAGGGCTCCAGCCCAGCACTCAGCTCAATTATCAGCAGCTTTCGACAGGATGACCATGGCTTTGTTCAGCTGAGCCTCGAAAACCTCCAAGGAAAGGTCCAGAAGCCAGGAATGCAGACAGCCCAGGGAGCAGAGGAGTGGTCAGCGCCCTCATGTCCATCCAGCCAGGTTGGAAGGCTCTGCTCCCACAGCAGGAGCTGCTTTTGGCTGCAAGAATTCCCTCTACCACATTACTGAGGAACAATATCCTACAAAACAGGAGAGATCAGCGTGGGGTTGAGTCCCTCAGGTCTGCTCATCTCCTTCCCCTGCGCTTTTCTGCACATTCTGCCGACGCTGGGAACACAAACCCATGGATTCAACGTGCTGCACACACCCAGAGAGCTTTTCCTAGCAGCAAAGAGCAACTGCATGTGCTGCAGAAAAGCCTTTAATTCATCACAGCCCCGCAGGAGCAGAGTTTGACTGCTCCGATGGGGAATACAATGGCCCTATTGTTTTTCCAAGGGGAGATTCCTTTATTTCAGGCTGTTGCATAAACTGAGTGTTTTCTATTTGTTACCTGACTCATTCCAGTGACCTCTCTGAGCATTTGAAGCAAGGAAAGAAACCCTCACAGGCTGAGGACCGGATTATCAGAGTTACCTCTTTGGGTTTGGTTAAAAAACAGGGAAGAGAATTTGGTGTTATTCTGGGGGGGAAGAAGTTGCCCAATAAAATATATGGGAAAAGAGCAGTGAATGCTCAAATTCCAAAGTCATCTGTTGTGCTCCATGAAGTTTTTTTGCATGCATTGCAAGAATTCAGTCCTGTGTTTGATGTCACATTCTCAGGGTGACCTTCGACGCGGAGCTGTAACTCAAACTAATCCTGACTCCTCTCATGCTGAAAGTTTCGCAACAATTACCAGTGTTGGCAACTCTTGGTAACATCCCAAAAATGCTGGAAATGCTTTCCCAGGCAAGGATCTGGAACTGTCCGGATGGGATGTGAGGAAGAGTCAATTCCTTCTGAAGGATTCATGGTGGTCATGCATCGATATTTCCGGGTTTCCTCAGCTTTGAGCCTTGGGGTTATGTTTGGGCTCCAAAGGGGTTGTGCTGTGGGGCTGGAAGGGTTTTCCTGCAGTTCTCCTTTCTTGGAGAGTGTCCTGATGGATTGCACGTGGATCTGGGATTGCCCTTTCCCCGTGTGTGCAGCGTGGTGGGGATGGGAGGGATTAGGCCAAGGAAAAGGCAGGATGTGCTGGTCCTTCCATTCAACTGCCCAATGAAACTCTCCCTGGAGAAAGAATTTAATTTTGTATTGTATTTCCATATTCTGGACCTCTGGGCTGCGAATTCACTCTCTGTTTTCCAGCCAGGTGAGAGGGATCAATCCTTTTTCTTTTTTAGCTCCACCAAGACCTGAAATTTCAGATTCTCACATGGGTTTTCTCCCCTGGAAACGCTGGTCCTTTATGTCTCACCTTTGCTGCAGAAATCCAATCAGGAGAAGGTTGCAATTCCAAAAACCCAAACCAGCAGGATTTGGCCCAGGGTTAAGCAAAGCAGGAATCAATGAGCTCAGCACATCCTGGTGCATCCCAGAGCGTTGGGCTTGGAGAAGGTGAGCTGTGGCTTCGATGTTTTTCTAAAACAAACCATTCCTGACAGATAGAAAGAGGTTTATCCTGCAGGATTTCCCCTGCCCCATCTGCCAGGGAATATGCAGGACTCAACTCCTCTTCCTTGGAGAAAATCACGGTGTGGGGCTGCCTTATCTCAGCCAGAGCCCCTGACCAGCCCTTGGGCCACCCAGCCCTGACCCCAGGCAGCCACAGCTGCTCCAGGCCCATGCTCTGACCCTCCAGAGCCGTATTTTTGCAAGGTCAGGAGGTTGGGTGGTAGAAGGCGGGTGTTGGGAATAGCAGAGAGGGATTTGAGGCTGGCTCTGCACTGAGATTTCACAGAAATGTTTACTCTGGCCTTGGAGCAGAGACTTGAACCTGTTCTCCTGTCCAGATCTGCTGGAAATCTGCATCAGGTATGGACACAGCTCCAGCTTTTGAGTGTCCTGGTGGCTTTGCACCCTTTTCCTGGGTTGTTTTAATGGATCCAAGCAGAGAAAGGAAGAGTTGGATGTGGCAGCCAGCCCTGTTAGGCTCCATCTCATCCCTGGCTCCTTCCTAGGACAGAGAGGCTGCTTTTAGCTTGTGGTGTAGCCAGAGGGGAGCATCAAAAATCAGGAAAGTTGGAGGGAGATGTGGGAGAAGGGGAGGAAGAGCTCTGTCAGATGGAAGGAAACAGATGGAGAAAAGGATGGAGAAACAGCTCTGTGCATTTCCTTCATCCATCCCAACACTTCTCTCCATGTTGAGGTGGTTCAGCATCTGCCAGTCCCTCAGCAGAAAGGATGAGAGAAAATCCCCCTGCAGTGGACAGCGAGGGGCTGCTCTGTACACAGGGAAGAACCATTCCCCCTTGTGTGTAAATGTTCTTTGGGATGGGGACAAAGAAACGATTTCATGTGAAGTTTCTCTGTGAAAATTCTGTTGCGTTTGGCTGGAAGGGCCAGCGAAGAGGTTTAATCCAAGAAATAGCTGGGGTGCTATTTCTTGAGCCCTGTGCAAGGGGTCACTGAGTGTGGTCTGACTGTCCATCAGGAGCAGGGGGAGAGCGTTTCCATGAGTATCACACCATTCCCCGGACATATTGCAATAAATAGAAGGAAAAGGGGGAAAAGGGAATGCTCCAAGCAAAACTCTGTTTTTCTCAAGCTGTGAGCTGAAATCGGATTGCTATTCCTTTTTTGTGTATAAATTCTCCTTGAGTGCAGGGGAAAAACTCATTTCCTTTTCTCTAAGGGCCGGGATGAACAAAGAATCTGATCCAGTGCCCAGTGAAGCAGGAATTCAGGGTCCAATATCTAGAGCTGTGTGACAAATTCTTCCTTAACTGCTCATTAAAATAAGTGCCTACAACTCCTCCTGAGCCTTTTGAGTGGCTCATTTCCAGAAGTGAAGCTCAGGAGGTCACTCTTGCCCATCAGCCTGCCCAGCTGCCCCTCCCTGCCATCCTGAGCGATTCACGGCAGCATTTCTGGGTTTCATTCCCATTTCAGCACTGGTTTTGCTCCATGGCAGAACGTGGGAGTCTCCCTCCTTTCCTCCATCCTTCCCTCCCTCCATCCCTCCCTCCATCTCTCCCTCCATCCCTCCCTTCCTCCATTCCTTCATCCTTCCCTCCATCCCTCCATTCCTCCTCATCTCTTCCCTCCATTCCTCCTCCATCCCTCCTCCCTCCCCCTTCCATCCCTCCCTCCTCCATCCTTCCCTCCCTCCCTCCCCACCCCCTCCCTTCTCCTCCCACCCTCTCCCTCCTCCCTCCTCCATCCCTCCCTCCATTCCTTTATCCTTCCTCTCCATCCTTCATCTCCTCCCTTCCATCCCTCCCTGCCGTGCAGCTGCTCAGCTCTGCGAGGGAAAGGCTCCCAGATGTGCCGGGGAGGGAGCGGGCAGAGCCCTGAATTCCACTCCGTGCCGTGTGGACTCTTTGTATATTTTGTTTGAAGGAGGAAATATGTGGAGCCCTTGGAGGAAGGCCGGAGGACCAGGCACCGGCACCGCGGGGCTACGGGGTCCTGCGAGCCCTTGGCTCTCCTCGGGCAGCTGAAACCCTTCAGCATCACCCACCGGGTCCCCAAAACCTCTCCTGGAGATGGCTCAGGGCAACCAAACCCTCGGAAAAAACGCGGCTTGGCTCAAAATCGGCAACACCTAAACACCCACGTTTGGAATTTTCGGCATTTCTGGCTGAGGGGTGACGCGCTGCATCAGATCAATAACTGTTCACGCGCTCCGGAGAGTTTCCTGGGGTCGGTTTCTTTGATTTTGAGCACATTTTAGCTGTGGCACTTGGTAGCTCCTTGATTATTGCGTGAGACAATTCCTTCACAAAGTATTGGCTTTTGTCCGGATAATCACCGCGCCGATGTGTGAGACCAAAACGGTACAAAACGAATCGTTGCCGTGGCAACGGGAGCCCGGCGAATGATTTCACATCACAGCTTGGCAGCAGAAAAAGAAGAAAACCTCTGTAATTGTTGCCATTAACCCGGAGCAGGGGATTCATGCTCAATCTCTGCTCCGCTTCTGCTGTGAATTAGCGGGGCGAGAATCGGCGCAGAACCACATGAAACGGCCCCGAAACGAGCTGTGCTTTATGGAGCATTTGTAGTTCTGCCACCAAAAACCATTCCCCTTCTGCTTTACAGGTTTCTGGCCGGCAGCACCGAGGATTGTGAGTTGGAGATGGGCTTTGAGCGAGTGCCTGCAGGAGAAACCGGGACATCCCTGTGGGATCGGAGACAGGACAGCCCTCACCTCGAGAGTGAGTGCTTAGGGAGTGCCAACAAAACCAAATCTGGAGCAAAAAATTGGGGGAAGTGAGGCAAGAGCCCGGCAAAGCTGTCTGTGTGTGCAGGAATCACCCGAACATCTCGGTGGAGGTTTTTCCCTCTGCTCCTGTGGGATGTGCTGATGGCTGGGGCACCTCGAGGGCTTTGCTGCTGTGGAAAATCCCTGTTATCACTGGGATAGAGGAAATCACATGTGCCAGGCTCTCCAAATTCCCATCAAACTGAGAAAATCCGCCCCAGTGAGGAGCTGCAGGTCCTATTGAGGCTCTTTGTGGTCGCAGAGCAGTTTTAGGAAGCTCCAATGCCCTGCAATTCCTGTCTGTGCACCCACAGGGAGGTGGGAGCCCTCCATACCCTCTCCCTGCCCAAATGGGATCATCTCCACCCTTTTTAGGCTTTGCCCCTAAACCCAGCCCCATCTGAGAATGGTTCCCCAAAAAGGAACCAACAGCACAAACCCCATCCTGGTCCCAAATCCAACCCTACGGAAGGAACAGGGACAGGGACCTGCTCCATCCCTGCACAGGGCAGGTTTCTGCCCTAATTAGCACTAATTGAGCCATTGGCTATCTCGGAGCTCCCCTGCACAGGCTGATAGGGTATCGGGGAGATAAGGAGCTCTCAGCACAGGTACCAGAGGTGCTGTCAGACCTGCGGTGTCACCTCCCTCAGGGGTTATCTCCCCTCCCCAGAGCCCGGCCCAACAGCCTAAGCTTTTCAGGAGGCACTCCGAGGGATTTTGGTGGCTCAGGGGCTCAGCAAGGCAAGCTGGCATTAATTTCAGAGTAACTCTTTTCAATTTCCTTAACATGCATTTTATTCCTTTGGCTGGCTTTTGCTGTTGTTAATTCAACACCGTGGAAATGAGACTTTAAACATTTTTTTCCCCTTTTTTCTTTCCTACAGAGAAATAAATTCTTTACTTTTAACAAACGCTGTCTCTCTCAGAACTCTTGTTATTTTTCACCCCCTCCACTGACCTACACAGAGTAATTCAGCTCCTCCACCATCCTGAACACCAGGTAGGAGTTACCAACACCTACTTACCAAAGTGAAAACTTGGACGGGGTGACACTGTTGTTTTTCAATAACTTTTTTTTAAAAAAAAAAATTACTTGCAATTCTAAATAAAAATAAAATTCTGGGTTTTGCAGCCAGCTCCAAGAAAAGTCTCATGTGTGGATGTGGCTCCTGGCTGTGGGTACAGCACACCCTGCCCACAGCAGTACCTGTCTTTTATTTTGCACCCAGGGGTTTTAGGGCTTATAAAAGCTAAAAAAAATCACAAACATCACTCATGGATAGGCCAAGAGAGTTTATCCATGGCTCTCAAATCAACGAGAGGGCAACCACACACCTGAGGAGCTGCTGGGCCCTCTAACCCAAAATCTGGGATGTTTTCCACGTCCAAAATCCCCATTTTCTTCCTGGAGGCACCTCAATCATCTGCTTCTCCTTTTGCCCCGGTGCATTTTCGGTTTGGTTTAAATTCCCAGAGTTTCTCAGCTTGTTGCACAGAGCTCATAACAAAGCCTGTGGCCAGCTCTCTCTTTGATAATTCCTTCCCCCCATTTGTTTATCTCAAGTCCTGAGCTTTGTTCCAGGCCCAAAACCAAAAGCCTTTCCACCCCGCTCTCCCCTTGACTTGTTGCAGATGTAACGAAATAAATCTTTAGAAAGAACAAACCTTCACTTCCTCTCTCCCGTCTGATTCGGTCGCAAACCCCAGGAAAAAAAAATAAATCACGACCTGAGCTCTCAGGATTCCACGTCTGGCCCTGGAAGCCACCATCCAAACTGGAGGGATTCGGTGAGCACAGCTACCCAAAAGGGTCTCACAAGCACAAAATCCTCATTTTGGGCATGGCCAAAGTTAAGGACTGGCAGAAAACTCGTGATCAGCCCAAATTAAGGTTGGTGAGCACACCCAGGCTGGTGGTGCTTTTCTAGAGTTGTCCTTGGCACTGAAGGGTCAGATCCACCCCTGGCTCTTCTCACAACCCCTCTGGAGGCTCTGCCCCTCTCCTGTGTCCCCTGCTGCCCCCATCCCAATGAGTTTTAGATCAACTGCAGGATCTGTGTGTTTTTTTTTTAAGCTGGCCACAGCAAAGAGGTGAAAATTGCCTCCAAACAGAGTTAGTCCTTCTCCTGAGAGGTGTCTCCAGCTAAAAACTGGGATTTTCTTCCATCAGTCATCACCCCATGCCCAAACTCTCTCCAAACACAGCCCAGTGGTGGGCTCTGACCCAATCACAGTTTTCAGCTGATGTGCTGGTGATTCCAGGGAGGTTTTTCTGCTCTGGGATAAAGCCCAAAGCCCTTTCCAGAGCCCTTCACTCTGCAGCACCCTGGGCTAGGAATGGACAGATGGACACAGCGTCCCCTCCACAGGGAAATGGAGAACAACTCCTTAAAAATGGGACTGCCCACATTTCCCTGCTGATATCCCACTTGATGTGGGCCCCAGCTAAAACCCAGACTCAGCTTTAAGCTGAGAAACACTGGAACTGTGTAAAAGAGATGATTTGATTTTCCAGGTGCCATCTTCCTGGTGGGTTTTGTTCTCCCAAGAACACTTGTGGGAAGATGCACAGAACCACAACGTTTGTCAGAAGATTTCTGGGTTTTTACCCTTAGCCCTGACTTTCACTGATGAGCCAAGGGTTTTCTTTTTTTTATGTTTTAAGTTTAAACAAGAGGTATTTGCACGCTCGACACAATCTGTCCACTTAGCACCGAAGAAAGCGTAATTAGACACTTGGAGAACTGGAAGAAATTAACTCCAACCACAGCCCCGTCACTCAGGCTATTACTTAATAATATTTCCCAAATGTGCAAAGCACTTAGTTTTAGAATAACAGGAAAGAAGCGAAACTTCTCGCCGGGAGCAAAGGCAAGCTCGCGCGGAAAACCCGCGGAGCAGGAGATGTTTGGCCACCTCCCGTCACCCCAGGGTTGGGTTTTGGGGTGTGAAGGATGCGATTCACCAACCCCTGAAGGGCTGGAACAAAATCAAGGGCAGTGACCGGCGAGGAGATCGCCTTCAGCTTCCAACACGCCACGGAAACCGCGGAGAAATTGCCCTTTTCCTCCTTCTCCAGCACCGAGCCCAGCCCCTGCCTCACCCCACGCTACAGAAACCTGGCTAGAAAGAGATGATTGTGATTCCTGCCCGTTTCTTCCCCTCACCACAAAAGGCCCCATTCATCTGGGCTAATTTGGAGGGGAGAGCAAGGGGTATCAGTAGCATGAAGTGGATCTGAGCGTCTCGACCGCATTCGAGCGAGCCGCGCTCGTTGGCCGGTCCAAGTTGGGGTAACAGATATCTTTCATCTCCGGAGGGGAGAGTTTCTGGGATTTGAAACAGAAGTATCTTTGCTGGCCGTGGCAAGTTTTAAAAGCCCTGACGAAGCTCAGGGCCGGGCCATTTTCCCAGCAAAAAAAAAAACAAAAAAAAAACAAGAGGCCATTCAAAAAAAAAAATTGGGTGGAAAAAGTCGTTCCCGCGTGTTTCTGCTTCAAAAATTAACACAGCCATGGTTCACTTACCCAAATGCACCCCACAAAAACTCAACAATCAACCTCTTGCCTTGTTTCAAAACACTGAAAAAAACTGGATTTTTTAATAAATATATTCATGATACCGTAAATGTTAAGTCCAAAAATATCAATGATGCTTAAGTTGTGGTGGAGTACAACTCCCAGGACTTCCCTGTGTGTGTGGGAAGAGCTACAATGTAATGGCTTTGAGTAGAATATCATTGCAGACTGTAATCAAAATATATTAAATGGTTAATTTTGAAATTTTTAAGTGATTTTGTCGGTGTCTGGGTGATAAGTGGCTCCTCCACTTGCAGGAGGGAGCGAGTCCCACCCTTCTCAAAGAGCTGAGTGAGGGGTGTTCACTCAGGAGCTGCTGAATTTGTGATGAAAATGAGGAACACAAGAGGGCAAAGATGATAACGCTGCTGCTGGAGCTGTAATGAGACACAAATGCCATTTTGATGGGTTTTTTTCTGAAAGAAATGCACAAAGCACGAGTGATTTAATTGAAGATCTCCCAGGCTTTGCAATCAGCACGGCCACAGATGAGGGGAAATCTGCTTTTATGTGGCACAACATGAGAGGTTTTCCCATTAAAATAAAAAGGAAGATGAGGGAAAAAGCATTTTAAGGAATTTTTTTTTTGTGTGAGGACATGACATGAAGGATCTACATCCCCTATGTGGGAGAAAGGCTGTGATTAGCTCAGATAAAACACAGGATTTGGGGTTTTTTTAAAATGTTTTATGAATACATGCACCACATCACACTTGTCTGCTTAACACTGAGCACATCTCCAAGGAGTCTTTTGGAAAAATCATTTGGGATGAAGAAAAGGGAGAAAATCCTGGGGAAAAAAGATGCCAACAGGTAGAAAAAACATTCAGCTATTCAGATTCTGAAGCACCTTTGAGCTTTTTTGTAATAAATGCCCAAAGCCCAGCTTTTGAAGATGCCGAGATTTTAAATAAAATAATTAGATGGGTCACTCAGCAAAAAGATTTTTATTTTTGGCAGGGAAACCCGAAGAAAGTGAGGATTTTTGACCTGAGTGTTCAGGGAGCTCTGCCCACCTGGGACTGATGTGCCTGGAGGAGCAGGAAACGCTGTGAGGCTCAGCCTGATGGAAATAACCACTGCTTCCTCTGCATCCCATCCCCTTCAAGGCTGGGAGATGCACAGGATCGGAGATTCATTGCAAAACATCAGGGGAAAGGAGAGGGGCCAGATTAATCCCGTTTGCTCCGAAAAAAAATGTGATTAATGCAGCTTGGAGGGAGCTGTAGGAAAAGGAACAGCTTAAAGCGATGGAAGGAAGTCCGTGGCTGTCCCTGGCTGATACTATATATGGTGCTTGGTCAGTTGTGCTCGGGGAGCAGCGGCCAGAATCGCATTTTTATTGTATTTAAGGCAGAAACAGAGGTCAAATGACTCCTCTGCGTTCAAAGAGCCGCGGTGATGGATCGTGCTGAGAGTGGCAGCTGCTGGGTTCCAGCCCTGGGAGCGTTTTTGGGGCTGTCACAGGGGTTGTGTCCCCCCATGGCCTGGCTGTTCTCGTTCTCCTGGGATTCTCCCAGCCCCAGTTGTGAGCCAGTGGACTGGTTTGGCAGGGACCAGGCTGGGTTTGACGCAGGAGCTCTCTGGAGCAGGGCTGTGGGGTCTGTGTGGGGACAGAAGGTGGGATGGGAGCATGGGAAGGGGATTTCTCCTGCTGCTGCTGATTCCCCCTGCAAAGGCAGCTCCAGGATAAGCCAGGAGCTCTATGGACAGAGTCTGGGGGAGTTTCACTGCCCAGAGGTCACTCAGAGGTAAGAAGCTACTCATAGGTTACACCTAGGTGAAGGTACAACCAGCAGAGGAACCTCCTGTGCTGCACCAGGGGAATCAGCAAGAGGAGTCTCTGCTGCCTCAAAGATACCCCAGAGTGTCACAGCTCCATCCCACTGCCCAGAAAACCATAAAATCCCCTTTACCATCAGCACCCCAAAATTCCAATACCTCTTTCCAACTGCCTGATGGCTCCAGCTCACTTAATGGGACAGCACCATTTATTCCCACCATGAGCTGCTCACCCCAGCAGGCCGATTCCTCAGCTTTAGGGACATCTTTGTTGTCCCAACTCCTCTCCAAACCCCCATTTCGGGTCCAAAGCATCTGGGGCTGCATTTATGGCACAGCCTGACAGGTTTTACCCCCTGATCCCACCAACACCAGCGCTGCAGAAAGCGCAGGAACATCCCCCCCTTCCTTCTGCTCCCCCGTTACATCTGCTCCACATTTGCATCCCAGAAATTAGAGAACCCAGCTATGTGGAATTACAGAGCTGGGGTATGGAACTGATTGGGTACTCAAGCTAAATAAGACGAATTTAAAGATCTCCCCAGGAAATTGAGTGGAACACCCAAACTGACATCGGGTATTAAATATTATATTTGTGCAGTTGCTCTGCAGAGCCCGTTGGCATCGAACATCTGGGAGCACGATTTGGAACGCGCAGAAACTGAATACCTGCTCAAAATTATGCTCATCAGAGCTCAGAAATTAAAATATTACTGGGTACACCCCAAGCCAGGCAGTTCCTACAAGGTAGGGCTATTAAAATATGATTAGCTGAGCCATATCTGCTCTCAGAACTGTCACACAGCATTACAGCTGAAAAGGCCTCGCTGCTGGCACAGCCCCCTGCTTGATCAGCAGCAGGATGCCTGAGAATGAACCTTGCAAATGCTCACCCCGGGAGGAGGGGAATTAAAATGGATTAAAAAGAGGAGCTGGGGGGTCTCGGAGCGTTGGTTGTGCAGATTGGGGTGGGTCTGGGCTCATCTTTAAGGCAAGAAGGGGAAAAGCTCGAATGTTTTGGGGTTTTTCTGATGTGGGAAGAGCTTTGCCCTCAGTGCCTGGAGCGTTTGCTGCCTCTTCATCATCACCCAGGACAGAGACAGAGACAGAGGGGGTTTCTTCCTGCCACAGCCCCCTGCAATCACAGCTCCCTGTCCCCACCACGTTCACATTTCCAAGAGCTCCGTGGGTGGTCAGGGTTGCATTTCCCCCTTTTTGCTGGAGAATAAACTCCAACCACCACAGAAAACCTGCCGAGACCATGCTCAGGTCGAGATAATCACAATCCTCTCCTGGTTCTGGAATCACCGTGATGTGCACATATATCTTCATTGATAGATATTAAAACCCCTTTCCCCTATGTGACCATCTATATATATTCAGTTTTTTAAGCCTGGCTGCACTAAACCAGACACAGAGGAAGAAGCAGCTTTGCACAAACAAGGCAGAAATGCTGGTGATGTTTTTGTCAGGACTGGGGCTAGGCGAGGTCCGAGGTCCCAGCCCGGTGCCCCCATCCCTGTGCCCCCTGTCCGTGCAGAATTCCCGCAAAAGCCGAGCGGCGCTGCCCGGCTCTGTCAGGGCTTATTACTCCGTGTTTTCACACTTATCCCCAAGGTGTTGAACTCGCCCCCAAGGTTAATTAGTAATTTATTGCCCTGTCATCAGTTCGAGGCTACTAATGGCTTCAATTTAGCCCCAGGGCTTTCCCTTTTCTTGTTTTTTTCTTTCCTTTTTTGCCCTTTTTTTTTTTTTTCCCTCCCGCCTGCTTTGGAGGATCTGCGGGTTGCTGTGAACGGGAAAGAGGCAAATATTCTTAGAAAAGAGCCTGGAAATAAGGGCCAAATGAACAGATGAAAATCACAGAATCACAGAATCACAGAATCACAGAATCACAGAATCACAGAATGGGCTGGGTTGGAAGGAACCATAAAAATCATCCCAAACCCCTGCCATGGGTGAGGAAATTCTTCCCCAAGTGACTCTTTTTCTCTGTCCCAACCTCCAGGAGCAGATTCTGGTGGTCTTATACCCCTGGCTCCATTTGCAAAGAAACAATTTAAATAATTAACCCAGAATTGCAGATCTGAGGGTGTTTTTGGGGTTCCTAAATGCCATCTTGAGGCACCATCATGTTGCTATTGGTGATGAGCCTGGGTGATTCTGGGTGCCAGGATCCCAGTGTGTCCTCACCAGAGATCCACAGGGGAGAAACTCAGTGATTTTAGGGCAAAAAGGAAATAATTTGATCTCCTCAAGAATACTGGGAGGGTTTCTTCAATCAAAGGACTGCAACTAATCCCTTGCAACCACTCTGGGGAGGAATAGGGTGGCAAAACCTAGAGGCAGGAGCTGTGGGATTCCTGCATCCTGCCCAGCCATGGGACTGTTCTGTGGGATGCAGTTCCCAAAACAGCACGAGCTGTCAGCCAGAAAGGAAAAAGGTACAGACATTTTGTTGGATTTTGATTTAAAAAGGAAAAAAAACCCTCCAGTTTTCACCCCCATGTACGTGGGTTCCCAGGGTAACATCTGCTATTCCCCTCCCCGGTTTAATTTATGGCCGTTAACTTTGGGGCTGAGGACAGTTTATGGAAAAAAACACCTGCTCTCCCTGCTGCCGGGGCAGGGGTGGAATTTTCTCTGACTCTGCATCCTAAATAAAGCTCCGTCCCAGCCCTGGTGATGCATTCCACGGCTCACACACACACATGCCTTATGTTAGAGGCCCTGTCAAGATCCTCGTGCCCCTTTGGAGCTGCAGAGCTCATTTATCCTCATTCCCAGGGAAAACCTGAGCCCTGGGCCTCCCTGCCTTGGTGGTGATGGCCACAAAATCACATCAATTTGGGTTGGAAGGGACCTTTCAGGATCCTCTGGTCCATTCCTCCTGCAGGGCATCTGCAGCTAGATAGCTGCTCCTGTTCACCTACTGTTTTTGCCAGGAATGGGCATCCACCTCCTGGGCACTGGGCAGTTTTATCACCCTTGTGTGGAAAACTCCTTCCATCCTGTGCCAGCTCCTTGCAGGAAGTCATGGGGAGCTCTGTCCACTTTAGGGTCACTGGGACCCCCGCAAAACCACCCAGTTTTGCTTCCAGCTTGGCTTTCTGCATCCCAAACCCGTCCCAGTTTGGCTTTCTGCATCCCAAACCCATCCCAGCTTGGTTTTCTGCATCCCAAACCCATCCCACGTTAGCTTTCTGCATCCCAAACCCATCCCAGCTTGTTTTCTGCATCCAACCCTCCCAGTTGCTTTCTGATCCCCACCCGCTTCACGTTACTGATCACCCCATCCCAGCTTGGTTTTCTGCATCCCAAACCCATCCAATCCTTTCCACCTCTTCTCCAAACCCACCTTACAACAGCTCAGGCCAGCCTTTGTTGCACTTTCTCAGCCCTTTGACACAGATCCCTGGCCCTTCTTCTGCCATTATAAAATATTGACTTTCTGTGATGGAGCCTTCACTCAAGAAAAAAAATAAAAAGGGGAAAAAACAGAAAAAGGAGGGAAAAGAGATTAAAATGAAACTTGCTGGAAGCAGAGGGAAGATAAAACCTGGACACTCATCCAAGATCGTGTTTGAAAGTTGACAGCCAGCACTGGGCAACTCCAGAGACCCAAAAGGCTGTAAACACCCCTCACTCAGGGCAAGGTGACCCACACAGGGCCAGACCCCAGGATTTCTCCCCTTTCCCACATCCACACCCCGCTCCAGCCTCAGCACCAGGGCAGGTTTGGATTTCTGAGTTTTCAGAACAAGGTGGTGCTGGGGGGGCGGGGGAGAAGCCTGTGACTAATCCTGTAACCTTTCCTTTCAGTGTTTAGGAGAAGCGAAGGCTGTTTACAATAAGAGCCAGGGATATTTTTCATCCTCCCAAATGGAACAGGGATTCTATAAACAGAGCAACCTCAGACACAGCAAACACCTGTTGAAGGGAACCGGCTTGAAAAGACACGCGAGGACTCTCTGTCCATCCATCAAACCTCCCGGTGCTCGTGGTCAAGTTCAAGTTGAAGTGCACGGATCTGCTGGTGGGGGGAGGCTGGGACAAGCAAAACCATCAGCAAATATCCTGGGTTTTCTTTGGGAGGTTATAGAGCAGGGAAGAGATTTTTACCTCCTGAACTCAGGAGTTCAGATCTGTGTGTTCCCAGATAATTCCTCAGTTGGATTGGAATGGTTTTTCCTGTTGTTTGGTACCCGGTTTGGGAAGTTATGGAATAACCTGTCACAACTCCCCCTGTCTTCCCTACAGCCCATGGCTCGGGTTTCAGCCCTGCCCCAAAACGTGGAAGCTTTGATTTCATCCCAAATTTCTGCGGCTTTGAGTTTTTCCCAAACTAATCAACTCAAACACAACCGTGCTCACATAATCCTGCAGGCTGGGTTGGGAATCAGCGACTCCTCCGGCTCTGGCAGTGCCCTGTGGTGGTGAATTCCATGGATTAATCATGGATATTTTCCCACAAGATAGCCTACATCATGTCCCTGTAGGGGACTGACCTAAGGGATCTAAATCAGCCTTTCATTTTGATTTTTTTTTTCCACAAGGGTTGGTTAAAGCCACCCAGAATTGCTCCAGGGAGCACCTGCGAGCCACCCATGGGTTCAGAATCATGGACTATCCCGAGTGGGAAGGACTCCACACGGATCCTGCTCCCCTGAGGAGTGATATTCCCCAGGAACCGCCAGGAGAGTAATTTCCAAGGCCATTGCTCAAAATTGTGACAATTCCATCCTCATCACGACTTCTTTTTCCCTTTTCCCACCCCGTCCACGAGCAAGGCAGAGAAATATCCTCTCTTCCAGCCCGGATTTCTCAGCTTGGATAAATCAGCACAGCCATGGAGTCTCTCCAACTCACACCTCTTCCAGAACCCTCTCTCTTATGTTTTATATCCTCTATTTCCCTGGCTGGGGCTGGGGAAGGTTCCATCAAAATGCAAACTGCCTGTTGATGTGACATCCCATCCCCGAGGGCGAGCCAGCAGCGCAGGGCTGGTCGGAAACTCTCTGACAAGGAGAATCGCCGCCTTCCGCCGCCGTAATTCTTCCGAAAGCTTCGCTTCCAAAACATTTTTCCACCTGTAAGGGAAAAGGCTCTGCCTGGGCTCTGGAGCTGTGTGCTGACAGGCTGTGTGTAATGTCATCTCCCAAGCTCTGGAATCTGGGCTGAGGGTTTGTCCCTTTTGGAAGGGAAAGGATTTTCTTGTTTTTACGGTCTAACTTTAGTTTGAGGGGTTGGTTTTGCTTCTGCCCTAACGAACGAGTTGGCAAAGATGATTAATAATTAACTTGATTTGAAGTCATGTCGTCCCTCAGAGCAGCAAATATCTGTGGTCACTTGGTGCTGCGTTCAGCCACAGCAGCTTCTGCACTCATTTCCCATAAGGAATGTCCAAGCTTTTGTTCCATATGCATTTTCTGTGTCCTGTGAAATTAATTTATACTCACAGCTTCTGTGGGTTTAAAAATTACAGCAATTCAAGGCGAGAAAATCTATCAGAAAATCATGGGATGGTTCAAGTTGGAAGGGATTTTAAAGCTCATCTTGTTCCAACCCCCTGCCATGGACGGGACACCTTCCACTGTCCCAGGGTGCTCCAAGCCCCTTCCAGCCTGGCCTTGGGCACTGCCAGAGAACCAGGAGAAGCCACAGCTTCTCCAGAAAATCCATCCCAGGGAGGAATTTCTCCCAATATCCCATCTGACCCTGCTCCCTGTCAGTTTGAAGCCGTTCGCCCTCATCCTGTCACTTCCATCCCTTGTAAATATTCACTCTCCATCATTTTTGCAGGGTCTGGAAGCCGCAATTCGATCACCCCAAAACCTCTTCTCCAGGATGAACAACCCCAATCCAAGACACTCATCAAGCCTTGGCCACAGAAGTCCTTTCTCAATTTCCATCTGTATCTCTTCTCTACCAAAACATCTCTACTGACTAAGCAAAAACTGGGAATTTTATTTCCTGGCATTGCACGTGGGACACACTTTCTGTTTCATTGGGGTTTTTACTGGATATTTTTTTTTTTGATGGTTTTATCAGTCCTTTCCAGTGAAACACTTCGTGTTGGAAAGAAGACAGTCACAGAGCTCTTAACATTTTCACTTTCTGAAGAAATGTGGCTTTTCATCCTTGAATAATTATTCATCTTGTTCCTTTATTTAGCCTCAGTGTAGCTGCTTTAGGGTGTTCCAGTAAGAGCCAGGCACTATCTCAGAATTGTGACTCATCTTCTCATCCCAAACTGCCCATTTTCCTTACAAAAACACACGGCTGAGATCTCTTAAATATTTCTGTCAGCCCCAAAAGAGAGATAGGACCGGTACCAGCAGATCTGAGCCAAGGCTCACATCTAGTTTAGAGCCCAAGTTCTCAGCTCCCTCTGTGTTTCCTAGAAAGGTCAGATGTGAGCCCCTAAAATTTGCCTCTTCATGCACAGGAGTAGAAAATCAATCCCATCCTGTCTTGGGGTTTTCACTGGGATGAACTGAACAGAGCAATGAGGGGAATCGAGCAGAGCTTTTGTAGGTCCAGAGCTCCTGTGGGGCATCTCAGGGGATCACAGGAATGGTTCCAACACCTCAGGATACCCAGGAAGGAAGAGGACTGGGGGTTCACCTTTGAGTTCCTAACCCAGCGTTGTAGGATTGACTCGCTGTGGATCCATTTGGCCCAAATTTGTTCCCACTTCCCTGATTTTGTAACAACCCAAGGAGCGCTGAGCCTGGCCGAGGCGTTCCCAAATAAACACGAGGAGAGTCAGGCAGATGAAACTTGGATCTGGACGAGGGTGCTCGGATCCAACTCGTTGGCTTGAGCTTCCCTGTAACTCGCATCCAACTCGGGCAGCGAGAGCAGCAGAGCAGAGCTCCCGTGGTTTCCTCCTGCCCACGGATCCAGGAAAACGCCGCAGTTTCTAAAACTCTGTGCTCTCTGTGTTTCCAAACTCACTCCCTCCAGGTCACCTTTTGGCTGCTTCTTCTCCACCTCCCCGTGTCCAGCATTATCTCTGCCGATTGTTTCCAACTATAACACATCCTGGATTTTTTATTTTTTTTCTTTTTACTTTCCAGATGATAATCAAAACTTCTTCCAAGCCACTTTGTCCTCCAGCCAGTACCTTTTAGAGCTGACAGGGGATGAATGTGACTTGTATCTCACAGGGCTGGCTTCCCGCTCCAGGCATGTGGGCACATGAGTGCCAAAGAATGAGATGTAACACAAAATTGGACGAAGGCAGAGGCAGATTTAAATAAACCACACTTCCAAAAGTGTCAATACACTCAGGTTGATTTCTGGGCTGTTAGAAATCCGAGCTGAGCATACAGACTGAAAAAAAAACAGGAACAGAATAAGAAAAAGAACAAGATAACATCTCCTTCCCAAAGTGCTTCTTACAGATTCCTGCTGGGCAGGTTGGGCTGAGCTCCACGGTTCTGTGTCCTTCCCTGGTTTGAATGGGCAGAGACTGGAACCAGGCACTGTCACCCCAATTCCAGCACTCCCAGCAGAGGATGTGCCCTTGCCCAGGAGGTCCCACCAGAAGTTGTGCCCAATCATGAGGCTGGGCCAGCCCCAGATGTGCAGTCACATCTGCTTTGTTGGTGCCAACCCTGGTGCTCACTGCTCTGTGTCTCTGCCTTCACCTTCCTCCTCCCACTCCTGGCACACAGCTTTGTGGACCATTGCACTCAGCTTTGCTGGCTCATGTGAGATCTTGAACGTCTTCTCCACACTCCCACTCCCACCAAGGCCACTGTGTCAGGTCCTCAGTGGCTGCAATTCCACTGAAACCATCGAAGCTGGGCTGAAACTCTCACTTGGCTCCAAACCTTTGAGTGTGGACTTCAAGGAGAAGAAACTCCACCACTCCATGACTTTTTCCTGACCCCAGAAGAGCTGGAGTAATAAAATGTTCTCTGGTCATGTCCAAATCCCCCAGGAGCCCTCAGAGGAGCGGGCCACGAGCGAGTGCAAGGTACTCTTGGAGACCACAGCCACGACCCGACGGCTGAGAATGTTAATTGTTCTCCATCGCCCCCAGTGATTTTAACATTTCATAATTCCTCCCCTGGCTGACAGCTGGATTCTTCCCTAATTACGAACGCGTTGTAGTTGAAAAATCAGACATTTCCTGGAATTTAAACAACCAATTTTCCACCCGTCAGCATCCAACAACACGATCCTACGGTTTCATTCTGAGCACACTGGAAAAAAGTCATCAGGGCATGCTGGATAAATGGGGGGAAAGGGATTTTGATGACTTCATACACTCAAATGCACCATTCCTGGATCTTTGGATTCCATTCTAAGGTGGAAATAGCTTTGACAAAACCACAATTCCATGTTTTTAAAAGGCAGCATGTGGTTAAATACTGTGGATGGTTCTTCTAAACACAGCGCTGGCATCAGACTACGCAATTCTTCCTCTCTGCCTTAGGAAACGCAGCTTCATTCAGAATTAACACAGAATAAATAGTGATTTTTTTTTTCCCCTCATCGGTTGCCACAGGATTTGTTCGTTTTCTCTCTGCAGCAAATTGCTGTGACAGTAAGGAAAAGCTGCAAACTCCCAATTCTCAGCCTATTGAAAAGACAAAAGGAAAAGCCTTTGGACAGCTGCTGGCCTCCAGGAAACTCCACAAACAGAGACCCACAGAACTGAATCCTAATTACATCCTCGGGGAGCAGCAGAGACAGAGCCCCAAACCCTCATCCAGCAGAGGCAGGAACAGCAACAACCCTTGACAGAACATCTCAGCTGCTTCTTTCCCTTCCAGAACCCGCAGTTTCAGCCATATGGGCTTTTATTTTTTTTTTTTATTATTATTTTTTTTATCAGTCTCTATCTCTTGTGGTCATGGGAAAGAAATAACCCTTCATCTGTAACTGATTAAAGAGGTTGGTTTGCAAGGAGCCTGAAATGAGATCTGGTAGGAATCTGAAGAGAGCCCTTCTTGTTCCTGTGAAATGCATTCTGTGACCTCCTGGAGAGACATCACTGGATGGAGTCTTTGCCTTAACTGAGAAAGGACAACTACAAATGGGAAAAAAAAAACCCATCACATCTCCAAAATGACCT
Organism: Malurus cyaneus samueli; assembly: GCA_009741485.1. Taxonomy (NCBI): domain Eukaryota; kingdom Metazoa; phylum Chordata; class Aves; order Passeriformes; family Maluridae; genus Malurus; species Malurus cyaneus. Next base: position 18,289,517 of record CM019224.1, read on the forward strand.
TTGAAGCTGCACAAAAAAAAATCTGCCCCAGCTTGGAAACCTTGAGGCAAGAGCTTGGAAGTCATCGCGTCTGGGGCAGCTGCGCAACGAGGACTTTCCAGAAGAAGAGATTTTGTTTGGGAAAGCAATCATGGGACTTGGAGTTCTCTGCGGGCAATGGAACTCGAGGAACGCCTGTATTTTGCATTGTTTTGGGTTTGTTCTTCCCCTGGGAGCAGCTGGGTTTTCCCCATGTTATCCCATTCTCGTGGTTTGGCATCTCCTCGGTTTTCCCGGTTTTTCCTGCGGGAGGAGGGTTCCATGTGCAGCTCCTTCATGTCACAACCTGTCCCCACCTCTGAATGTGGTGCTGGCCTTGCTCACGGTGCTCGGGAGAGGGAATTTGAGGAGCCAACAGGGATTTGTGGTCATGGGGACATCGAGTTGAGCCCAGTTTAAAACCTCCCAGCCCAGAGCATCCGCAAAGCCGACCCTGCAGGGATGATGCAGAGATTTCCCCATTCTCAGCTCATTTTAAGCAGGTGAGAAGCTGTGGGAAACGCTCTGGAAACAACACAGCTCATCATGGGAGAGAATTCATCCCTGGGCAGCCAAAGGAGGGGGTTGCCAAAGGTATTTTAAAAGCTCCCCTTCGCCTTCAGCAAGGAAAAGAGAAACCAAAGAAAAACACCTGCTTCAAGGAATGGGGCAGCTCTGGAGAGCTCATGCAGAGGGTTTGCAAAACGGGCTTGTGAGAGGCAACTGAAATGGAAATGCCATTCCTGAGGTTTATTGTAAGATTTGAACACGTTTAACCCAGAAACCCACGGCAAACAAACAGGGGTGGAACAGAAAGAACAAATCCACATGGATCACTGCAGTTTGGGGAGAAATCTTTTTGGGAGAGGCTTTTTGGTCCATTTTCACTCTTTCTGCCAGCACTGAGCTGGATGCAGCTCGCCAGAGAATTTATTTCATCCTGTTACACTCTATTTAGTGGGAGTAGCACAGCCTGGGGAGGAAAATCAACGATGCCAAGGTAAATCTTCCCCCAGTTATTAGAGCTGGGAAGGGGTGGGAAGATCTTTAATAATGAGGGAGGCTGAGCAGAGATGTCTGTTTTTCATAATTGCACAGAGCTCCCAAGACAGCTGTTCAGCCATCTTGAAAATCAATGTTTTGATGCCCTTTGAACCTTCTTTTCCTGTTGAGTGTCTCTCCTACAGGTTGCTCCCCAGGATGAAAACAATAAAAGCAAATATATAACAGTAAAGGCCTGAGGTTAATGTCTTTAACAAGATAATGTTACTTAAGGGAACTGTAAACCAAATCATTCCTAAATTCCATTTGTTCCTTGCAATCTCGGATATGTTATGAAACCATATGTGTGCCTATGGATTCGTGCAAGATTTTTTTACAGGAACACAAGTGGATTTTCACATCGTGTGTTCCAATATTCCGGTATCCCGCAGTATGATGAAAATTATTATTATTAATTATTATAGCTATTAATACTTTTATTAATAGCTTGCTGTTGCAGCTGTGCCACAAAGAACCCCAGCATAACGTGGCTGGCTGTGGGTCTGAAGCGCAAGATCTAAAAAAATTTGCACCAGGTCATTTTACCAAGAGTTTCTTTTTTTGGATTGAGTATCACAAGGAAATTCAGTCCAACCAACTGGCACATGCCCTTATTATTTCTAAATTTTCACCAGTGAAGAGTTTGCTAAAATTGCTTCAAGCTGCCTTCCTTGCACGTTTGGGAACTTGAAAAAAAGAAAAGCAAACAGGAAAGGGTAAATAATCTTCTGAGCTCGTGAGGTGCTTTTTACACCCGGCTGGAAATTTCTCTCACGACATGTTCAGGTAACTCTGTCCAGAAATTCCTTTTGCAGAATTCTCAGACATTCCCCACAATTCAATTAGCTGCGAGCAAATTTGATATGAAACGAGAGTCTGACCCTGCGTGTGTGTTTTTATTCCTTGATTTTCGTGGAAACGGGAGACACAAAGAAGTGCAGAAAAAGGAGCCAGCAGAGTTTATTTAACTTTCTATTATCTGCAATGCTATAAAACATGGAAATGAAACAGAAACATAATCCCACCGAAACATTTTGGAGGCTGTCCAAAAAAATATCTAAGGACACTTGTTCGTGCTGATGTCGGCACCAATGGATTAATTTCCATCAAGGGAAGGGAAGGAAAATCCCTGCCAGTCACAGTCACTCTACCATGGCAAAAATCTCAGGTTTTTGTGCCTTCAGATTTCAAACACGCACTGAGTCAACGGTTTGAAGAATTTAATCACCAAGAAAAACCCTGAAAGTTTGGGAAATATTGGCCAGAGTCCATCTCTTCCTCCTCTTTTCTTCCTGAGTCAGGAATATTTGGTTTGGATCTGCCACGGGGATCAGGCAGGAGGGTGTTTGGGTGTGAATCAAGGATCTCCAAGTGGTTAAGATGGAAAAGACAAAGCTCTTTGGCCCTATTTATGGCAGGGATTTGTTAAATCAGCCCTTTTAATTAACCCAACCTCACCACCATAGCTGCTGGTACAGCACAGCCTTGGGGCAGAGATGTGTTTGTCTCATTGAAATCCAAATTCTTCCCTCTGTGAAGGATCAGAACCATTCTCCCACCTTCCCAGGATCCATAAAATGCCTATAAAGATACAGGAAAGAGGTGCTGTTTAAACCAGCTAATATTTTAATTCATATTTATTAAAGAAAACCCATTAGCAAGGTGAGGATTTTCTTGGTAGCGAATATATTCCCAGAAATAATACTTTCTGCAGCAGATTAAAAATCCTAAAGCATGAATATTAAATATCCTAAAACATGGATAAATGAAAAAAACAGCAGACAGCATTCAGTGTCTTTCAGCTTTTCTACACTTGGAGTAAATCCTGAATTATGACTTGGCAAAAGAGGAGAAGATTTGATAAATGTTTAATTATGAGTGGCAGATTAAGGTCATAAGGAATTACTGATGTAAATTTCAAATTAAATGATCAGGCTAAAACAAAAATAATCTTTTATTACACTTCATAATTGTAATAAAAAAAACATTGGCCTAAGGATATTTTGGGTACCAAGAGTACCAAAAGAAGTCCAAAAATCCGCTGTCTTCTCTGCTGCCACTGGGAAAAGAATGAAAAATTTTAAATAAAATCAACATATTTATATCTAAAAGCCCTTGAGCGCTTCTGGCTCTCAGCTCTGTTTCCACTGGTTTAAAGTTCCTGGTGGTTTGCAACTGGTTTTTGGAGGGATGAAATCCTGCAGCTTTCTGCTGCTTCACAGTTTGCCAGTGTGAAATTTTCCTTCTGGAAAAAGCAGCCCCATTAGCAGGAGATTTGGGATCCCTGGAGGTGGAGACACATGGATTTGGAAGGCCTGTGCCAGAAAGACAAACTGACACTCCATCCCAATAAACATATCCCGAAACAACTGCAGAGAAACGTTTACCTCGACCTCCCACCCGCCAAAGTTATTTTTAGATTTCTTTTTTTTTTTTTTTTTTCAAATTAAAAAATAACCAGCAGAAGCCCCAAAATCTTTAATCTAATTTGGCTGTATTTTCCCTCCAATGCCTGAGGGATACGAGATTATTTATAACAGGAAACCTTTGACTTCAGAGCTTTTATGTCGGTTTTTTGTTGTTTTTTTTTTTTTTTCCAATGTTCCAAGCTCACAAAACACGGAGTTGTTGGGTTTTTAGGCAAAAAGCAAATTGTAAAATGCATCCAGAGCTATAAATCATCCCAGGGGATGGCAGGAGCACAGGGCTGGGAGTTTGGGCAGACACAAGGTGGGTTCTGCTTTTCAGGAAAACCTTCCCCACAGGACACAAACCCATGGAAAAACTGCTCCTGAAACATTTCAGCTGGATGGAGGAGATTTCAGTGTTCTCCAGCTTCTCTGAAGAAAAAACTTTCTCCAACTTTTTTATAAGAACCAGAATTCTCCGATTTCTTCAGTCTGTCCACCATCCCCACTTGCTTTGCATGTTAAAAAAAACCTTGGTCTTCACAAAGCCTCAGAATAATGACATGTTTCTTGCAATAAATTGATTTTTTAAATTGTGAATTTCTTTTTTTTTCCCATTTTATGATTAATAAACTTACTTAGAACAAGCCCAGAGAGCACTGAACAATGTGAGTAAAATGAAATGGGAATGTGTTTGTAAAGACCAGCATCAGAGGCAACGTCAGACCTGGAAATGTCTTTAATAACAGAAAAAAAATCCCTCATGTGGTGCTACTTTTCGTGCAAGCTTCAATGCCTAGAAAAACAGGCAAGTTACTCTGCCTGATTTTTAAGGAAAATATAAATATATGCATATGTAGATTTAATTAGATCCTTGCAGAGGGTAAGATCAATGCCAAGCTCAGTTTATGAGGGGTAAATCTGATTCCTGCACAGAGAAATTTTCTTCTTGTTGTCTGCACAGGTTAAATGGGGTTTTAAAAAAGGCATTTAATCAGATCCTGAATCATTTCAGCACTTACAGATTTTTATTGTCTCTTTTAATCTTGCCTTAATTGCGGCTATGAAAAGGTGGTAATGGTTTCTCTTTTGCTGGAAGGATGAGAAAACTGATTTTATATTGTTTCTCTTTCTTGTTGCTTTCTCTGTCATTTAATTCTAAATTTTTAACAGTTTGGGGCCGAGCTTTTTTGAAAGAGTGGGAGCATCCTTCAAAATACGGGCAACAAAAATGGAATAAAAGGGAAATGTGTGGAAATGAGGAAGCTCAGAGAGGTCAGGTGAGATCAGAGATGGTTTGAGGTCCTGCCTGTGGACACATCTGCTCAAAAGTGAGGCCCTAACTCAGGATTTACATCTGATCCCACCTCTGTGCCTTAATTTACCTTTGAGGCAAGAAATTGTCTCTTAATTAAGGTGAAAGCAACTTTGGGGAGAAATCTCCACAACATATCCCAGGAGGAAACAGCCAAGGTGTTCTGGATGGGGACAGAGCTCACTTTGGTCCTCCCAGCTTTATTTTCCAGTTTTGAAATTCTGGATTCTGAGAGTTTTGATGCCATCTTAGGAAAAAAAAATCTGTGTCCACACATCGAAAAAACCCCCAAGCAGATTCTAATTCGCTGCTCTGTGTATTCCACCCCGATGAGCACTTCAACAAAGGTAAATAAAAACAGTTTTTCCCCTTTTGTCTCATCCCATGAAGCTTTTCTTGGGCCTCTGTGTAATCCATGGGATTTCTGCAGCGTTCAGTTTTAACTCAGTAATTCCTACGGCTGCCTGAGGTGCTTCCAAACACACTGGGACTCAATTTTGGGCTCTTCCCAGCTGCCTAATTAAAACCATGGGATAAAATCATTTGGCTGAGGTGTTTTTTTAATTCTTTTTTCCTCCTCCTTTTTAGTTTTTTAATCAAAAGAAATCTGTGGAGATTTTTTGGGGGTTATTCCAAACAGCCCTTTGGAAAGGGCACCTGCTGGAATCCTACAGAGCAATGGAGGAGCTGTGTAAGGACTGAATGTCAAAGGTTATGGCACGCACAAAAAAAAAAAAAAAAAATCAAATTTTGGAGGAATTTTCTGAGGAAAGGGAGATTTTCCTCTTCCAAAGCCTTCCTGAGGATTTTGGAGCCACTGATGAGGGAACAACCCTTGGGGAGCCCAGTGTGGGTGACAAAGGTGCTCGAGGGTGTCCTTTGGTGAGGTAACAAAACCTGGGAGCAGAGAACACCCCTCCACATCCAGAGGAAATCTCTAGCCTGTGCAGACTCCTTTATGGGGGAAAAACTTGAGGGTTATGAAGCAAATCTTCCCCTCAACATGCAGAGGGTGAATTTGGAAGGCTGTGAACAAGGAAAGATTTCCCTCCTCCCTGCCAAGAACCCAAATCTGGGTCTTGTAATTGTTTGGTGCAATAACTCCTGGATTGAAGCTGGGGTTTCGTGGTGTCTGGCTCAGCATGTCCACCTCATGTGGATCAAAGGCTACATGGTAGAATTAAGCAAATATAATCAGTGTAATATGATTCATTCTTGTCCTGCTCAGCAGATGTTGGAACAGATGTCAGGTAAAAAAAAAAAAAAAAATAAAACTGCCGGGGAGTGAGTGTATTATTTTGAATTAGTGCATTTAAGAGAAGGGAGGATCTTTATTAATCCCATTGAAGGTGAAGGAGAGTATTTTTATGGCTTTGGTTTCCTGGGAAATTATCATTCCAGTGCCTCGGGAAGCAATTGGGGGTTCCCCATCAGGAGCAGGACGGTGCTGGTGGGCTGGGATCTTTTCCTATCATCCTGCTCTGCTGAAATCTCCACCACTTTGAGAGACAACCTTTAAAACACCGAGAAATTACAGGGTTGAAAATTTGGAGCCATTTCTAACCTGCTGTCAGGGGAAAACCTTGAATTGTGCAGTTTCATAGTGATGGTCTTGGGAGCTCCTTGGTCTTTTCTCCTGTTGGATAAACACACGAGGAAAATTCTTCCTTTTCCTGGGATTTCTGCATCAGCCCTAAAAGCAGGGGAGTCCTGTTACACACCTGATTAGCCACAGAATTACAGTAACTGCTGCAAATCTGGTGATTCGTGAGGCAAACTCTCTTTTATCCATTTATCTGCAGGTTTAGTGGCCACCCAGAGATCCCAAAACCCGATTTAAAATCACGACTGGAGCAGACCCCCAGCATCCCCTTCTGCTCTGCCAGGAATATTTCTGTCTAAAAGCTCTGCCTCCTCCATCAGAGCTCCACAAACACCAAAAAAACCCCTCGTAACTGATAAAGAGCTTCTTGGAAAAGTGCCTGGCTGTGAGCAACCATCTCAAATTCCAGATATTCTGAGAAAAACTGCTTGGTGTGCCAGAGCAGTAGTGCAGGACAGGTTGGTGGGGATGGGAAGGGGATTTATTCTGTGTTCAGTGGGATTCCTGTTGGATTATAATTTGAATTTTAATCATAATCTGGATTTTAACCAGCTGATGGGAAAAGCTTGGGATACAGGTGGCTTTTCATTCTCAGTTCCTTTGGCTCAGTTCTTTTCACTCCATAAAAAGGAGGAGAAACCAAAACAAACAAATTGGAAACTTTGGGGGTGACTCCGCTGCTCCACTCAGCGTTTTTGTATCAGAAAAAAAACATCGGGCCCTTCATCTCTGAGGGTCACGAATTTCTTCAGGGATCCTGGATGGTTTCCCTCTGAAATCTCTACGGAGATGCTGCTTTTTATAACTCCCCAGTGTCACTGGGGAAAGTTTCTGCAGCCAGCACATCCAGGGAGCCACCAGGGCTGACATTTCCCCTGCCATGTGGCTTTGTTAACTTTGTCTGGGCCATCCACATAAGGTCACTCTTAGTGAGAACGAGCGATTCCACAGCCACATCCCAGCAAACCAGTGAGACCTGCAAAAAAACAGGTTTCAAACAGGTTGTTGTATTTATCACTCCTCGCTCTTAATAATGATTTCATTATTTTTTTTCTGCTTTTTTTTTTTGGTGTTTTTTTGCTGTCAGAACACATCGCAGCTCCGTCCACTGCGCACAGAGAAATTCCCATGTTTTTGGAAACCTTTCAAGTGGTGAACATATTTAGATGTGCGCCTGAAACACAAGCCTGTGTTGTTGTTACAAGGGTATGGATCTTACTTTAGCTACAAGGCTTGGGAATTCAATTAGGAGGAGAATGTGGAGCGGGAGGCAGCAGCAGGGTAAATCTCTCCCAAATTCAGATTTTCTTTTTCACCCCATCACTTCCCCTCCACATGTACCTGATCCCTCCCTGATCATTTATTCCAGAATCTGCTCTGAATCTCCTCCTTTTTGAATCTCTCCAAGCATTCTGGATATGGGATCCCGATCCCAAAGCTCCTACCTGGGCTCGTTTCCAGCTGTGTTTTTATGAAAATATTTCAAAGAGCTGCTGGGGCACGGCTGCCCCCACCTCGCCGTGGGTCAGAGCAAACTGAAATGATCCCTTAAACAAATCCCTTCTGTGATCCCTCTGAGATGCAGGGACTGAATTCTGTCCTGCTTTTCCCCAGCAGTTGCACCACGAGGCTGCTGCCTGACGGCCACCGAGGGGATTATTTTCATTTTCAAAAAAAACAGAGGAGACAGAGCAAAGAAACGCTCCGGGCAAAATTCTTGCACACAAAAGTGCTCGAGCCCTAAAGGTGTGATGAAAGCATAATCCTGCACATAACCCTCAGTTCTGCTGCCTAAAATAATACTCCAGGATGCTGGCAGGGGAATACTGCGCTTCCTGCGAGTGTTTCAGTTCACATTCTCCCAAAAATAACACAGCGACTGTTAACACCTGCGCTTTTCAACATTTCCTTGCTAACAACAAGGAGATTAATGGGTTCCATTCAAAAAGACCTTTTTGACCTCATTTATGATGTTGGGAAACTCAGGAAATTGCCTGCTAATCCAGACCTCGATAATCCCAGGATTCTTCAGCAAAAAATCCCGGCTTGAGTTGGGTGGGAGAAGGGTTTGGTGCAGGGAGGATCCACAGAAGGTGGATCAGGGATGAAGGGGAGAGATGGGGATGCAGGAATAGAGGTCACTCAACCTGCCCAGAGCTGCAGAGCTCAGCAACAACTTCCTCTGGCCAAAATTTGGCTCCCATTTCTAAAAAACATGGGAAGATGGGAGCCCTGGGGGGGTTCCAGACCCTTCAGGGGTCCCTGCAGGGATCCAGAGATTCCTGATCCAGCAGCTCCTGGTGGCTCAGAGCCACAGCAGCCGGGAGCTGGCAGGGGGAAGCAGGAGCTGCAGGTTGGCTGCTCCTGGAGCTGGCAGATGGCATCACTTTGTGCCTCTGCCTGCGATTTCCAGAGGAAGTTTTCTTCCAGATTTTCGTAGACAGCTCCAGCCTTCTGCTTCCAATTTCGCAAAAGACTGGGGTATTTTTTTTTTTTTATCTTTTCTTGTTTTCTTTCAAATTTATTTATTTATTATAAACATGGACCAAACGTGGAAGGGAAGGGAAGGGAAGGGAAGGGAAGGAAGGAAGGGAAGGGAGGAAGAAGGGGAAGGGAGGGAAGGGAAGGGAAGGGAAGGGAAGGGAAGGGAAGGGAAGGGAAGGGAAGGAAGGAAGGAAGGGAAGGGAAGGGAAAGGGAATTTTGCCTCACACAAAGCTTTTTGTGAGTCCCCAGCACTACAAGACAAACTCCCATTTGGGAGTTTGTCAGAGAGGTCCAGCCTTGAGAAAACAGCCTTGCCCAGACTGTTCAAAGCACAAATATCTCAGCACCTCTACCTGCTTCTGCTGAAGGAAACATTCAGCCAGCTGCTCAAATGCCACCTTCATCACAAGCTTTGCAAAGAGCACAAACAAGCCAGGAAAAATCAGGAATAAGGAGTGGTCCAGCTCCTCCACAACAGGAGGGAAAATAAAACTGGAACCAGAGCTCAAATTCAGCATGGGATGGTCAGGGATGAGCTGAGGGTGCTGGAGAGAAGGAGCAGCCTCAGAGAAGGAATGCTTGTGCAGGGCAGAGCCACTCTCTACACTTTTATATTTCTCTGAAATCCTGTTTGATCCCATGAAGAAACTCAGCCTCTAATTAATTTTTGGGAGTCCCAATTAAAAGATGGGTGACTTTCCTGGGGAAGGAGATGGTGGAACGGGTCTGTGCTGCTCACACTTTCCTTTGCCCCATAATCTCTGCCCCTCTGGAAGATGGAAAGAGCAGGATCCCTCTGGAATACCAGGGAGGGGATGCTGGATAACCAGGGAAAACCAGGGAGCAGGATGCCACAGATAAATGGGAATAAATAAAATAAACCTGGATCCTTTTAGAGCCAGGGAAGATGGGCACATCTAGAGGGGGATCCCAGCCCAAAGATGTCGTGGACAGACCCAGGCTGAACATTCCCTGTGCTGCTGCTGCCTCCCTGCTTGCTCTGATCCCTCTGCTTCCATTCCCATCACCTCCCTCCCATTTCCCTGTCATCCTTTAATCCCATTTCAGGCCTCTCTCTCACCCCAAACCTCCCTCTGCTCAGCCCATCTTAAAGATTTTATTCCCAGAGCCAGCACTGGTGTAAATCCATCAGGAAATAACAAAGTGCCCCAATTGTAGGGATTTTATTTTTCCAATATCTGATTGAGACCTTCATTGATAATAGCCAGGTTGATTTTGATTCTATAGTTTTTACTTAGCACCCAAGAGTTACACCAGGCTCGGGGAGAGGAAACCACTGTGGACATCTCCTTTGAATCCTTTGGTGCTGACTTGTACATTGATAAAGCCGGGATTAAATGGTACCTGAGAGCCCATTGTGGCCATGAACATTGATAAAGTCAGGATTTATCAATATTTATCTCCCGGTACCTGAGAGCCCATCGTAGCCATGAACATTGATAAAGCCGGGATTAAACGGTACCCGAGAGCCCATCTGGGCTGTGGCTGTGAGCATTGATAAAGCCAGGATTAAATGGTACCAGAGATCCCATCATCGCCATGATCATTGATAAAGCTGGAATTTATCAATATTTATCTCCTGGTACCCAAGAGCCCATAATGGCCATGATCATTGATAAAGCCGGGATTTATCAATATTTATCTCCCGGTACCCGAGAGCCCATCATGGCCGTGAACATTGATAAAGTCAGGATTTATCAATATTTATCTCCCGGTACCTGAGAGCCCATTGATAAAGCTGGGATTTATCAATATTTATCTCCCGGTACCCAAGAGCCCATCATGGCCACAAACATTGATAAAGCCGGGATTAAACGGTACCCAAGAGCCCATCATGGCCATGAACATTGATAAAACCGGGATTTATCAATATTTATCTCCCGGTACCTGAGAGCCCATTGATAAAGCCGGGATTTTTCAATATTTATCTCCTGGTACGCGAGAGCCCATCATGGGCATGAACATTGATAAAGCCAGGATTAAATGGTACCCGAGAGCCCATCAGGACCATGAACATTGATAAAGCCGGGATTTATCTGTAGGGA
>CM019224.1:18300477-18349275 GCA_009741485.1 Malurus cyaneus samueli
CCAAGCACCTTTGTCCTCCAGCAGTACCTTTAGATCTGCAGGGGATGAGTTGACTTGTATCTCACAGGGCTGCTTCCCACTCCAGGCATGTGGGCACACGAGTGCCAAAGAATGAGATTAACACAAAATTGGAAACGAAGCAGAGCTAGATTTAATAACTAACCACTTCAAAATGTTGTCAATACACTCGGTTATTTCGGGCTGCTAGTTAGAATCCGAGCTGAGCACAGACTGAAAAAAAAAAAAAACCAGAACAGGAAATAAAGAAAAAGAACAAGATAACTCTTTCTCCAAAGTGCTTTTACAGATTCACTCTGGGCAGGTTGGGCGACTCCACGGTTTTGTCCTTCCCTGTTTGAATGGGCAGAGACTGGAACCAAAGGCATTTCACCAATTCCAGCACCCCAGCAGAGGATGTGCCCTTGCCAGGAGGTCCCACCAGAAGTTGTGCCCAATCATGAGGCTGGGCCAGCCCCAGATGTGCAGTACATTGCTTGTTGTGCCAACCGCCATAACTCACTGCTCTGTGTCTCTGCCTTCACCTTCCTCCTCCCACTCCTTGGCACACAGCTTTGTGGACCATTGCACTCAGCTTTGCTGGGCTCATGTGAGATCTTGAACGTCTTCTCCACACTCCCACTCCCACCAAGGCCACTGTGTCAGGTCCTCACGGCTGCAATTCACTGAAACCATCGAAGCTGGGACTGAAACTCCTCACTTGGCTCCAAACTTCGAGTGTGGACTTCAAGGAGAAGAAACTCCACCACTCCATGACTTTTTCCTGACCCAGAAGAGCTGGAGTAATAACATGTCTCTGTCATGTCCAAATCCCCAGGAGCCTCAGAGGAGCGGGCCACGAGCGAGTGCAAGGTACTCTGGAGACCACAGCCACGACCCGACGGCTGAGAATGTTAATTGTTCTCCATCGCCCCCAGTGATTTAACATTTCATAATTCCTCCCCTGGCTGACAGCTGGATTCTTCCCTAATTACGAACGCGTTGTAGTTGAAAAATCAGACATTTCCTGGAATTAAACAACCAATTTTCCACCCGTCAGCATCCAACAACACGATCCTACGGTTTCATTCTGAGCACACTGGAAAAAGTCATCAGGGCATGCTGGATAAATGGGGGGAAAGGATTTTGATGACTTCATACACTCAATGCACCATTCCTGGATCTTTGGATTCCATTCTAAGGTGGAAATAGCTTTGACAAAACCACAATTCCATGTTTTTAAAAGGCAGCATGTGGTTAAATACTGTGGATGGTTCTTCTAAACACAGCGCTGGCATCAGACTACGCAATTCTTCCTCTCTGCCTTAGGAACGCAGCTTCATTCAGAACTAACACAGAATAAATAGTGATTTTTTTTTTTTTCCCCCTCATCGGTTGCCACAGGATTTGTTCATTTTCTCTCTGCAGCAAATTGCTGTGACAGTAAGGAAAAGCTGCAAACTCCCAATTCTCAGCCTATTGAAAAGACAAAAGGAAAAGCTTGGACAGCTGCTGGCCTCCAGGAAACTCCACAAACAGAGACCCACAGAACGAATCCTAATTACATCCTCGGGAGCAGCAGAGACAGAGCCCCAAACCCTCACCAGCAGAGGCAGGAACAGCAACAACCCTTGACAGAACATCTCAGCTGCTTCTTTCCCTTCCAGAACCCGCAGTTTCAGCCACATGGGCTTTATTTTTTTTTTTTTATTATTTTTTTTATCAGTCTCTATCTCTTGTGGTCAGGGAAAGAAATAACCCTTCATCTGTAACTGATTAAAGAGTTGGTTTGCAAGGAGCCTGAAATGAGATCTGGTAGGAATCTGAAGAGAGCCCTTCTTGTTCCTGTGAAATGCATTCTGTGACTCCTGGAGAGACATCACTGGATGGAGTCTTTGCCTTAACTGTGAAAGGACAACTACAAATGAAAAAAAAAAAAAAAACCATCAAATCTCCAAAATGACCTTTGGAGCTGCACAAAAAAAAATCTGCCCCAGCTTGGAAACCTTGAGGCAAGAGCTTGGAAGTCATCGCGTCTGGGGCAGCTGCGCAACGAGGACTTTCCAGAAGAAGCGATTTTGTTTGGGAAAGCAATCATGGGCACTTGGAGTTCTCTGCGGGCAATGGAACTCGAGGAACGCCTGTATTTTGCATTGTTTGGGTTTGTTCTTCCCTGGGAGCAGCTGGGTTTTCCCCATGTTATCCCATTCTCGTGGTTTGGCACTCTCGGTTTTCCCGGTTTTTTCCTGCGGGAGGAGGCTCCATGTGCAGCTCCTTCATGTCACAACCTGTCCCCACCTCTGAATGTGGTGCTGGCCTTGCTCACGGTGCTCGGGAAGGATTTGAGGAGCCAACAGGGATTTGTGGTCATGGGGACATCGAGTTGAGCCCCAGTTTAAAACCTCCCAGCCCAGAGCATCCACAAAGCCGACCCTGCAGAGAGATACGGAATGCAGAGATTTCCCCATTCTCAGCTATTTTAAGCAGGTGAGAAGCTGTGGGAAACTGCTCTGAAACAACACAGCTCATCACTGAGGAGAGAATTCATCCCTGGGCAGCCAAAGGAGGTGTTGCCAAAGGGTTTTAAAAGCTCCCCTTCGCCTTCAGCAAGGAAAAGAGAAACCAAAGAAAACACCTGCTTCAAGGAATGGGGCAGCTCTGGAGAGCTCATGCAGAGGGTTTGCAAAACGGGCTTGTAGAGGCAACTGAAATGGAAATGCCATTCCTGAGGTTATTGTAAGATTTGAACACGTTTAACCCAGAAACCCACGGCAAACAAACAGGGGTGGAACCAGAAAGAACAAATCCACATGGATCACTGCAGTTTGGGGAGAAATCTTTTTGGGAGAGGCTTTTTGGTCCATTTTCACTCTTCTGCCAGCACTGAGCTGGATGCAGCTCGCCAGAGAATTTATTTCATCCTGTTACACTCTATTTAGTGGGAGTAGCACAGCCTGGGAGGAAAATCAACGATGCCAAGGTAAATCTTCCCCCAGTTATTAGAGCTGGGAAGGGGTGGGAAGATTCTTTAATAATGAGGGAGGCTGAGCAGAGATGTCTGTTTTTCATAATTGACAGAGCTCCCAAGACAGCTGTTCAGCCACTTGAAAATCAATGTTTTGATGCCCTTTGAACCTTCTTTTCCTGTTGAGTGTCTCTCCTACAGTTGCTCCCCAGGATGAAAACAATAAAAGCAAATATATAACAGTAAAGGCCTGAGGTTAATGTCTTTAACAAGATAATGTTACTTAAGGGAACTGTAAACCAAATCATTCCTAAATTCCATTTGTTCCTTGCAATCTCGGATATGTTATGAAACCATATGTGTGCCTATGGATTCGTGCAAGATTTTTTTACAGGAACACAAGTGGATTTTCACATCGTGTGTTCCAATATTCCGGTATCCCGCAGTATGATGAAAATTATTATTATTAATTATTATAAGCTATTAATACTTTTATTAATAGCTTGCTGTTGCAGCTGTGCCACAAAGAACCCCAGCATAACGTGGCTGGCTGTGGGTCTGAAGCGCAAGATCTAAAAAAATTTGCACCAGGTCATTTTACCAAGAGTTTTCTTTTTTTGGATGAGTATCACAAGGAAATTCAGTCCAACCAACTGGCACATGCCCTTATTATTTCTAAATTTTCACCAGTGAAGAGTTTGCTAAAATTGCTTCAAGCTGCCTTCCTTGCACGTTTGGGAACTTGAAAAAAAAGAAAAGCAAACAGGAAAGGGTAAATAATCTTCTGAGCTCGTGAGGTGCTTTTTACACCCGGCTGGAAATTTCTCTCACGACATGTTCAGGTAACTCTGTCCAGAAATTCCTTTTGCAGAATTCTCAGACATTCCCCACAATTCAATTAGCTGCGAGCAAATTTGATATGAAACGAGAGTCTGACCCTGCGTGTGTGTTTTTATTCCTTGATTTTCGTGGAAACGGGAGACACAAAGAAGTGCAGAAAAAGGAGCCAGCAGAGTTTATTTAACTTTCTATTATCTGCAATGCTATAAAACATGGAAATGAAACAGAAACATAATCCCACCGAAACATTTTGGAGGCTGTCCAAAAAAATATCTAAGGACACTTGTTCGTGCTGATGTCGGCACCAATGGATTAATTTCCATCAAGGGAAGGGAAGGAAAATCCCTGCCAGTCACAGTCACTCTACCATGGCAAAAATCTCAGGTTTTTGTGCCTTCAGATTTCAAACACGCACTGAGTCAACGGTTTGAAGAATTTAATCACCAAGAAAAACCCTGAAAGTTTGGGAAATATTGGCCAGAGTCCATCTCTTCCTCCTCTTTTCTTCCTGAGTCAGGAATATTTGGTTTGGATCTGCCACGGGATCAGGCAGGAGGGTGTTTGGGTGTGAATCAAGGATCTCCAAGTGGTTAAGATGGAAAAGACAAAGCTCTTTGGCCCTATTTATGGCAGGGATTTGTTAAATCAGCCCTTTTAATTAACCCAACCTCACCACCATAGCTGCTGGTACAGCACAGCCTTGGGGCAGAGATGTGTTTGTCTCATTGAAATCCAAATTCTTCCCTCTGTGAAGGATCAGAACCATTCTCCCACCTTCCCAGGATCCATAAAATGCCTATAAAGATACAGGAAAGAGGTGCTGTTTAAACCAGCTAATATTTTTATTCATATTTATTAAAGAAAACCCATTAGCAAGGTGAGGATTTTCTTGGTAGCGAATATATTCCCAGAAATAATACTTTCTGCAGCAGATTAAAAATCCTAAAGCATGAATATTAAATATCCTAAAACATGGATAAATGAAAAAAACAGCAGACAGCATTCAGTGTCTTTCAGCTTTTCTACACTTGGAGTAAATCCTGAATTATGACTTGGCAAAAGAGGAGAAGATTTGATAAATGTTTAATTATGAGTGGCAGATTAAGGTCATAAGGAATTACTGATGTAAATTTCAAATTAAATGATCAGGCTAAAACAAAAATAATCTTTTATTACACTTCATAATTGTAATAAAAAAAACATTGGCCTAAGGATATTTTGGGTACCAAGAGTACCAAAAGAAGTCCAAAAATCCGCTGTCTTCTCTGCTGCCACTGGGAAAAGAATGAAAAATTTTAAATAAAATCAACATATTTATATCTAAAAGCCCTTGAGCGCTTCTGGCTCTCAGCTCTGTTTCCACTGGTTTAAAGTTCCTGGTGGTTTGCAACTGGTTTTTGGAGGGATGAAATCCTGCAGCTTTCTGCTGCTTCACAGTTTGCCAGTGTGAAATTTTCCTTCTGGAAAAAGCAGCCCCATTAGCAGGAGATTTGGGATCCCTGGAGGTGGAGACACATGGATTTGGAAGGCCTGTGCCAGAAAGACAAACTGACACTCATCCATAACATATCCGCAATGCACGGAGATCATGCCAGCAATCTCCATCCTCACAGAAGTTTACTGCCTCCAGAGATTTTTAGATTTCTTTTTTTTTTTTTTTTCCTAATAATTAACCAAGGCTTACACCTGTTTTTTCAACTGAGGTACATTTTTAACAGGAAACCTTGATTCAGAGCTTATTTTTTTTGTTGTTTTTTTTTTTCCAATGTTCCAACTCACAAAACACGAGTTTTGGGTTTTTAGGCAAAAAGCATTGTAAAATGCATCCAGAGCTATAAATATCCCAGGATCAGGAGCACAGGGCTGGGATTTGGCAGACACAAGGTGGTCTGCTTTTCAGAAAACTTCCCCACAGACACAACCCATGGAAAACTGCTCTGAAACATTCAGCTGATGGAGGAGATTCAGTGTTCTCCAGCTTCTCTGAAGAAAAACTTTCTCCAACTTTTTTATAAGAACCAGAATTCTCCGATTTCTTCAGTCTGTCCACCATCCCCACTTGCTTTGCATGTTAAAAAAAACCTTGGTCTTCACAAAGCCTCAGAATAATGACATGTTTCTTGCAATAAATGATTTTTTAAATTGTGAATTTCTTTTTTTTTCCCATTTTATGATTAATAAACTTACTTAGAACAAGCCCAGAGAGCACTGAACAATGTGAGTAAAATGAAATGGGAATGTGTTTGTAAAGACCAGCATCAGAGGCAACGTCAGACCTGGAAATGTTTTAATAACAGAAAAAAAAATCCCTATGTGGTGCTACTTTTCGTGCAAGCTTCAATGCCTAGAAAAACAGGCAAGTTACTCTGCCTGATTTTTAAGGAAAATATAAATATATGCATATGTAGATTAATTAGATCCTTGCAGAGGGTAAGATCAATGCCAAGCTCAGTTTATGAGGGTAAATCTGATTCCTGCACAGAGAAATTTTCTTCTTCTTGTCTGCACAGGTTAAATGGGGTTTTAAAAAAGGCATTTAATCAGATCCTGGATCATTTCAGCACTTACAGATTTTATTGTCTCTTTTATCTTGCTTTAATTCGGCTTGAAAGGTGGATGGTTTCTCTTTTGCTGGAAGGATGAGAAAACTGATTTATATTGTTTCCTCTTGTTGCTTTCTCTGTCATTTAATTCTAAATTTTTAACAGTTTGGGGCCGAGCTTTTTTGAAAGAGTGGGAGCATCCTTCAAATACGGGCAACAAAAATGGAATAAAAGGGAAATGTGTGGAAATGAGGAAGCTCAGAGAGGTCAGGTGAGATCAAGATGGTTGAGGTCCTGCCTGTGGACACATCTGCTCAAAAGTGAGGCCCTAACTCAGGATTTACATCTGATCCCACCTCTTGCCTTAATTTACCTTTGAGGCAAGAAATTGTCTCTTAATTAAGGTGAAAGCAACTTTGGGGAGAAATCTCCACAACATATCCCAGGAGGAAACAGCCAAGGTGTTCTGGATGGGGACAGAGCTCACTTTGGTCCTCCCAGCTTTATTTTCCAGTTTTGAAATTCTGGATTCTGAGAGTTTTGATGCATCTTAGGAAAAAAAATCTGTGTCCACACATCGAAAAAACCCCCAAGCAGATTCTAATTCGCTGCTCTGTGTATTCCACCCCATGAGCATTCAACAAAGGTAAATAAAAACAGTTTTTCCCCTTTTGTCTATCCCATGAAGCTTTCTTGGCCTCTGTGTAATCCAGGGATTTCTGCAGCGTTCAGTTTTAACTCAGTAATTCCTACGGCTGCCTGAGTGCTTCCAAACACACTGGACTCAATTTTGGGCTCTTCCCAGCTGCCTAATTAAAACCATGGGATAAAATCATTTGGCTGAGGTGTTTTTTTAATTCTTTTTTCCTCCTCCTTTTTAGTTTTTTAATCAAAAGAAATCTGTGGAGATTTTTTGGGGGTTATTCCAAACAGCCCTTTGGAAAGGGCACCTGCTGGAAATCCTACAGAGCAATGGAGGAGCTGTGTAAGGACTGAATGTCAAAGGTTATGGCACGCACAAAAAAAAAAAAAAATCAAATTTTGGAGGAAATTTTCTTGAGGAAAAGGAGATTTTCCCTCTTTCAAAGCCTTCCTGAGGATTTTGGAGCCACTGATGAGGGAACAACCCTTGGGGAGCCCAGTGTGGGTGACAAAGGTGCTCGAGGGTGTCCTTGGTGAGGTAACAAAACCTGGGAGCAAGAATCCATCCAGAGGAAATCTCAGCCTGTGCAGACTCCTTTATGGGGGAAAAACTTGAGGGTTATGAAGCAAATCTTCCCCTCAACAGCAGAGGGTGAATTTGGAAGGCTGTGAACAAGGAAAGTTTCCCTCCCCCTGCCAAGAACCCAAATCTGGGTCTTGTAATTGTTTGGTGCAATAACTCCTGGATTGAAGCTGGGGTTTCGTGGTGTCTGGCTCAGCATGTCCACCTCATGTGGATCAAAGGCTACATGGTAGAATTAAGCAAATATAATCAGTGTAATATGATTCATTCTTGTCCTGCTCAGCAGATGTTGGAACAGATGTCAGGTAAAAAAAAAAAAAAAATAAAACTGCCGGGGAGTGAGTGTATTATTTTGAATTAGTGCATTTAAGAGAAGGGAGGATCTTTATTAATCCCATTGAAGGTGAAGGAGAGTATTTTTATGGCTTTGGTTTCCTGGAAATTATCATTCCAGTGCCTCGGGAAGCAATTGGGGGTTCCCCATCAGGAGCAGGAGGTGCTGGTGGGCTGGGATCTTTCCTATCATCCTGCTCTGCTGAAATCTCCACACTTGAAGACAACTTTAAAACACCGAGAAATTACAGGGTTGAAAATTTGGAGCATTTCTAACCTGCTGTCAGGGGAAAACCTTGAATTGTGCAGTTTCATAGTGATGGTCTTGGGAGCTCCTTGGTCTTTTCTCCTGTTGGATAAACACACGAGGAAAATTTTCCTTTTCCTGGGATTTCTGCATCAGCCCTAAAAGCAGGGGAGTCCTGTTACACACCTGATTAGCCACAGAATTACAGTAACTGCTGCAAATCTGGTGATTCGTGAGGCAAACTCTCTTTTATCCATTTATCTGCAGGTTTAGTGGCCACCCAGACATCCCAAAACCTGATTTAAAATCACGACTGGAGCAGACCCAGCATCCCCCTCTGCTCTGCCAGGAATTTTCTTCTAAAAGCTCTGCCTCCCCATCAAGCTCCACAAACACCAAAAAAACCCTCATACTGATAAAGAGCTTCTTGGAAAAGTGCCTGGCTGTGAGCAACCATCTCAAATTCCAGATATTCTGAGAAAAACTGCTTGGTGTGCCAGAGCAGTAGTGCAGGACAGGTTGGTGGGGATGGGAAGGGGATTTATTCTGTGTTCAGTGGGATTCCTGTTGGATTATAATTTGGATTTTAATTTTAATCTGGATTTTAACCAGCTGATGGGAAAAGCTTGGGATACAGGTGGCTTTTCATTCTCAGTTCCTTTGGCTCAGTTCTTTTCACTCCATAAAAAGGAGGAGAAACCAAAACAAACAAATTGGAAACTTTGGGGGTGACTCCGCTGCTCCACTCAGCGTTTTTGTATCAGAAAAAAAACATCGGGCCCTTCATCTCTGAGGGTCACGAATTTCTTCAGGGATCCTGGATGGTTTCCCTCTGAAATCTCTACGGAGATGCTGCTTTTTATAACTCCCCAGTGTCACTGGGGAAAGTTTCTGCAGCCAGCACATCCAGGGAGCCACCAGGGCTGACATTTCCCCTGCCATGTGGCTTTGTTAACTTTGTCTGGGCCATCCACATAAGGTCACTCTTAGTGAGAACGAGCGATTCCACAGCCACATCCCAGCAAACCAGTGAGACCTGCAAAAAAACAGGTTTCAAACAGGTTGTTGTATTTATCACTCCTCGCTCTTAATAATGATTTCATTATTTTTTTTCTGCTTTTTTTTTTTTTTGGTGTTTTTTTTGCTGTCAGAACACATCGCAGCTCCGTCCACTGCGCACAGAGAAATTCCCATGTTTTTGGAAACCTTTCAAGTGGTGAACATATTTAGATGTGCGCCTGAAACACAAGCCTGTGTTGTTGTTACAAGGGTATGGATCTTACTTTAGCTACAAGGCTTGGGAATTCAATTAGGAGGAGAATGTGGAGCGGGAGGCAGCAGCAGGGTAAATCTCTCCCAAATTCAGATTTTCTTTTTCACCCCATCACTTCCCCTCCACATGTACCTGATCCCTCCCTGATCATTTATTCCAGAATCTGCTCTGAATCTCCTCCTTTTTGAATCTCTCCAAGCATTCTGGATATGGGATCCCATCCCAAAGCTCCTACCTGGGCTCGTTTCCAGCTGTGTTTTTATGAAAATATTTCAAAGAGCTGCTGGGGCACGGCTGCCCCCACCTCGCCGTGGGTCAGAGCAAACTGAAATGATCCCTTAAACAAATCCCTTCTGTGATCCCTCTGAGATGCAGGGACTGAATTCTGTCCTGCTTTTCCCCAGCAGTTGCACCACGAGGCTGCTGCCTGACGGCCACCGAGGGGATTATTTTCATTTTCAAAAAAAACAGAGGAGACAGAGCAAAGAAACGCTCCGGGCAAAATTCTTGCACACAAAAGTGCTCGAGCCCTAAAGGTGTGATGAAAGCATAATCCTGCACATAACCCTCAGTTCTGCTGCCTAAAATAATACTCCAGGATGCTGGCAGGGGAATACTGCGCTTCCTGCGAGTGTTTCAGTTCACATTCTCCCAAAAATAACACAGCGACTGTTAACACCTGCGCTTTTCAACATTTCCTTGCTAACAACAAGGAGATTAATGGGTTCCATTCAAAAAGACCTTTTTGACCTCATTTATGATGTTGGGAAACTCAGGAAATTGCCTGCTAATCCAGACCTCGATAATCCCAGGATTCTTCAGCAAAAAATCCCGGCTTGAGTTGGGTGGGAGAAGGGTTTGGTGCAGGGAGGATCCACAGAAGGTGGATCAGGGATGAAGGGGAGAGATGGGGATGCAGGAATAGAGGTCACTCAACCTGCCCAGAGCTGCAGAGCTCAGCAACAACTTCCTCTGGCCAAAATTTGGCTCCCATTTCTAAAAAACATGGGAAGATGGGAGCCCTGGGGGGGTTCCAGACCCTTCAGGGGTCCCTGCAGGGATCCAGAGATTCCTGATCCAGCAGCTCCTGGTGGCTCAGAGCCACAGCAGCCGGGAGCTGGCAGGGGAAGCAGGAGCTGCAGGTTGGCTGCTCCTGGAGCTGGCAGATGGCATCACTTTGTGCCTCTGCCTGCGATTTCCAGAGGAAGTTTTCTTCCAGATTTTCGTAGACAGCTCCAGCCTTCTGCTTCCAATTTCGCAAAAGACTGGAGGGTATTTTTTTTTTTTTTATCTTTCTTGTTTTCTTTCAAATTATTTATTTATTATAAACATGGACCAACGTGGAAGGGAAGGGAAGGGAAAGGGAAGGAAGGGAAGGAAGGGGAAGGGAAGGGAAGGAAGGGAGGGAAGGGAAGGGAAGGAAGGGAAGGGAAGGGAAGGAAAGGAAGGGAAGAAGGAAAAGGGAAGGGAAGGGAAGTTTTGGGAAGGGAAGGGAAGGGAAGGGAAGGGAAGGGAAGGGAAGGGAAAGGGAATTTTGCCTCACACAAAGCTTTTTGTGAGTCCCCAGCACTACAAGACAAACTCCCATTTGGGAGTTTGTCAGAGAGGTCCAGCCTTGAGAAAACAGCCTTGCCCAGACTGTTCAAAGCACAAATATCTCAGCACCTCTACCTGCTTCTGCTGAAGGAAACATTCAGCCAGCTGCTCAAATGCCACCTTCATCACAAGCTTTGCAAAGAGCACAAACAAGCCAGGAAAAATCAGGAATAAGGAGTGGTCCAGCTCCTCCACAACAGGAGGGAAAATAAAACTGGAACCAGAGCTCAAATTCAGCATGGGATGGTCAGGGATGAGCTGAGGGTGCTGGAGAGAAGGAGCAGCCTCAGAGAAGGAATGCTTGTGCAGGGCAGAGCCACTCTCTACACTTTTATATTTCTCTGAAATCCTGTTTGATCCCATGAAGAAACTCAGCCTCTAATTAATTTTTGGGAGTCCCAATTAAAAGATGGGTGACTTTCCTGGGGAAGGAGATGGTGGAACGGGTCTGTGCTGCTCACACTTTCCTTTGCCCCATAATCTCTGCCCCTCTGGAAGATGGAAAGAGCAGGATCCCTCTGGAATACCAGGGAGGGGATGCTGGATAACCAGGGAAAACCAGGGAGCAGGATGCCACAGATAAATGGGAATAAATAAAATAAACCTGGATCCTTTTAGAGCCAGGGAAGATGGGCACATCTAGAGGGGGATCCCAGCCCAAAGATGTCGTGGACAGACCCAGGCTGAACATTCCCTGTGCTGCTGCTGCCTCCCTGCTTGCTCTGATCCCTCTGCTTCCATTCCCATCACCTCCCTCCCATTTCCCTGTCATCCTTTAATCCCATTTCAGGCCTCTCTCTCACCCCAAACCTCCCTCTGCTCAGCCCATCTTAAAGATTTTATTCCCAGAGCCAGCACTGGTGTAAATCCATCAGGAAATAACAAAGTGCCCCAATTGTAGGGATTTTATTTTTCCAAATCATGCTGATTGAGTTGTTTTGTAGACCCAAAACAGGTGGGGAAGGGAAACCACTGTGGGCATTTGAATCCTTTTGCTTTGTAGGAAGTTTTCAGGCAGCTCCAAAACAATTGGGGCCGATAAACTGCAGCTGATGTTGTGTTTGTGCCCAGGAGCTGGCAGCCCCAGCATGGAAATGTCACCATTGTTGGGGAGGGCAGGGTCCCCACGGACCTGCAGGAAGCACAGGAGAGACCCTGGCCAGAATTCCTGCCAGGATTTTCCCAAGGAACGCTTTGCATGCGGCTGGCAGGACAGAAAAAATCAGAAATGCGTCCGTGACCGCGTCAATAATCCCCTTTCTGGGCTGTTTGTCGGGAAATTAAAAAAAAATTTGGTCAGATGGAAATTCAAAGGAATTTGATCAGGGTGAAATTCAAAGAAATCTGGTCAAAAAGCTTTGAAATTTCACTGTTTTTTCTTAATTAAAAACTGAAGAATTAAAACAAATCCCCAAGTGCTTTCTGATGTCTTTTTTCTATGTTGCTCTGTAATTCCATTTTCCCCAGAGATTTCTTTCCCTATATAAAGGTAAAGGAAGATAACAAATTATTGGGAATTTTACTGAAATTATTACAAATGCTTTGATGTTGGATCTGCTGATTTCTCACTGTTCTTATCTGACCACACTCTAAAAAATGCCTCGATTCTCTTAAACCACAAATTAAATGATTCTGCCACCACAAATAACACTGAAGATGCTCAGAAAGCTTGAAATTTCTTTCAGCCTGAGATCTCTTTGCATTCTTTGGGTTCCCTCTATGAGAGCATCACAAAAATTCCATGTAGAATATTTAAATATTTTCATTTATCCTGAGAAATGAGATGCTTGGTTCAGAGATCACATCCTGCTCAAAATCAGGGTAAAGCAATTTTTCTGTCCATTCAAAATCCTCTGTCCCAGCTTTCTGCCCTGTCTAGATGCCAAGGCAAACCCAGATATTCCAGGGAACAGGAGAAAATTCCAAAAACCTGTGGAATAACCCAAAAGCTGCAACCAGACATGCACAGAGCATTTTGTGCTCATCAGGGAGCAAAACTCCTCTGCAAAATATTATTGGTGGGACTGAACATCAGCCAACTGCAAAAACATTTTCTTAACTTGTGGGTAAACAGTCTCCAGCCTCTGCCTCCCAGCATCGGGGTAATTTCACACTTGAAAATTTCACAAATGAAACAGCCAGAGCCGCTCACAGGAAAATTGCAGCGAATTAAAATAAGCAGCGACTCGGTTTTGTCTAAACTGCTCTGGTCTTTGTTTCAATTTCTTTGCCTGATTTGAGCTGAGCTTCTGAATTAGGAACAGCGAATCTGGGTGGGTTTTGGGGTTTTTTTGTTGGTTTTTTTTGTGTTGTTGTTGTGTTTTGGTTTTTGGGTTTTTGGGGGGGTTTTTTGTGGTATTTTTGTTGTGTTGGTTTTTTGGGTGTTTTTGCTGGGGTGTTTGTTTTGGTTTGTTTTTTAAATGTTTTCAATTTTTTTTTTTTAGGATGCAGTTTTAGGGGAGGGAGTTATTTAGAGAGCAGCAGGTGGGGAAGGAGGCTCACTGAGTTCAGGGCAGAAAGAAAAGTCGAGTAGGAACTAAACAGGGGTAGAGTGTAGCCAACAAACACCAGATGAATCCTGCCTGCATTCATCTTCTGCCTCATTTGGGGTTTGGGTTTGAGACACAGGACAGTGACCTCAAAATGGGCTACAAACGAGTCTTTGAGTGCCCATTTTTGGCATCAGAAATAATTCCAGAGATTTGCAGGGCTGAGGGTTTGATCCAGGGCAAGTTGAGTGAGACCACAGGGGATTTTTTATAAATTTTGTGAAGTGGTACAGGGCCAGGCACAAAGAAACGAGGCCAAAACTCTGTTTGGGGCTTTGAGGACATCCCTGAGCCCTGATCCCAGCCCAGCGCTAATCCTCCAGCTGTGCCTCAGCTCAGCTCATCCCCAGCACAGCCCAAAATCCTTCCTGAGCCTCCCTGAGCCCTGCAAGCCCAGAATGAGCATCACCACATTTTGGGGCTGTTGGAATGTGCCCTTTCCATCCTGGAGAGAAGGAACAGCTCCATGCAGGTCTGGTGCCCACATCCCAGCTCATTTCCCATCCCAATTTTGACGTTCAGATCACACCTCAAACCCTGGAACATTTAATCACATCTCGTGTCATCATTTACCATGTCCACTAAGCCTTTGATTACATTGGACAAGAAAGAAAATTTCATCTCTGCTCTCCAGCTATTCCTCAGGCTGAAAATAAAACTGGAATTGGCCAGAAAAAGAGGACATTTTTCTTCAAGACAGCTGAAGGAAGCATGAAAACTGCTGTCCAGGATATCCGGGACTTGGCTGGTTCTTTCTCTTCCCTGAGTTTTCTCACCAAACCATTTTTTTGTTTATTTTATTAAAAAGTCTGTTCCTCTTTGACAGGTGTCCCACAGGCAGAAAATGTGTCTTGGCTGAGGACAGGGAAGGATTTAGTTCTGGGGATTTTTTCTGGGGAATAGTGGAATTTTCTCTGCTGAAGGTGCATGGCAGGAATATTCCTGCATTTAACTCGATGTGGTGCATTCAGGCACAGAACTTCAAGAGGGATAAAATTATGGAGAAAAGAAATGCTCCAATAAAAATGGAAGTGAATTTGCAGTGGCAGGTGAAATAAGAACCTTGGAATAGTAAATTAAATGGAACAGGATATTGGAGTGTACAAAATTCAGCAATTTTTGGAAGGAGTTTTGTAAAATTAAAAGTCTAAATCTGAAAAAAAAGCAATAAAAACAGAAACAGGCAGTTATCCAGGATTCACTCAGCTTTTAAAACACTCACTTATCAGCAAATACATAAATTTAGTGCAGAGTTAAGCACTGAAAGCTTCTCCAGGAGGAAAAGTCGGATGAATCTGGGCTAACACTAAAATTGGTTACAGGAGCCCCCCTGCTTTGCCAACTCTGCCAAAATCAGAGTCACTCATTGCCCTCCCTGTTGGGCACCAGAGCTGGAAAATCTCAATCCATTGGATATTTTTGTTAAAAAGGCGTCATCCAGGAGCAGCAAGATTCACTGCACAGCCCTCTGTGGCTTTTTAATTTGACACTTGAACCCCAGGAATGAGAGGTTGGGGTGAGGATTCAGTTCCTTTTCACTCATCTATGAGGGTGCTCCCCTAATTAATTCCTCCCTAATTAAGTGATTGACTCCCTAATTTACTGTTTTGGGAGAAAAATGAGCCCTGTAAAACTCACACAGCAGTTTCTGTCTCAGCCTGATCAGACAAATCTCAGGACCAGGACCAGGGAGGGGAAGGGAAGGAAAAAATGGAATTTCGCCTCACACAAAGCTTTTTGTGGGTCCCCAGCACTACAAGACAAATTAGGAAGGTTCTAGGAGGATGGACTTTGCTTTTCCTAGAAATTTTCCTCAGGGTGTTAAATTTGGAGGAGCTTTGCCCAATTTCCATGAAGATCATTCCTTGGGCTCCATCCGACCAAGTCATGGCCATCTTTGGGATTTATGAAATCAGAGAGGAAACTCTTTAACGTGGGAAGGGATGTAAATCATGGATGAAATGAGTGAATCAGGCAGCGATTTTTTGTGGTTTTAAGGTATTTTAAGGTGAGCTTCCACACTCTCCAACGAGTCCAGAGATGGCTGCTCCCATCCTCCCCTCCACAAGTGGAGAAGAGAGGAGTTACAGACATTGCAAACCTCCAGCACCCTCCAAATACATTTGATTTACCCAGCAATTAATATCACAGACCAAGCCCAGGCAAGCCAATCCAACATGTCGGGAGCGAGGGAGAGCAGGAGTGATTTAGAACTCCCCATTTCTTGGCCGGGGGCACGGTTAAAAAGGCTGATCTCATAAATCTGTGGTTTCTGTGCATTTTTAGGCTGTGTGTGCGCGAGCACTCCCACGGCAGACAGAGGGACGTGTAACATTCCCGAGTCCATGAACTCCAATCACATGATGGCAATTACTGGAGACCTCCAAACACAGAGACCAATAAATTCAGCGTTAAGGGCACAGCTCCTGTTCTTTCACTCACTCACAGCGCAGAATTTGGCCAGAAGTTGGGTGGGAAGGTCTTATCCTCTCAAGCATCTTGATTTCTCAACGCGTTGTTGATGCTTTGGATACCTCTGGTTATTTCGCTCAAATGTCCTTAAAGGGTTCAAAAATTCCAGCCCAGCGGGTGCTGGCTCCTGGTTCCTTGGGGCTCTTCAGAAATTCAGCATCGGGAGCTTTGGAGAGGGGGGAATTATAAAAAAATGTGAAGTTTTCCTTTCCAAATGCAGAGGTTCTTTCAAGCACGGAGTTGAGGATCTTGGGCTGATGTGAGAAATATGGGATCTCAAATCCCAGGGAAGATGGATCACATCCACATGATAAATATGGGATCTCATATCCCAGGGAAGATGGATCACATCCACATGATAAATATGGGATCTCATACCCCAGGGAAGATGGATCACATCCATGTGGTAAATATGGGATCTCAAATCCCAGGGTAGATGGATCACAAATACATGGTAAATATGGGATCTCAAATCCCAGGGAAGTTGGATCACAAATACATGGTAAATATGGGATCTCCAATCCCAGGGAAGATGGATCACATCCATGTGGTAAATATGGGATCTCAAATCCCAGGGAAGATGGATCACATCCACGTGATAAATATGGGATTTCAAATCCCAGAGAAGATGGATCACAAATACATGATAAATATGGGATCTCATATCCCAGGGAAGATGGATCACATCCACCGTGGAGAGGGAAACCATGGAAATGGGGAAGCAAGTGAAAATTGGAGTGGAAAAAGAAGAATTCTCCACTTGCTGCAGCAGATTAGAAGCATCCACAGCTCAGGAACTCCCCAGATCAAACTCCTTCAGCTGAATCCAGCTTATTGAACAAAAACTTCCATTTCCAGAAATAATGAGAAGGAAAAGCAGAGATATTCAATTCTTTGTGCCCTGGATCTCTGAGCTGAGCCGTGGTGTGATCTGTGCTGTGACTCAGGGGCTGAGCAAGCCCAGCTTTCCTTGGGCCAGGCTCTGCTGCCACTGGAAGAGCTGCCAGCTCTTTGAAGGAGATAAAAGCTCCCCTGCCTGGCCAGGACTGATTGGCACCTCTCCATCCCCTCCCCATATGGAGATTTACATATATATTTTTAAAATGAAGCAGTCATTAACAGACTGTTTCGCTGGGATAATTGCAATTATCCCATTCTTTCGGTGGCCCAGTGTAAACACAGAGTTCAGTGTCTTGTCTCAGAGTCATCCCAACCCCAGGACTTCCTCTTTGGCAGCGGGTGATTCCATCTGAATCACCACCCGCCTCTTGCTCCATCCCCAGGCTCTGATGGTCTGATAACATTTACTCAGAACTCGGAGCAATTAAAACCGAGATGACACATTAAAACAATCTCAATTTAGGGGCCATCTTTAAATGATTAGTCGGGAGATGATTGGGAAATGGAATTTCTGCTCTGCGAGGGAAGTCAAAAACGTTTCAAAATTCCCTTTCATCACGGCCTGGAATGCAACCTGAATTTGGCTTAAATCCCATCTTAGTTGGACTTTCGGCACCTGGGACTCGCAAACTGCTCAATGTCAGCCGTCACTTCATCCCAGAGAAAAGCACAGATGTTTCCACACAGGGGGACAGAGTGGCCTCTGTTAAAATGCACTCAGCACTGTCCCATTAATTAGCCCTGGGACAGGCACAATTCCTGCTTTCTGCTCCTTTCTCTTTTTTTGGACCACACCAACCCATGGGGAACAAACCCACAAACAAAATACACAAAGTTTTCCCCAGTAGAACCAGAGGCCATGAAGAGGGAGTTGTGACCTTTCTGAGCTGGATGGACATGAAATTCCCAGTTTTTCAGGGAACAATCCACCCAAGGATAAATAGGGAAGGCCACAGCAGGTTTTTTTGCCATCCTCTCATTGCCTGGAAGGGAAAGCAGCATTCAGTGTGTGTGAGGAGTTGTCTCTGTCCATCAGGGGGATGAGGTTTAACACAACAGAGGAGCCCATGGTCTCTTCTCACACACTGCCCAGAGCATCAGCAGCCCTAAATTCCCTTCTGTAGTGATGAACTCATCCCATAAAACCAAACTTATGGATAAACCCACTGCGAGGACACCACATCAGAGCAGGACCTTGCTGCCACAAGGACCCACTGCTTCCTGTCAGAATGGAACAAAGGTTTTTATTGAAAATTGTTGGGCTTTGATTTTGAGCTGGTATTTATGGCCAAGACTGCACTCATCCACAGTCTCTGACCAAGTTCACTGTTATTTTTTGGTTGCCTGTCTCAAGGATGAAGTAGGATGGATGGATGAGGTCCATCACTGCCCCATCCAAGGAGGAATATCCCACCCAGCTCCCACGTTTATTTGGGTTTTGTCTTGCTGCTCTCTGGCCATGGATCAAGCACGAGCTGTCCCTGACCCATTTTCCTCTCTCCTGGAGCTGCTGGGGATGCAGCACTGCAGCAGATCATGGTCCTACCCCTGGTGTGGAGGATGGAGAGCCTCAACTCCCTCCCTGGGCTGCAAAATCCCTCTGCTGCAGCACTTGGACTCAAATTTGCATTAAATTTGTGTCCAAGCCAGGTCTGCAGCCGTTCTTGACCCCTGAGATGGAAAGGGTTCTTCTTTCACAACTGCCTGAGTGATGGGTCATTACTTAGCTGCCTTCATAGAAAAAGCTATTTTCACCAAGTTCCTTGCAAATCAAATTATTTTTTCTTTATTGAAATTGGCTTGAGTGGTTTTGTCATCACAGAGTCCCTTTGACTCCTGCAGCAAAGCAGCCCCAGTGAAATCTGCCATATCTGAGCAGGTGGAGAATGAGGGAGCAACAGAATTTGGAGGATGAAAACACATTTCTGACTCTGAGGAGCTCCTGAGGAATGAATTCAAGAGTATGGGCTCTGATTCAGCAAAGCAATTAAGTGTATACTTTAAGTCAAAGCCTTGCTTAATTCCTTTGACTCCAATGGGATTTAAGCAAAGGCTTTAGGCTGAGCTGAATTCAGGTCTAAAAATTCCTCTGACCTTTTTTTCCTTCTGGATTCCAGTGAAAGAAAGTGGTGGTGGTGGCTGCCTCGAGCAGAGGGGTGATGGACTGTGATGCACATCCAGAATAATGCAAAAAGCCTTAAAAACCACTTGGCAGGAGCCTTAAATTCATAAATTGGCTCAACTGGTCCCGCTTTGCAACCAAAGCCATTGTCTTCCTCAAGGGCTTGAGCTTTGCAGCTTCCCAACCCCGCTGTGGCCCATCAGGAGAAACTTTACACTTGATAAATCCTCTAATATGGCAGGGGGAACCCCTCCCTCCCCTCCTACCCCTTTAATGAGCATCTCCATTAGCTTGGGAGTACAGAGGGAGTTCACTTTGTGAGCCTTTGTGCTCTCTGCATGTTAGGAGGGCCGAGGAGCAGTTCAAAAAGCAATCTACCCAGAAACCACAGTTTATGAGTCCCAGAAGTTTCATTTGCTCAGGTCAGACTGAAAGCTTGGCCGAAGATACAGTAGAAATTTTTCTCTGTCAGGCAACAGAAAGCAGTACAAAGAACCCAGCTGTTAGGTCTCAGAGCCCAGGCCTCTAATTAAAACAGTGGAAAATTAGATAACTTCACAAATTCATCACTGCCACCACTGGCTGTCAAAAAAAAAAAAAAAAAAAAAAAAAAAAAAAAGCTCGGGGTTACCACACCTTTGTTTATGTTGCTAACCAGTGTCTCCATCTCGTGTGTGTGTGCACGCACAGAACTGAGTTTTTTGAACTGAGTTTTTCTCCCTTCCCCCTGCTCTCAGCCACTTTTTGCACCTCATTCAAAAAAAACTTCAGATGAGACTGAAAAGGGGCTGTAAACCAGGTTTGCAGACGTGCCTGCCCACACAGATTTTTAAAGGTTTTTTTTTTTCTTATGAGGGAAAATGAAAAAGGGCTCAATTTTATTGTTTTCAGTGGAGGAGAAAGGGGAATGATTTCTCCTAAAGGTGCAAGGCACTGTTGGTGTGGTGCTTCTGAAATCTGGCCCGAGGTCAACAAATGTCACTTGTAGCTTGTGATCAATTCTGTATTAAAAAAAACCCAAGCAAACAATGCCTCCAACCCTAAAATAAAGGAGGAAAAACCTTGTAGCACACACACCTCAACAAAAGCCAAAAAAAGAAAGCTCCCATTCTTTGAGAAGTTTAATTCATGTTTTATTTACAGCGGGTGACTTCAATAACCCTCAAGATGAAGTGGGATTAAAAACGTCTCATTAAGCCTTACTTTTGGAAAAAAATGCTCTTTCAAAGAACAAAGGGGAGAGATTCACACCTTGGCAAGGCACACCAGGCATGAACCAGCTTCTCCTGCAGAAATCCTGGCACAGGGGAGCAGGAGGGAATGGATCATGGCACCACACAGGGCAAGAAGAAGATTAAAAGTGCAAACATTTTATAATATTGAAGTGGGAAATAATTTTAGGGTTAGGCTTGGGAATTGCTCTCAGCTTAACTTTTGTGTGAGACTGTGGGGTAGAGGAGGAACAGGGCAGGTGCTCCAATCCACAGGGTGACACCCAGAGAAGGCAGTCAGATCCATGATTTGGTGGTTTTTTTAATTACAAACCCTGTCACAACACCTAAATATTTAATTCTCACCTGAATATCTGAATTTGTGAGCAGCCAGGGCTGGTGAGGGCAGCAGGTTTGATGTCCCCTGTCCCATGGATCAGGGCTGGGGACCTGCAGCTTTTGCTGCCCCTCTGCTTTCTCTGCCCTGCATTCCTGCAGCATTTGGGAAACGTGGAAAACAAGCACTGCCTTGGCATAAAAAATAAAAATTCAGGAGCATGGGTAAGAATAAAGTTAATAAAGACATTCTCCAATTTAAGGGAAAGGCGAGACAAAGATCTATGTTGATCCCTAAATTAATTCCCAAGCACAGAGCAGGAATAACTTCCATTCCAGAGCAGGAATAACTACAGACCCTTCATTCACTCCCCTAGTGAAAGAAAGCACATTTGCTGAAATGCTGCATGGAAAGCACATGTGGTCACTTCAGCTAAACACGTTTCATTTTATCCCGAGGGGAGCCGAGGGCATCCAGAGCCCCCAGCAGCTCCAAAGTGGCTCCATCAAAGATTTGAGGGATCAAACACCGCTGCTGCTCCTCGGGTGGCCCTGGAGGATGGAGCTGAGGGTGAACACGTGCCCTGGCTGGAGTCACAGCCGCGATCAGGGCGCTCCCACCGAGCCAAATCTCCCCCAACCCGCGGCGCTTTGGCGCTGATTTTTGTCTCTCCGCAATTGGCGCGGGACTTCTCCAAACAAAAAAAAAAGCGCCACCACCAACCCAAGCCCTTCCAAGCTCTCACCAACAAAAGGTAAAGGCATCGGGAGGCACGGCATTCTCTTGTCACATGTTACCTTCTAAATCTTGAGTGTTCCTTTGTACTCTGACAGTAATTTCACATATAGACATGGCTGCCAAGCGAGGTTTGTTTGATGTTCTTTCCTGCCTTTGTAATGGAGTTTCCTTTTAAGCAGGAGCAGGCGGAGGGAGAGGGGATGACAGGGGCTTATAAATATGGAAAAGACACTTTTTGGCATAAAATTCACGTCGCATTTAAAATATCTCGGTGACTCTTTTCTTTTTTTCCCCCGCCACCTTTGGGATTGTCCACTTTGGAAAATCTACTGTTAAAAAAAGAAGCACAGGAGGGAAAACCATCATAGCTGGAAAATATTCAAGACTTTGTGAAGCAAAAAAATAGTGCAAAAAAATCCCACTACAAATCTTGGAGTGATGTCAGTGTTGCCTCTGAAAGGCCACACTGTCACCAATGGTTGATAAAATCAAAGGAACGATCATTGGGTTGGTGCTCTCTGAAGTGACCAGATCTTGGAAAACTTATGAATTTTGTAGGAGAAAGGCCATAATACCCATCCCAGGTCTTAGTTGATAA
Organism: Malurus cyaneus samueli; assembly: GCA_009741485.1. Classification (NCBI taxonomy): domain Eukaryota; kingdom Metazoa; phylum Chordata; class Aves; order Passeriformes; family Maluridae; genus Malurus; species Malurus cyaneus. Next base: position 18,322,424 of record CM019224.1, read on the forward strand.
AGTTTGGGATGGTATCTCCATGCTCTCCATAGATATGGCAAAGCTGGTGATGTGATTCACCCATCAGAGATGTTAAATTACACCTTAGAGGAAGTGATCCCAAAAATCCGAGCCACATTCCCAAGGTTACACAGGAAGATCATGACAGAAGGAAAGAATTGTCACAGGTGCCTGATCCTCAAAGTCACCGTGCTGATATTCCCAGAGGAGCAGACCTGGGATCCTGCCACATCCAGAGCATGAACTGACTGATCTGAAATAACACAGGATGGAAAGGACAGCTTGGAATTGTGTTATGGGAAATTGTGTAGTAGGAAAACTCTTAAGGGAGGACGAGATGTGCCAGAAATCCTCCAGCCAAACCCTGACAATTGCTGTCCATGGGTGGCTGGTGAGCTCAATGTTCAGTTCCACTCAAATTCCCCATCCTTGTGCCCTGAAATTCGCTCAGATCTCCTTAGGAAGGACCCACACATCTCCCAGCTTTTTAGCAAATAACGGATGTGCCTTCCATTTATCCCCAGGACTGTTTCCTTCAGATTGCTCTTGACACTCCACACTTTGCCTGACACATGAAACCCCCCTCCTCTGATAAATTTATGTGTCTTATAAACAACAGCTACAAAATGTAGCCAACGGCCCCACAGCCCTGCCAATTTGAGCATATGGAAGAACAAGGAGAAGTCAAGGGATCTTTTTTTTTTTTTTTTTTTTGGTAGGAACACCAGAGTTTGAAGCAGAAAGATCCATTAGTCCAGCTAATGAGGGATTGTTCCCCATGGTACATTCCCCTCAGCACTAAATGACTCAAATGATAGCCCTTCCAACACTTCCCTGGGGAAACTGCTCCCCAGCCTCATAGATCACGCTGTCAGGAGCTTTTGGCCAGATGGGTTTCAAAGGCGACGCAACGCGCTCCAGTGTTTGGCTTGGAAACCCTTGAAACAGCTTTGGGCTTTCATATTTGTGATGCCACAGGCATGACTTCACCTGCTGGACCTCAGCACCCCAGTCCTGCACACTTCTGTCCCCCCAAAAGGTGTGTGGGATGGGGTTCACCCCAATTCTTGTCCTGGGAAAGTGTCTGCGGGAAGGAGAGCGCTGAGTGGTTGTTGCTCTGCAAAACCTAAATTTGTTTAGGCAAGACCTAAATTGTCTCCAAGGCTTGAAGGACTTGGGCTGATGTCATTCCAGGAGGAATTATTCTGGGGGGAAAAAAAACCAAAAAAACAAAAAAACGGGTGTTTGGTGTCATGGGGTTGCCAAGAAATGTCCGGAAAGCTACCAGAGAAATTCTGCTGGAGTTTCCCAGTTGAACTGGGGCCAGGCAGCAGCAGATCCTGGGTTTCTGCAGGTGGCTCTCCCTGAGCCTGGCTCCAGGAAGGTGGAAATCCCATCTGGCTGTGCTGCAGGTGGGATCTGAGCTCACTCCTTTCCAGATTCTCCTCCAGTCCCCAAAGCCACCTTGGCACAATGACACTGGACCTGGCTTTCCTGGGGTTAAACAGAACCAAAGAGGGAGAATTTTGTCAACTTCCCACTGTAAGGACTGGAATGGCTCTGCAGGAACAGTCCTGAGAAGTTTGAGCTGTTGATAGGGTTTAATCAATGATTCCACAGCTGAAAAACCGGTGCTGAATTTTAAACCAAAGATGGATGAGAGCCTTCGTGCACCTGGAAAGCACCTCCTGCTCTTCTGACAGCACAGGCTGGATGCTTCACCCACAGATCCACTCTGGGATGAGGCTTTGCTTGGTAATAACTCAGAGCATCCTGGAGGATTAACTCAGAGAAGTTTCTTCCCAGGGCAGGATCATTATCCGCATAGGAACCTCAGGCTGGATGTTCACACACAGCTCAGCACTCGTGGCTTCTTTCCTTCTCTAAGCTGACCTTAATTTACCTCCTGCAGCCCCGTTTTTCTCTCTCTGGAAGTTTTAAATCTGATATCTCAGTTTTCTTCGAAATGGGGGTTTTGGCAGTGCTTTGAGATGTCTGAAAGTGGGCAGAACAAGCCTCCTTTGTCATCATCTTCATTAACACAATGCTTGTAATTATCTGCCAGGACCCTGATGCTGCACAAACAGTGCAGAGATGGGACCTGCTCCACTCTGAACTCCTTAATCCACTTGGACCAGGACTTAAAATGTTCTGATTTTAGGCCTAAAAATAAACCAGAATAGAATGTACTCTTCTCCTGTTACCATCCCTACCACCAAGAGGAGAAATAAGGAGAAGTCCAACCACTTTTAAGGATGAAATGTGATAACAGGTCCAGCGAGGGAAATAAAAGCCATATAAACTGATCTGAAATTTTAAATGCGTGCAAAATGCGCTGGCTTTCTTGGCAGAACGAGTTTTTATGCAACTCAAGCAGGGAAGTTACATAAGGAATCCCTCTCCATGCACTTTACTGGGAAGTAAAGATGTCACTGGAATTCCTGTGCGATTAAAGTAGAATTGTTTATGGGACAAACTGGTCCGAGACAAAACCTCGTAGGTGCTTCTTTGCCTCCTCTTTATAGGGGTTGAAATCCCAATGTGGGCAAAATTTTTGCAAAGTTTTAATGAAAGATCACGCTTCCATTGTCAGAGACACTGGGGACAGGATGGGGATTTAGGCACTGCAGCTCTTTGACACTTCTCAGCTCTCTGGAAAGGGGAAGTTGTGGATAAGCTGCTCCCCTGGCTGCAGGCAGGCACTGCCGATCCAACAACAACACTTCTGGGAACCGGGGCTGCTCTTTGATACGGCACACACAGGTTTGTCGGCCGGTTTGGGTAACGTGATATGAAAATGAGGAGCTTTGACGGATCTCACCTCTCCCAAAATCCATGGAAGAGGCTCCTCCGGGAAGCAAAGCTGACAGGGATTACTGCCAGGAGAGCTGCATTCCTCCCCGAGCATTAAGCTGCTTGATGCCATGCCACGACTTGATATCGATAACGCAACACAATAGGGCAGGACAGCACAGAGCCAGGCTGGGAAGGAGAGGAAAAGCAGGGGAAGGAAGGGTTTGTTTGGGCAAGGATTATCCATTTCCGATGAGGGCATTCCCTTCAAGGGCTGGGTGGGTGCTCAGCTGGGGAAGGGTCTGCTAAAGGACAACTTTGGGGCGTCCTTTGGGCTGCTGAGCGCCAACAGCTTGGAATCAAAAGAATTAAACTCAAGTGCGGGCTGAAATTTTAATCTTTCCGTACATCCAATCCAAACATTGTTCTGCTTTCTTAAGGGATTAGTAATTATTATGACAAATAACATTGCTTCATCCCCGGTTACTCGGCGATTTCTCGTGAGCTGCTTCCTCAGACCTCACACTGCACCGAACTGGGGGAGCAGCCACCGCTCGTGACCAGAGTTTGGAGAGTCATGGGTTGGGCAGTCAAGAAATTAAATATTTTGTTTAGGCATTGCCTCTTTTTCCTTATTTCTATTTCTATTTCTAGCCATCAACTCTGATTTAACTCATTTCATCAGTTTCTAGATTAACATTATCCCAGATAAAAGTTTGGCAAAGATGCTTTCAATATCTCGGTTATTGGACTCAAATCACCTCTCAAATTTCAGTCTATAGAGAAAAATGCTCAATTTTCTATTAAAAACCATCAGTTTTCAGTAAAGGTTTTCCCCAAATCCACTTATCTTTTCTTACAATGCATTTCTGGACTTTGCTCTGTTGCAGAAGGTACAGATTGATGGCTAAACACTACAGGAGGAGGAGCTTATGTTGAAAAGTATATCCTAAAAAAAAAACCCCAATAATCCTTTGGAAAGGCCATATTGGAACAGACTCTGCCCATGGCAAGTGTGCTCACTAAAATGTGAGAGCTCATTTAAGTGCTCTGCTGAATCAAGGCCTAAATTCCTGGGTTTATTCAGCTTGGTAGCAGTGACAGAATGAAGACAGGGGGATTATTTTATAAAAGGTTCTTTTTGGTTGTGTTTCAGCAGCTCTCTTTTGAGATTTCAGCAACAATCCCAGTCCTGTTAAACTTTCTCAATGGGTAGATGGGAACAAATGCTGAAAATTGATTCTTGATATTTGGCAAGACCCCTTCAACAGAGATTTGTCAGCTCAAAGATTGTCGGCTCAAATTCTGTCAATTCACACCCAAAAATTCAAGAGAGTAAAGTACTAAGGGGACAAAATGTGACAAACAATATAAAAGCAATGTTAAATCAGTACTTCTTTATTCCCAAGAATGAATAAAACCCATGGAGATGATGAGTTTTACAGGAAAGTCAAAACTTGGGCTCCTGGGAAAATCTTTCAATTTGAAGATATGGAGACACTGCTTTGGTACCTGGCAATGGGATCTCAGAGAGGTTATAACCTGCACATTCCACCTTCCACTTCATGGCACAAAGAGCTGGGTGTAATTTGAACTCAATCTTCAAATTTTTATTCATCTTGGTCCGAAGATCTGAGAGCATGAGGCCAAGCAATGAATTTTGGTTGGGATTGAAGGTTTTTTATTGTGGTTGCAGGTGTCAGTGCAGGTTCTGAGACACAGTTCCAGTAGAACTGAAGGCATTAGTATGAATTTTCATGGAAAACAACACCTACATTCCTTCCAAGTCCGTTCACAGTAAATCCTGAGGTGTAGCCTAACCTGAGCAGGATTATTTACCCTCAACTCTTGGTATTAATCCCAGCTGGGTGTTTATGCCCACTCCTGGATTGGAGAGATGTGATCCACAACATCCTCCATTCGTTCTTAAATCCCAACATTCTAAACTCCTGATTCCAGCCTTGGGCCCAGTCCTTGCTGTTCCATGGAGATTTGTCCACGGAGAGGCTGTCATTACATAAACCAACATCTTCTCCCGTGTCTGCAGCCCCAGCAAAGGCCAGCATCGACCTCATTGGGGTGGGGATGGGGGAAGGGGAGAAGGGAAAAAAGGGATCATTTGAATTCTTGGTCTGGAGCCTGAGTGCTCTCACAGAAAGGGATTTGTTCATCACAAAAATTGAATTCACACCATTTCCCTGCTCCGAGAAGACAGATGACATCAGACCCTTGGCAGGAGGTGCTGTAGAGAAGATTCTAATCCACGTTCTGACAGGAATATTCACTGGAGCTGCTGCTCTCGCTCCGTCCAAGGCTTGATCATGGCTTGAATGTGGACTTTGTGCTGGCTGACAGCAAAAAAAAAGCTTTGTGGCAGCTGAAAAATGAGGTGGCACCCTATAGATTCAATGTACAGCACCAGAGTCTGCAGAGAGCTGGGGGTGAGGGCTGACACTAAAATCCACTTGGGCTCAAAACAGCAGCATGGGCTGTGCACTTCTCAGATTGCTGCATCTTCACCTCTGCCTGTGGGGAAAAATAAATGGAAGTGTTGGATAAAATCTGCAGTTCTTGTGGGTTTTTATGGCTGCTGCACAGGGAATTCACAGGGAATAGGTAAGGCTGGTCTGGAGTCATTATCTGGGAGAAAAACTCAGGATATTTTTAGATATTGAACACAGTAAAGGACTCATTTTCACAGCTTGAGGTTGGAGCTAATGGGATTTATCCTCCTCTGCCCAGAGCCCAGGGCAGCTGGCAGGGTTTGGCCATCTGGGTGATTCTGCAGCTCTGAAGCAGCCAAGGAATCAAAAGGAGTTATTTCATACTGGGAATGAATCAGACAAATCTGTTGGTGCTGAATTGAATGTGTCATTAATTGAGTGACCATTTAATAATTACAGCAGCCTAATGAGACGGCCTCATCTCCCAGCCCTCTGCCATGGCAATGGCTCGAATTTATTGGGGACAAAAATCAGGAATCATTTCAGATTCCATGAAGGATTATTTCTGCCCAGCAGAGGAAGCATAGAAAGCAAGGAAAGAGCATCAGCAGTGATGCAGACAGTGACTGAGTGAACTCCTGGATCCTGGATATCCACCGTGGTTGCTGGCAAGGATTCAGGCTCTGATCCCAAGCCCAAAATCAGGAGTCTTGTCCTTGTTGCCCACATGAGGAGCCCCACCCAGAGCGATTCTGCTGGTGTGGCTCAGAGCAGAGGGTTTGGAGGAGAGGAAGGACTGAGGGAAAAGTTCAAAGCAGACTTGGCTCAAAGGCACTGGCCTTAAAAGCAGAAAGTGCCTTTCCACTTCTGCCCAAATCCTCATCCAGCAGCTGGAAATCCAAGGCACATCTCCCTGTCTGAGCCCCCCTGACCTGCAGCTGCTCTGGATCTCCTACACTTCCGAGCCAGGAATTTTCTGATGGAGCCAGAGGGATCAACCCAGGAGAAAATGCTGCCATTCTAAGAGCAATTTTTTTTTATTTTTTTCCTCTTTCTGCCCACCTTGGATTATGTTCAAGAGAGCAAGAAGGAAGCAACAAAAAAAAAACACAAATAAAAACCACTCAAGCAGAGGAACAGACAAGTTGGTTCAGTTTCTTACAGTGTCCAGCACGAAAAGGAGCAGGCCTGGAGCGTGCCAGCATTTATAGAATCATTAAGGTTGGAAAAGACCTCCAGGATCACAGAGTTCAACCTTTCTCAGTGCTCTCTGCAGCTGTGCCTGGAACTGGAGTTGCTCTGGAAGTGCACTACATGTGGACATGCTTTATAAAAAGATGTTGAGATTAGGAAAACATTATTTCACTGCAGGAATAACACATTTCAGCTGCCTTCGCTGCTGCTCAGTGGGAAAAACCTCTTCCAGCAGAAAGAGGACTTGGTGAGGGAATAAAGTGACACACACTAGAGGGAACTGGGATTTGGGGTCTGGGTTCTCTGAGGCGCTGGATAATATTATAAATTCAGTGTCAGCCAGGCTGTGCTGTCCCTCAGAGGGTTCTGTGACTGCACAAGGAACAAGCTGGGAACAGCTCATTCCAAGGAGGATCTGGCTCTGTCCATCACCACGGCATGATCAAGGGAATTCTTCAAACTCCACCTGGGATTGCTGTGATCCACGGATGTGTTCAGTGTCAGGTGGAGCTGCTGCTGCTCCCATGGCCTGATCCACCCTGACTCCACTCCCAGGGGCATCCTGCTCCTGGGAACAATGGCCAGAACCCTAAATAATCCCTTCTAGAGGTAGCAACCCTGTGGCAGCCACCGGCTTCTCCAGCCAGCCCTCAGCCCAAAGCCACGAGGAGCTGAGATGTGGATATTGGTGATTAATAATTTACACAGCATTTGTGCTCCTCTAACTGTGAAAAAACTTGATTTACCTCTGCCAGGAACCTCTGCCCATCCTTTTCAGGGGTGGCCAGTTCCACTGCCCCACCAGCAGCAGGTTTGTGGGTCACTGGCAGAGCTGAGGAGACTCTGCTTTTCCCAACACCCATCCCACTGGATGATACCAGAAAAAAAAAAATTCAAATTAAGGAGCGTTTCTGAAGGCAGTGTTTTTGAGTTTGTTTTTCTGGCTTGTTGGCCTTTTCTCCAAAGGGATAGTGTTTCTCCAAGGGAAGTTTCTTCTTGCAAAGTGACTGACCCGCTGGCAGCAGTACAAAGTTTTAGGAGATGAACTCATACTTCTGAGTCCGAGAGCTGAGAGCTGCTAATGAGGAGGAGCAGGGAGCAGGGAGAAAGGGAAACGAGAGCCAGCAGCTCGGGAAATAGGAACAGGGAATAACAAGGTCCTGATCTGCCCCGAGCATCTCCAAAGCAGAGGGGTCGAGACCCCCTCTCCTCCCCAGAGAGAGTTTGAGAGTCCTCAGCAGCATTTGAACCTGGAAATCCCTCCTCCCTCTCGCTCATCTGCTGCCTGGCTCTGGGAAAGCCTAATCTTCCCCGAGGTGCTTTGAAGTTAGGCAGGGATTTAGATTTGCGCCTCTTTTAAGGCAAGGCAGAGCCCCGCGGGAGAGGCGGGCAGGGACGGGAGCGCTGCTCGCCTTTCCTAACACAGAGCAGGCACGGCGGGGTGACAGCCCCGGGGGCTGGCTGTCCCCTCCTCCTCATCATCCTCCTCCTCTCCTCCTCCTCTGTCCCTGCCCATCCCCTCCTTTCATCTGGGTTTGCACGGGAAGGGCTCAAACATCCCTGCCCAGCGCTTCCATCCCCACCCGCTCCTTCCCCCGCTCCTCTCACTCTCCACACGCTGCAAACAGAGCAGGAGACTTTTCTGTGAGCCCAAAATCTTCCACCACCTGCAAAGTCCCCGAAAGCTGGCCTGAAGGTGGTTCCCATCTTCCCCGAGTTCATAAGGATGCTAAAGAGTAACCGGATCCCGCCTTGCAGTGTGCTGGTGTGTCACAGAGGGAATCCCAGATCCATAAAAATCGGGGAATTCTTAGAAACCACAACCCATTTCCACCCCCTGAACCTGCCTGGCTTGGGCACAGCACCTTCCAGCCCAAACAACTCTTCCACTTTGTAAAAAGGATCATTATTTGTGATGTTAAAGCTACTGAAGATGGATTGCCAGCCTTCCCTACTTCCTTTCCAAGGAAGGAGAGCAGAGCCAATGTCACGCTGTGAGTCACAGGAAGAATAAGATTGAATCCTTGGGGCCAATGCCTGAAAACAGCATGGCCAGGGATTTATCTCTCCTGTTTTTCAAATTTTTGAAGTTTCTCCTCTATTACTGGTCCTCAGCATTACAGAAAAGTGCCTTCAAATCACCATAAAGGTGTTTGGTTTTTGCTTTCCAAACCACTGAAAATCTACCTGCTCCCCCCAAATTTCTCATCATTGTTGAAAATCTTCTTATTCCTTGGGTCTCTGCTCTCCTCTGACCTCCAGGCCTTGCCCAGCCCAGTGAAGGCTGCTGGAAAGGGCACCTGGCCAAGAGCAGATGTCAGGAAGGTTGCCCAGGCTTTGTTCACTGGCAGAGAGCACAAAATTCCTCACTCCAGGTTCATCCTCAACTCTCCACCCAGGAGAGAATTTGTGTCCCAATGGGAATCACGGGGCTGCCCACTGAATGTGTGGGAGTCTACAGGCATTTAGGGGAGTGTGAAATGTGCAGCACCTCAGAGTTTTATAACTTGTAAGATCTTATCTCCTTTTTGCATCAAAAAGTGCCTGGGAAGCAGCCAAGGGCACACAGCAGAGGAGATAGCAAGTGGGAAGGGAGAGGGAAAAAGTCAAGGGGAATACAAGCATATTTATAAAAATCAGAACAATAGTTTCCCAGAGCTGTGATAAGAACTATTTTCTACTCACAAATGAAAATGCAACACTGATCTTTTTTTTTTTTTCCATGCATTTCTCCTCTATTTTAAAAAGAAAAAGCCAAACCCCAGCGCTTTGCTCGGAGCCAGAGCTGTCATGAAAAGTGGAAAGGAGTTAATCCTCGTGTCTCCCAGCAGGGAAACCATCTGCCTGCAGCCTCTGGAAAGGACCCTGGAGCTGGTGGTCCTGCCACAGTCCACGGAAAATGTTTTTTCAGATCCCTCAGCTCAGTGCACAGAGCTTTTTCCCCTCTGCAGGATTGGCAGGAGCATCTCAAAGGGTGGCCTGGAGTCATAAACAAGCCGAGCTTTGCATCCGCAGCCAGCACGGCTGAGCTCTGCTGGCAGAGCTGCCTCCAGCAGGATCCCTCTGGCTCCCTGCCTGGCCCTTGCAAGTGTTATCAATCGCCTGCTTCCACGAGCTTTAGAGAAATCAAACTTTCCTTCTTGCTCTGCACCCCCTCCCTTTAAATAGCAGCTTGAAAGGAAACGAATTTAGAGCAAGGTCAGGAGATACGGGGGCTGTTTCTCATGCTCTGAGGAAATCCTAGCTGGTGGATGGTGGAGGAAGTTATCTCCCAGCCCTATCTGGACTTGAATTCGGAGAAAAGAAAAGCTGGGAGGGATTTCCCAGGAAATGTCAATCCTGCCCCCCAGCCCCTCATCCCTGTGGTACAGCAAGATCCTCTCTGCACACCATTCCTGAGAGATCCTGGAGAAAATCCCACATGGGGCTGCACACAGGGCCAGGTTGGATGGGGTTTGGAGCAACCTGGGCTAGTGGAAGGTGTCCCTGTCCATGGCACGGGGTGGGACTGGGTCATCTTAATCATCATTCCAATCCAATCCAATCCAATCCAATCCAATCCAATCCAATCCAATCCAATCCAATCCAATCCAATCCAATCCAATCCAATCCAATCCAACNAATCCAATCCAATCCAATCCAATCCAATCCAATCCAATCCAATCCAATCCAACCCAATCCAATCCAATCCAATCCAATCCAATCCAATCCATTCTGGGATTCTCTCATTATTTCATGGCTGTCATTTAGCCTGGGTGTCCACCAGCAGCATCTCCAGGCAAAAAAAAACCCTGAACTGACAGAGAACCACTGCAGTGATTTTAATAAAACTGCTCACCTGAGCAAAGACAACCAAGGGCTGCAGGTGGGGTGAAATCACGTTTGATCCAGACTAGATCTGAGTTCACAGTTCCCTCTGGAACGGAAGTAGCACTTTCAATACCCATTTGCCCACGTGGAATTAGAGATAAGCTTCTGTAATTAAACACATCCTCGTGTAAAGCTGAGGAAAGCCCTGGCTCCACGGAACCCTTCCTCTCCTTGTAACCACCTCAAGCTATGGTGGAATATTTCAGTACCAGGAGTTTTAACAGTTTTTAGCTAAAATAATTCTCTCCATCACCCTTGCAGATCTCATGAGCAGATCTTTGACAGGTGAGAAGAGACCCATCCACCTGCACTTGGGAAAACAACAGAGCTGGGAGGAGAAATCAGCTCCCACCAGGATTCTGGTTCTTCATCCAGGGCACATTCTCCCCTCCCCAACCCCTTCAAATCCCAGAGTAACCTCTCAAATCCCAGAGTAACCTCTCCCCTTTTCATTCACCCAACTCAGCCCAAATAAGTCCAAATGTGGAGAAAATCAAGAAGGATTTTAAGTCCATGTTTTTAAACAGCTTATGGATTTTGGAGCTGCTTCCAGCTCCATCTCAGCAACGTCGTGCTGCAAGCCAAGGTTTCAGACGTGTGTCATCGGGGATCACAGTTACAAATGAGATTAAGGAGAGAAATAAAAATCACTTGAGCTGGAGATAACTCACTCGCTGGCAGGAGCGAGGGGCTGAATTGATCTCCTGGCCCATGCAGGCTTCTCCATCTGCCAATAACACCCAGAGACTCATCAGTGCTGCAGCATGCCGTGTTTATAGCCCGGGCTTGTAATGAAATCAACGTCCCCCACAGGGAGCTTAACCCCTCCGGGGATAATCCTGCTGGCAGCAGTGGCCCTTGTGGGGCAGGAAGGAAATACTCAGCCCACTGCTGGCTCTGGCACACGAAACTCTCAGAAAACATCAGAGATCTTGTGGGGTTATTGGCAAACTGTGCCGCATAAAAGCCCAGAAAAGGGATTTATGTCTGGTTGTTCTGAGAACACCTACAAGGCACAAATCCCCCTTTCCCACCTCCATGGATGGATTCAGGTAAAATCAGCTTGGACATTGCACAGCCCCTTGAGGAGCCAGGCAGTTGTTTTGTCAGGGAGCCACCTGCAAGCCCAGACCTGGGAAACAGCTCAGGAGGTGGTTTAGGATGGCTGAGAGCTGGGAGAGCTTCATTTGGGATCTCTGTCCAGTCCTACTGTCCAGACTCTGTGATGCAGGGACATTTTGCACACACAGACCATGGAACTGGCCTTCATGCAGGCAGAAGTGGGGATTCAGAATCACTGCAAAGCCTCCCAACATTTCCACTTCCAGATGTTGGAGATCTTCCCCAGCTGCACCAACAGAGGAAGGAGATCTGTGCCCCGCTGAGCCAGCACTGACTCTGAACCCATCCTTCCACCAGCATCCCAAAAAAACTGCTGTGGGATTAAATCACACCACACAAATCCCCCATTGCACAGCCTTCCACTGGCTTTTCCTTCCCCCACAAAACCCCTTCAGGCACGAGACATTTTTTTCCAGCCCACGCTTTCCTAAAGGACACTGTGGAGGTTTCGTGTAAACAAAGAAATGAGGCACGACAGTTTGAGACTGAGGAGAAAATATCACAACCATCCCAACAACATCAACAGTTTAGAGAAAACACTTGGAGCTGTCAATACCCTGCGCTGAGTGGTGAAAGGTTTGGGACGGGTTCCAGTTCGGAGTAAGAGACACTCCGCTGGTTTGCTTGCAAATCTTGGGGGAAGACTGCACTGCTCAGCTGCAATCCAGAAATGGTGCCCACTCCGTGGAAACAAGAGCGTGGAAAAGTCCAAACCGGGATAAACGCTCACAGCCATGAAAAATCTGAAATTGAAGAGCTCTCTGCCAAGAGAGGAGCTTGATAGTTTGGCTCCCCAAAGCTCAGGTCTTAAAATACATCTCGGAGCTCCATGGCTGCACATTCCTAACCCCAGACTGCTGCGTGCACACGTGGCCAGGGAGCAAAGAAAAAATCGGATTGATCCCGGTGGAAAACGCCTCAAGCAACGCCTCCTTCCTTCCAAAACAAATACACAACGGGGCAATGATCCCAAGGAGCTCCAACAAGCCCTGCTGAGCTCCTGCCTGTGGCAGGAACCCACTCTCAAGGCCAGGCTCACCTTTTGGGCACAGATTTCCATATTTTGGGCACGCCCAGCACGGCTTTCACGGCGCTCTGGGAGCAGAGCCCGCAGGAGGATCGTGACTGAGGCAAGAAGAGCCAAGCTCAGCAGACAGAGCCATGTTTAAATCCAGGTGCCAACAGCAGAGATAACAAACGAGAGGAGCTGAAATAATCAGAGGTGTTACTCACCCGTGGCTTGGGCTGGGAGCAGAGGCAGGAGACAGCCAGGATGAGGAGCCAGCAGTGCTGGGCACGGTCCCAGTGTCCATCCCAGAGGCAGCAGCTTGGCCAGAAGAGGGTGAGTGGGGGCCCTCAAAGCTGAGCTGATCAAACAGACCCCAGGGATGCGGTGATGGTGAATTTGGGTCACCTCTGTGATGGCCACCAGCCACTGAGAGCCCTCAGGAGAATGGTTGGGCTCGGGATCTTGGGCACTCTGCAGGGCTTGGTGGGAGAAAAGCTCCTGCATCGATGGGGTTTTAGAAGGGCTGATGTGGCTCCCATCCCAGCAGGGATCCCAAATGGGGTTTCAGCACTGCAAGTATCCCAAAAGGGGTTTCAGCAGGTCTGATGCATTTCCCACCCCTCCAGGTATCCCAAAAGGTGTTTCAGCAGGGCTCCCACACCTTCAGGGATCCCAAATGGTGTTTCAGCATGGCTGATGCAGTTCCCACCCCTGCAGGTATCCCAAATGGGGTTTCAGTACAGTTGATGTAGTTCCCACCCCTGCAGGTATCCCAAATGGGGTTTCAGTACAGTTGATGCAGTTCCCACCCCTACAGGTATCCCAAATGGGGTTTCAGTACAGTTGATGTAGTTCCCACCCCTGCAGGTATCCCAAATGGGGTTTCAGCACTGCAGGTATCCCAAATTCCCTGCAGACTCCCCCAATCCATGGCTCACACCCAGCCGGGCTGGGCACAGCTGTCCTGCAGCTGCATTTCCCTAGTGTGGGGCTGAGCAGATGGGCTCAGGGAGACTCCCAACTTCCCTCAGCTCCCGAGTTCAGCCCCATAAAGCCAGGTTTTATGGGCCTCCCCGTGTGTGTGAATCCCAGGGATTTATGGCACACCCCGGCATCACTCAGGGCAGCATTCCCGATGCTGAATCCAGAAGAATCCACCGGGCTTTTGGGTTGTTTTAAGCGAGTTTATTTTGGATTTGGAAACACAGCTCGTCTCTCTTCAGCACAAATTGATTTCCTGAGCTTGCCTGCTTCCTCCAAACTCTTCTCCTGGCAATTCCTGTTGCTTTAGGATTTCTGCACAACCCTCCAGCATCTCCTGAGGTCCTCACTTCCCCTCCCAGCCTTTTCCCCTTTTGAGCGCTGCAAGGCTGTTAATTCTTTTGCCAGCAAAAATCTCTCAAGCAGAACTACGACAATGAGTTGTGTCAAATCTCAGAGGGTTGAATGAATATTTTAATTTGCAATATTTGCCTTTTTCCCTTCTCCTGTAGACTTTGGACTCCCTGACTTCCCTTCATGGTCACATTTCTGTCCATCTTTCTGGGCAGATTTTATGTTTGACGTTTCTTAGTTTTCCCAAACTTCAAACCTCAGCTTGAAACTGAGGGTTTTACACGAAGACAGGGAGTTTCTCCAGAGGTTTGTCCTACCCATCTCTGCTGGAAGGGAAGGAGCTGTGGGTGAAGCTGGGTGGTGAGGAGGCTCAGCAGGACTTTGAGCACAACTGTCAGCAGCAGAAGTGGCTCCGTAATGAAACCAAGGTGGCCGAGCTGCTGACAGCTGCAGCCAGAGGAAGGTGGGCTGGGGAGCAGAGGGGAATATTTCATCTTCTCTGACTCGATGAGTTTGCGTTGGCACAAGACAATGAGGAGCAGATGTCAGCCAGAGATGCTAAACTTACCCCGCACATTTTTTCAGCAGAAATAATGACACTCTTTCAGACCACTAATGTTTGCAGTTTCTTAACAGCACGGACTGATTTTTTTTTTTTAATTTTTTTTTTTAGAAAAAACTCTCCTCGAAGTTCTCCAAGAACGGGTTTTTAGCCAGGGCTGATGGCAGCAGCAATGATTTCACACAGATAATCAGATAAAAGCCCCTTTCCAGAGCTAATTGGATGCTGCACGGACTCTGAGCCATCTGCATCCATCAAACCACACTTACCTGGGACCATTAAATGTGAATTTCTTCCCCAGAGCTTTCTCATGGCCTGAGTGCATTGTTTGCCTTTTCTTTTGCCCGAGGGCTCTGTTAATTCCTAGAAATCACACAATCATTTCAGTTGGAAAAGACCCATAAGATCATTGAGTTCTGTATAATAATTCCTGTGTTACAGCAAATTCGAAAACTCTTGGAAAACGGAAGAGCTCAGCTGGGCTCAATTTCACTGTGGATGTACTTTGAGTAAACAAAATCCAGGAAGTTTCAGACCCAGACAAAATGACCTCTGAGCACCCAAAATGTTCAAGGTTAAATTTGGAAGGGGCTGCCCAGGGAGGTGGTGGAGTCCCCATCCTTTGAGGTGTTCAAAGAATGACCGGACGTGTTCTGATCTGGGTGGCAGGCTGGTGATTGGTCAAAATTTTAGGATCTTGGAGGTCTTTTTTCAACCTAAATGTTGAAAAAGATTTGAAAGCTCAGGATTTTAAAGGTGTTTTCTCGGAGGGATTAATATTCTGGTTTGGGGGTTTTCCTTCTTTTCTTGGCTCTGCACTTCCACGTGATCAGGTAAAGCCAAACATTTTTTAAGCATTCCCCTGGGGAATACATTTTTAATCATGCTTAATGGGGGTGGGGTGCTTGAAATTATATTCCAATGAGGATTTCCTTTTTTTCCTTTTATTTTAATTTTAATGCCATTGGTTTTAAATCATTTTACTCCAACTGGTCTCAAATGAGGTTTGGAAGTTTCACAGGAAAGGTTTCACAGGAGATTGTGGAAGATGAAGGAGTGGGGAATTTAGGAGGAAATGTGAGGAGAGGGACAGCAAAACCCCAAAAAGAAATGAAGGTTGGGAATATCAGGGAGAAGCAGAGGAGGATAAGAAATTATATTTTAAAAAAAAAAAAAAAAACCTCAGTTTTTTTTTTTTGTTTGTTTGTTTGTTTTTTTGTGAAAACACAAGGGAAAGAGGGAATGACTGCATGATGTCATCAGCTGAACTGCAATTCAGAAAGCTGCTCAATTTGAGGGTTTGCAAGACCTGCACTTTTCCTGGAAAGATCCTACAAACCCAGTGTCTGAACTGTAGTTACCTCTTCACAACCTGCCAGATTTCTCCCCATTAATGAGACAGAGTTAAACACTCCAGTTCACCTTCCACAAATCTATTGTGGCCTGTCCTGGAGCCCAGCTCGTGTCTATAAATGCATTTATTATTATCTCGACTTCCTCCTGCTTATTGGCAGCCCCTGGTAATCTTTCAGCTGCGCTGTGCAGAGCCAAACATGAGCCAGTATTTTCCATGATGGCTGCGATTCTGGCCTCCAATTTTATCACTCCAATCTAAATCCACTTCAGGAACGCCATAAACGAATTGTCACCGAATGAACTGAGAGCCCAGAGTGGTTTGTACAAGTGATTTAATAAAAGGGAAATAGAAAGCAAATGGAAGCCATAATATTTTTGGCCAAAAGGTCAAATATTTCTTTCTCTTTACCTCATTAGAATGTGGGGACCTGCTTCTTTTAATGCGCTCCCAGCAGGTTTGTTTGTCTTGGATTCTGCAGTAGCAGATAAAACATTTGTGCAGCGAGAGTTGTTTAAAAAGAACCAAAAACCCAACAAAAGCAAGGTAAACAGATCAAATTCGTGATATCTTTGCCCTAATTTTTTACAAAATACCAAATGTTAAGTGCTAAAAATGTGCCCGTGTACTTATTGCAGGGTTGAAGTCGTTTTCACAGTTTGCAAAGCCAAATACTCCCCGAGTCGCTGTAAGTTTATTTTAGGCCCTGCTCTGGATGACGGCTGCGGGGCTGCCTCACTTCATTCATATTAAGAAACAATATACAGAGGATATAAAGTGATCAACTGTGTTTACACTGGGGGAAAAAAAAAAAAAAAAAAGCCCCTTTGCGTAAGTAGTAAACAGGGAATTTGGGTCTGAACACAAAAAAACTGCTGCTGATCATTCCTGAGGGGAACATTCCCGGCACAGGCAGCTCTGGGAAAAGCAAATGATGGCAATTTCAGAGCGGGATTTCCAGGAGAAACCCCAAAATAACCCGAGGTTTTCAGGGGTGCTCACAGTGACAGCAAAGGTTTCAAGAAATGGCTTTGCAGAGGAAAAAAAAAAAAAAACGTCCACATTTATTCATAAAAAATTCTGCTTCAAAACTGCACTGGGAACCTGTTTATAATAAACCAGCAGAGGATACAGAGGCTGCTGTTTGGCACCGGACTGGCCTGGGAGAGGCTTGGATTCCATTTCTCTCCCTCAGCCTTCATGGTAGAAGGCAGAACCGGCTGGAATTTATGCTCCCCTGGTTCAGCACGGCCAGGCCGTGCTCCAGGGACATTTCTGGCACAGAGCCTTGCCATCCTCTGCATTGCATTGTCCTGGATTTATTGCCAGAGCTTGGGCTGAGGGCAAAGGGGCATTTCTGACTCCTTTATGGGGATGGAAGCACTTGAAGGGGCCAGATGGGAACAGAGAAATCACCCCAGAGGCAGCTACTGACCCCCAAACTCTCCTTGTGTCTCTTGTTCTGGGCCAGCTTGGGTTTTAACACCAGAGCATCACTGCTGGGTCTGGAGAAAATGGGGAAATGGGAATTATTTGTCCTTGGCAGAGTTTTTGTTGATTAAGTTTTGCTCTTTCCTTCCAGCTTAGCAGGAAGAGCTATTTGAGGGAGTCCCATCCCTCCATCCATCACTCCATCCATCATCCATTCCATCCTCCATCCCATCGCATCATCGTCCTCCCATCCATCTCCATCCATCCATCCATCTCCCATTCCATCCATCCCATCCATCCATCATCCATCCATCCATCCATCCCACTTAGCCATGGCCATTCATCCATGCCATGCCTGTCTGCCGAGTTCATTGGTGTCGCGATTTTCCATGTCCATGCCCATTTGGTGTCTCAATTCCAGTTGGTATGATGCGAGTCCATCCATGGTCCTGTCCATCCACCATCCATGCGCGCTGGATTCCATGCCGGATTTCCAGTGGGGGTGGTCCATTTCGCATCCTGCCATGTTTTCCAGTGTGGTTGTTTCTTCCATTTGCCATCTCATCCGTATGTTGGCCATTTCTCATCGTTGGCCAGTCGATTGCATTCATTGTGCTGCGTATTGTCCATCTCAGTCCATTCCATTTTTTGCCGATGGTTGTCCTAGTCGCATGTGTCTATTGGTCCTATGCCATGTCCGCATTTCCATAGTCCCTGTCCATTGCCGATGTTCCATTTGGCCATTGTCATTGTTTTGCGCATGGTCCGATGTCATCTCCGTTGGTCATTGTTTCCATCTCAGTTGCGCCTAGCGGCAGTTCTTCGATTGCGTCGCATGTGCCATTGCGGCATGTTGTCCATTTTGACGATTGTCCTGTCCTGATGTCCATGTGTCTCATTCTTCTCCAATGGCCATGTCCATTCTGATTTGGGTGCTATGCGCAGTCATCCAGCATTTCCCTGTGCCATACCATCCATTCTCATCCAATCTCCAATGCGGGGGCCATCCTAGTGGCCATGTGTGTGGTGCCGATGGCCATCCATCCATTGCGCTGTTCCCTGGGTCCGGAGTGTTCCAGTGGTGGTGTTGGCCATTGGGGTGTGGTGCGCAGTGGCCATCCCGATCATCCATGTACCATGGTCTCATCCGATCCATACATTCTCATTACCATCCATCCCTGGTTCGTGCTATGGTGGTGTGGTATGGCCATGTCCATCTCCATCCCTTCATTTTTTATGCTCATCGGCAAAGACATTGTCGATCATGCCAGAGAGGCAGCCCTAGGGATGGGCTTTCTTGGTCAAAACTGCAAAGAAGCCAAGTTTCAGGGGTAATGACCAACTTCCCTCCAGCGATTTCTCATTTCTTCGGCCAGGTTGCCTTGAGAGGGTCAGTAGGAGTCTTCTGCTGTCATTTTAGGCTTTGCGGTCTCTGGGTGCGTGCAACGTTGTCTCCTAGGTCGGTCTGGGGGATATAGATCAATGCCAGAGACAAATGTGCTTGTTTGTGTCTGCTGCTGCTTGTAGGATGCTGATCGGGCGAGCAAAAGACAGGCCCAAGAGAAAATTTATTTGAAAATGACGAGACCCTGGTGTCCAACAGAAGTACTCTCAAGGTTATCCAAGTAGAGCATCCATGTGAGGTGGATGCTTCTTGTTTCTCTCTTCGAGAGGAGGTTACCGAAGTTCGACACCCGACGCACACACCTGCATGCAATGTTCAGAACACTGGGGGAAGAACCGAGAAGATCCCGGAGCAGAGAGGTGGAGGCCATTGAGAAGGTAAGTTTTTCCACCTGACAGAGTGTCATGGACTGACAACACGTGAGCTTCTGCTACTCCTTTTCCCTTTGCTAAAATACCTGGGTCGGAATCGCCTGATGTAAAGGGCTTCTCAAGGAGCTGGAGTAATTTCTGGTGTCTATTTGGTTTGTTGTTGATTTTAGCAGAGTTTTCCTTCTGCTTGCGAGGGTAACGGACAGTAGCAGCACGATGAAATTTCAGTGGTTCTCTGTAGTGAGAGAGTCGTTACGGTCGATTGATCCGCTCGTACTACAATTGACTGTCGTATTCTCGAAGGCCGAGGACACGCGAGGAATGAGTGCCAGAAGATCAAAGGAATAAGCCAACAGGGGGGTGGAGGGAGTAGTGTGTAGTGTTTTCAGGTAGGATCAAGCCTGGGGCAGCGGGGCTGTGGGCCTTAGATTAATATTCTTTACATATGGGTGAGAGGATGTGAAGAGTTTACCCTGTTTTCACAGGGTATGTATAAAAATTTGGCCTACCAGAAATCTCTGAATGTGTGAATATGCAGAAATAATTTTGAATAAAAATATTATAAGATGCACATATATTGGAAAAAAAAGGAGAGAAATTCTCTTTGGTGGCAACCCAGAGTTCAGTCCTCCCAAGATGGACAATTTATTTACATTTCTGCTCACTGTTATGATTGATCTTTCCACCAGCACGAGCACAGAGATACTCAGGTCATCTCTTTGCTGCTTCTCTTCCCTCCACTTCCGTGAGATAATGGGTCAATTAGGACTCCAAACCAACCAGAGCCTTTCCACTCATTAGGCCTCTATCCACGCCTGACATTACTTGATAAATTCTCCCTTTGGTTTAAAAGGAGACTGTTTCGAGGGGTTTTAACCATTTTATGCTTTTTTCTTTGTACTTACCTTTGGCACATCGCTTGGATGAGGGACGCAGCTTGGGCTGTTGAATTTTGGGTGGTAGCATCGTGCTACTCTCTTTTCTCTTGGATCCATGATTTAGGAATGAAAATCATGAAATGGTTTGGTTGGAAGGACCTCAAAGCTATCTTTTTCTGATGAAATTTCCACTGTCCAGGTTGCTCAGGCCCTGTCCAGCCTGGCCTTGGACAGAGGTTGGGATATCCCTGTGTTTGGAATGCCAAAGAAAAGGTTGTTGGGATGTGGTGGGGTGTTTAAATTATTATTCAGTGGAGATTTTTTTTATTTTAATGTCATTTTTAGCTTTAAATTATTTTATTCCCAGTGGTCTCAAATGGGGTTTGGAAGTTGCACAGGAGACCGTGGAAGATGAAAGAGTGGGACATTTAGGAGGAAATGTGAAGAGCGGGACAGCAAAAAAGAATGGCGGTAGGGAACATCAGGGAGAAGACGAAGAGGATAAGAGCACGGGTGCCCTCTTAGTCAGCACAGAATTTCAAATCTCAGCGATTACTTCCGTGTTTGGAGACAGGCAGGGCTCAGAGCCTGGCAGTCAGCCACGACCCAGAGGGAAATGATGCCCAGGAGCTCGGCACATCAGGACATCCCACCCAGGGCCCCTCATCCTCGCCCCACCCAGCTGGGTCCCCCTCTCCTGCCACGTTTGGAGCAGGAGCTCAGCAATGGCAACGCTACCAAAAGTGCCCTGGGATCTGATTTCCTTTCATGGCCAGGTGCTTCTCATAACCCACTGCCAGCTGCCAGTGGAATTGCTGCAAGTGATGCCTGGAATGAGCAGGGGGAAGAAAGAAAGAAAGGAAAGAAAAAAAAAAAAAGGAGTCAATGAAACAGAACAGATAATTTTGCAATTTAATTTTCCATCTCCTCTAATAATGGCACGGGTGTCTTGCTGATGGATGGAACTGTTACATGCGGCCTCTCAAGATTAATTCCCCTCCTGTAACTTCAGCCGTGATTTTCCAGAGCAGCCTCTTGGCTCCCTTATTCAGCCTTCCCCCTGGTTCCTTCCCCTCTCCCTTCCCCGGGCTTCTCCTGCTCAGAAGAATGTTTTGGATCAAAGCCGACACAGGGAATTAGGCTGGGTGTCAGGGCTGGCTGTCGTGATGGCTGCAGGGACTCGGGTCCTTTTCCTGAAGGAGAGCACAGATTTTATATGGAAAAACATCAGCAGACCTGAAAAACATATTCAGATCTGAATACCTCCTGCTCCTTATCAGAAACTGCTGACTACTTCACAAATCTGGGATATCTGCTCCTTCCAGGATCTTGAGGGATCTACATTTTTTTCCATCCTGCTTGGGCAGAAATCTCTGAAGCCCATTAAAAGTTCCACCGTAATTTGAGCTTTGTATTTTCCCAAGCCAGGAGATCTGGAATTTAAAGGCAAGGTTTGATCTTATCTCTTCTTTATCTGATTATGGTGGCTCCACCAAATAAGATTTATCTATAAAGAAAATAATGCAATTAATGTCCCAGCTGCCCAAGCCTTTGTGGAAACCTCTGTTTCTGCTGAGCTCTCCAATTAAATGAAACCCTGTAAACCTGAGTGAACCAAACCTTTATCTGGGAACATGCAACGCTCCTAAATTTAATTTGTGGAGTTGGTGGAAAGGGTTCAGGGCTTTTTTTTGTGTGTGAAAGGGACACAGAGACGCTGTTCTGAGCAACCCCAGTGCCTCTCAGCCTGGCAGGGAGTGCACTGCTCCTGCATTTACGTCAGAGAGGAATTTTCTCTTCCTGGCATGTTCTCTGGCATCCCAGGGCTGAAGGGGCTCCAGGGAAAAGCAAACTGGCTGTCCTGGCACAGGGAAAAGAGATCCACGTGAAGGGCTGGTCCCCAGGCTGTAACAGGGAATGTGCATTTGCTGAGGATCACAGTGATCTCGGTCAGTCCAGAGGGATCAGCCCAGCAGGATATCCAGATGTTTGAACATCTCCAATAAGTACAAAAAACAAAAAAAACAAAAAAAACCAAGGGAGGTATTCCTGAAGCTGGGGGGTTTTGGTTCTCCAGCATTTTGGGGACCCCATGGATTGTCCCATGGCACGATGGATACCTTGATTCCGTTTAAGGGGGAAAGAGGGGAAAAGGGGCACAAAATCTGGATTATTTTAATTAACAAGGAACTTCAGACCAGCAGCCTCCAACTGGGCCATTCCCAGCCCTGTCCAGACTCCTCTCCAGCTTCTCCTCCATTGAAATCCAGAAGTGCAGAGAGCTTGGGAGACCCCCAGCAGCAGGGACAAGGCTGGGGCTGGAAAAATGTGGAGGGACAATGTGGGAGCACCACTCCTCCGTGAGCTCTGCCCTTCATGGTCCCACCTTGGACATCTCCCTCAGATTTTTGGGAAAACCGAGCCAGGCACAGCACGAGCTGGGAAGGGCTGGGCTGGAAGGGAAGGTTCCACCATGAGCAGAGTCACCATGAATGGGTTCATTCACTGCAGCTCTGATTTCTGGCTTTGCTTGTCCATGCAAAAGCAAAATATCATTTCTGGCTCATCTCACCCGAATTATTTCCAAACTGCTTTTCCTTTGAGTTATTTGGGTTTGGAATCAGTCTGAAAAAAAATTATTTGTCCACCAAGTCCTAGGGTTTCACTCTATCAGCTGTTCTTCAGAGTTTCCCAAGCTGCGTTTTGGCCACAACAACCTCCAGGATGGAAAAATGTGTTCCTGTCCTGAAATCTATCTTAGCCCCTTGTTCATGCAATGTGGCAAGAACTCTTCCCATGAAATAAAAAAAACATTAAAGTTTCTTTGAAATTTGTAAGGTCAGGAAAAACAGTGATCAGAAGAAAAGTTTACACACCTATTGCTATTATCAAATACATTTCTTTTTTTTTTTTTAATTTCAGGAACCTCCTGGAAATTATCATCCTCCTCCTTTCTGAATCACCTTTCTCCAAGCTTAATTTCTCCACTTGAACTTCATTTCACAGGATTAATGTTCCTGGCCTTCATGGTTGTTCACCCCCCTGCCCCCAATTTTCTTTGTTCAGGGAAGACCATCAACAAAATTCCTTTCTTGTTAGTGAAAGTCCTTTTTTC
The DNA here is from genome assembly GCA_009741485.1 of Malurus cyaneus samueli. Classification (NCBI taxonomy): domain Eukaryota; kingdom Metazoa; phylum Chordata; class Aves; order Passeriformes; family Maluridae; genus Malurus; species Malurus cyaneus. Next base: position 18,345,307 of record CM019224.1, read on the forward strand.
GATAAACATTGCTCCGAATATACATCTTTTTGTTTAAAAATGGTGATGCTACTTAATAACAAATGCCGAGGCCTCAACAGATGAGCGCTGCAATCCTGGCTGGAAATAATTTAAAGCAACTTGGCCAGATGTGGAGGGCAGGGGCAATTCCCAATCCACTTTGTCACGGCCACATGGATTAAGTGAAGTCGTTGGGAATGGTCCTGTCTGACCCTAGAAAGGGCTCCTCACTCAGCAGGGGCAGATCCTCAGCTGATCTTCACACCAGGTGGGCGAATGGATGGAAACTGGAAGAGAGGAGTTTAGTGGGATTTCAGGGAGAAATTATTCCCTGGAGAGGTGGGGGGCCCTGGCACTGGGTGCCCAGAGCAGCTGTGGCTGCCCCTGAATCCCTGGAATTGTCTAAGCAGGTGTGGATGGGCTGGAGCAGCCTGGGACATGGAAGTGTCCCTGCCATGGCAGGGGGTGGCACTGATGAGTTTTGAGGTCACTTCCCACCCAAACCATTCCATGATTCATGATCCACTTCAGTTTACCCTGACCTTTGGGTTGGCTGAAGGCTTTGTGGTGGTTCAGGCTGACTTGGAGGAGACTGGACACCCTGATAGAGGGATTGATGACGTGGGAGCCCTCAGGTAGATCCAGAAGCTGCAGATGCCACCCTTGGCCCCAACCAAGCCTGTCCAGATCTGAATCTGACCCTGCTTTCCTCTGACATGAACATCTCCATCTTCCCCAGCGTGGAAAAAGCTTCCACATGGATGAGCAGGGCAGGAGCCCAAACCTTGGCATCACTTGCCTTATCCTACCAGGATTCACTTGCCCCAGGGATCACTTGCCCCATCCCATGGGAATCACTTGCCCCATCCCACCTGGCATCACTTGCCCCATTCCATCAGGGATCACTTGCCCATCCCAGGAATCACTTGCCCTATCCCAATGGGGTTTTCTTGCCCATCCCACCGGGATCACTTGCACCATCCACCTGGCATCACTTGCTCCATTCCATCAGGGATCACTTGCCCCAGGGATCACTTGCCCCATCCATGGGCATCACTTGCCCATCCCATGTGGATCACTTTCCCCATCCCACAGGGGTTCTCTTGCCCCATCCCAGGAATCACTTTCCCCATCCCACTGGGGATCACTTGCCCCATCCCACCAGGGTTCACTTGCCCCAGGGATCACTTGCCCCAGGGATCTCTTGCCCCGTCCCACAGGGATCACTTGCCCCAGGGATCACTTGCCTCAGGGATCACTTGCCCCATCCCACCAGGAATCACTTGCCCATTCTATGGGGATCACTTGCCCATCCCACCAGGAATCACTTGCCCCATCCCACGGGGTTCATTTGCCCCATCCCACTGTGGAGCAGGCTCTTCCCACACCTCTGCCCCACCTCGAGCCGAGCCAACCAGGCCCGTGCAGTAAAACTGCAATTTCCATTCCCTGTGTAAACACCGCGTATCTCTGCAGCGGTGTCGGTAAAAATGCGGGAAAGTGCAAGCTCAGCAGCTGGAACAGGCCGGGTACCTCCGTGCAGGGAGCAGATCCCAGGTGGTCTCCGTCACGGGAGGTGATTTATGGCAACTCTCTCCCTCTTGGGCTGCTTTTATTTAGTCAGTGGGAGTTTGACAGCCCAGAGGTCACAGACACTCCAGTCACTCGTGGTTTCTCTACTGAAATGGAGAAATGCCTGCAGGGAGGGGCGAGGGGGGACAGGATGGGATGGGGAGAGAAGAGCGGGGCTGAATGCACGCTAGTGTCAACCCCTGGAAAAACAGCAGGTCCATAAATAGTAAAGGCTTCGGGAGACGAGGGGCGATGAATGGTGCCTTAATCACAACCGAAACGTCAGGGGAGGAGGGGGAAGGGGCTCTGTATTTATTCTCTCTTGCATGAGATTTCAAAGCAGAGAGGCAGCATCCTTGGGGAGCTCACAGTGAATTTTTTCTGTGTGTCCGAGGAAGGAGCCTGTGCAGGCTTCTCACAGCATTTTAATGTTTTTTAATTTTAACCATATCCAGCTAAAATTTTGGCACATGAGTTCATGGCACTGCTCCTTTCTTGTTCCTGCCTTTGTGTTTGGACTCAGGCAAGACACTTTAAATAAATCCTTGCCTCAGTTTACTCAGGTTGTGGGAGGGCATCTTCAGAGGGTTCCAGGGGGAAAGTTCAGCAAGGAGGAGCAGCAGATCCCAAAGAGCTCACACAGAGCAAATAAATAGAAGAACATCTCCAAAATCCTTCATCCTCGAGCCAGGTTCACATCCTGTGAGATCCAAAGCCTGGGACATCACCACACCCTCGTTTTCCACACAGGGCACGTGCTCCCCTGACTTTGTCTTCATTAGGAATGTGTCATTTGTGATCTCAGCGGTACCTCCGCACCGAGCCAGGATAATGCTGTTGGCTTTCCTGGGGCTGGGCTGGATTTACATCAAGGTGGATGAGATCAGCCCATTAGCCTCCCTGGCAAGCTCCCTGGAACGTGGTTACAATTTACTCCGCTCCCTGAAACGCTCCAATTTTGGCCAATGGCTTCCCCTCCCTCCTAGATTGTACACATCAAGGTCACCAAATCCCAAAAGTCCTCCAAAGTCCCAGGGGTCGTGGCTTGATTTCATCCTGGATGTTTTGTGCTGGAAGAAAAATCGTCTGGGTCTTATTTTCTAAGGTTCCCAGCCCAGGAAATGCAGGAAGCTGTTCAGTTCAGGTTTTTCTTGTGTGACAGATTGGCTTTTTAATCCGTCTGCTGATACAATGCTCAAGTATAATTTGACTTTCCTAGGGGAAAATCAACAGCTGGAAAAGTTACAGGGAAAAAAAAAAGAGCTTTTCCCAAGAAAATCTCCCCTCAAGTTCATAGGAAATTGCAGTGACCTACAAAGCACAGAGTAAGAGTTGATTGGGCTGGAAGGGTTGGAGCGGCTGTTGGAGCTAATTTTTCCCTGAGGAAGAAACAGTTTTCCCTGCTTTGTGAAAGAGACCTGCTCCATGGGAAGGGATTTGGACTTCATCCCGCGGGCAGGAAGAGCAGCAGAGCAGGGAGGAATGCTATCAATCTGAACAGGAGTGTCACAAAGGGCCGAGAAACACTCCGAGATCTCCCGATAAAGGGGATTTCACCCGTGTAATCCCATTACAGGGAACCTGCGGGGTGGTTTGTGTCAGAGGAAGATAGGGAGCAGATGAAGGGAGGTCTCCTGGGAGAACCTCAGCGTTTTTGGGAGCGGGAGGTCACTGCTGTCGATGGAGAAGTGTGAAAGCAACGAGTTCCCATTCCCCTGCAGGAATGACTCAATCTGTGCACTCTTGGCGTGGGGACATCCCTCCCTCTGACGCCAACACGGGAGCCATGGGACTCCAACCAGATCCTGAGGTGAAAACACCAGCACAACAAATCCTATTTCCAGTTTAGGACTCTTCACTCACACCCTGGACATTCATCCAGAATGTCATGATTTGTCCGTTTTTGGACTGAGAAACAGTGGAAAAATATGGATCATGTCATTATAAAACATATAAGTTTCGTGACTCATTCTAACTCCTGTGCAATCAGGATTTCTGAAAACGGAGCAAATTATTTCTGTACTCAGTGAGAGCTTCAAGCCCCTCACAAGCAGTGAAAACTCTTTTTCCTCATTTTTGCCTAATGAGGTGTTCATTAAGAGATGCTCTTCAAACAAACTGATCCATCCACCAGAAAACACACCAAAAAAGTCTCTGGGATGACAATTCCCGTCAGAAACACCGCCCGCCTTCCCCCGCGCCATCAGCCGGGGAGGAAAGGATGAAGTGGGAAGGTCTCCGGCTTAGTAAAACAGCTGCTGCAGACTTGAAAGGCGAGGGGCAAGGTAGAGAGGTCTGCCCGAGATCACAGGCACTTGTGGGCAGATAGGATCTGCGGGAAGTGAAGACAAGGTGTGAGAAGTCTGCTCTTTCTTGTATCATCGCAAGGGCCCTTTT